>WEIV01030272.1:34242-89022 GCA_013390005.1 Calyptomena viridis
AGCGGCCGCTTCGGGCCCGACATGAACCCCTTCGCCTGGTACCCGCCGCCCCCGCCGGGGCTCCCTCCGCCAGGGATGCCCCCACCCTTCTTCTGCCCTCCACCGTTCTGGGAGCCGGGCTTCTGGGCTGCCCGTGGACCCTTCCCGCCGCCCGGGCGATACCCGCCCCCTGACAGCTTCCCGCCGCCCAGCACCTACACGGCCGCCAACACCTACCTGCAGCCCGCCGACAGCTACTCACAGCCCAAGAACTACTCGCAGCCCGCCGAGAGCTGCTCGCAGCCCGCCGAGAACTACCCACCCGCTGAGAGCTACTCGCAACCCGCCCAGAGCATCCCGCCCGCCGAGAGCTGCTCACAGCCCGAGAGCTACCCTCCTGCCGACAGCCATTCCCAGCCTGCCAAAGGCTACTCGCAGCCTGGGAACTACCAACCTGCTGAGAACTACCCACAGCCCGAACAGTGCTCACAGTCTGAGAGCTACCCGGCTGCTCAGAACTACCCACAGCCTGGGCGGTACCCGCCTGCTGAGAGCTACTCACAGCCCAAGAACCACGTGCCACCTAATGGCTACACATCCCCTCCAGCCTGGCTCCCACCGCCCTATGGGGCGCGACCGCAGGGCTCGCACGCAGGTGAGGAGCTTTCACTTGGATTCGTGGACTTCGGATCCTACACAGGCGGGGGTCCTGGAGCTGTCCCGAACTCTTGGGGGGTGGAGGACTCTCCCGCCGAGCATACTGGTCATGCAATGCTCTCTGTCTCTTCCATCTCTTGTATCTTCCCTAGACCCTTCTCCACCACAGTGGTCCCACCGAGACAGGAAGAGGGGAAGTACGTGTTTTACCAGCTGTATCTATAAATGGCTCTTTTTTTTTTTTTTTTTCCTGTTCCAAAGGTGGAAACGGTAATTTCTCCCAGAAATGGCAAGGCAAGCAAGTGCCTGCATTTAGTAAACGTCCAGAAGAAAATAACAAGCCAAAGGTATGATCTGGGGTCCCCAGCACAAGAGAGAAATGGACCTGTTGGAGTGGGTCCAGGGGATTGCCACAGAATCGATCAAAGGGCTGGAGTGCCTCCCCTGTGAGGACAGGCTGAGAGAGTTGGTGTTGTTCAACCTGGAGAAGAGAAGGCTCCAGGGAGACCTCATAGCAGCCTGCCAGTACTTGAAAGGAACTTACAAGAAAGATGGGGACAGACTTTGTTGTAGGGCTTGTAGTGGTAGAACAAGGAGTAATGGTTTTAAACTGAAACAGAGTAAATTTGACACGAGGAAGGTATTTTTTGCCTTGAAGGGGATTAGGCACTGGCACAGGTTGCCTGCCAGTACTTGAAAGGAACTTACAAGAAAGATGGGGACAGACTTTGTTGTAGGGCTTGTAGTGGTAGAACAAGGAGTAATGGTTTTAAACTGAAACAGAGTAAATTTGACATGAGGAAGGTATTTTTTGCCTTGAAGGGGATTAGGCACTGGCACAGGTTGCCCAGAGAAACTGGATGCCCTATCCCTGGAACTGTGTAAGGTCAGGTTGGATGGGGCTTTGAGCAGCCTGATCTAGTAAAAGATTCCCCTGCCCGTGGTGGGGGGGTTGGAACCAGGTGATATTTGAAGGTCCCTTCCCACCCAAACCATTCTGTCATTTTATGATGGTGAGAGTCTTGTGGGACTTGCCCCATGGTACTATAGTGATCCCATACACTTGTTTAACGTGCCAGTCCTTACAAGAGAGAAAACATGTGACAGGCTGTGAATCTTGAACCTCTTGAAAGATAACATTTCAACCAAATTCTAACACAGGTTTATGTTGGGAAAGCCCTTACTATAGTGATGCCTGAGTGTCTAAATTACTTTAGTGCTCTGTGATATCGTCAAGACCAGACAACCAGATGACGCTGATGTGCACAGTGGGAGAAGGAAGGATCTGTGCTGCCCTGTGAACTCATACATGTCATGTCTGGGCAATCATAGTCTATCTTGATGGGGAAGAGACTCAGGGCTGTAGCCTAGTTTGCCTCACAGCCCTCAGTAGGTCTGTGACAGCCTGGTACATTTGCAGAAGTAGTAATTGATTGAAAGGTGGTAGTGGAAAGAAACAAGTGCAGGGCATGTAGTTTTGAAGATAAGTGGTTTGAACTTCACTATCATGTTATGTTAGCTTATCATGGAAACCGATGGCTTTATTAACAAAAATATTCATGATAGTATTTCACAATTAATTAAAAATAGGAATATCTTGTAACTGCAATCTTGAGATTATTTCTTCTTTTTTTTTTTTCAGACCAAAAAGAGGAAAGAGCCAGTTTTCTCTCATTATTGTGATACCTGTGACCGTGGCTATAAAAACCAGGAGAAGTATGATGAACATATTTCACAGCATAAACAGGTTGAAGAGTTTGGCTTCTTTTATTCAAACCTTGATTTTTAACTTTCTGTCTGATAAGTAGTTAGCCATAGTTACACTTTGAACAGAAGACATGTAAAGTATTAGTGAAGGAATTTTTTTCTGAATGCTGTGTGGAAGGGAGGTTTTAGTTGTATTTTTGGTTTTATTGCTGAAGTCTTTTTAAATGTTTTTCTTCTGAAGTATTGCTAAGGGCTGGGAATTAAATTTTACAGTCACCTTTGTCCGAGAACTGAGTAGCTTAAACATTCTATATAACGAATTGTACGGGCATCTGTCACTGAGTTTGTTTGAAGTGTGCTCAAATGCTTGTTTGTAATTTGTGTAATTTGATGTGTTTTAAGTTTGCCCGCTTATCTTGCAGTGCACAGAAGAAGGTTGCAGTTTCAGTGCACATGAGAAGATAGTTCAGATACACTGGAAAAACGTAGGTATCCCTGTGGGCTCAAAACATGAGTCTATGCCATCTTTACCATAGTCTCTTTTCTCATTCTTCAGTGGTTCGTTTTCATTCATCTGGAAAGAAAATGTATCACCTCTGAGTAGAATCTGTTTTAAGACAAATGGATGAAAATATGTGAAATATCATGGTTTTTTTTTTAATGGATGAATTTTGTCATTGCTCTGTGCAGTCTCACCACTTTTGGAGGTGAAAACAGTGTGATCCCACTATAGCTGACATGCCTTCTTTTTCTTTTTCCTGTTTTTTTTCCTTCCTCTTTTAAACACATATGAAATGCTTTTTTTCTTAGGCACATGCACCTGGTGCTAAAAGAATAAAGTTAGATAGTCCAGAAGAGATTGTTAGATGGAGAGAAGAAAGAAAAAGGTAAGACTTGTGGCCTATGAATTTGTTTTACTGTATTTTTCCCGTGTGATCATTAGATGACAGATGAAGGGCAATAGCAGCATGTACTTGGTGCTGCTTGTGTTGCAATGACCCTGCAAAATTCCTGCAGTAGTGATCTCTGTCAGAATGCCTGAGCCAGGAAAGTGTGAGCTGCAGAAGCTGTAATCATTTGGAGTATTGTAAGAAAAGGCAAGGTGTCAGCTGAGAAGGAAGTAGCCTTCTTAGATTTTTGAATTGGTACCCCCAGGTTAGGTGAATGTCTCATTCCTCTTAGCCTAATCACATTTTAGGTCAAAAATGTGTGTTTATGTGGTGTATTTTTAATAGGTAGAAAATCTGGAACTGTTGTATTGAGTATAATTTTAATACGTCCTGGTGTGTGCAGATTCCCACAGCTTGAGTTGAGACCCAGTAGGTCTCAGTAGTACGGAGTTTTCTTAATTTTTTAAGGACTTGCTGCACTGCTTGATGCTTTTATACTGAAAGAGAACAGCATCAATGAATGATGTTGTGTCAGGTAGTCTTAACTTACATTGTATGTAGGGTACAAGGTAAAGTTCTCCCGTGTGCAGTATTTCTCCTTATTTCTCATTCCGAGATGTGAGTGCCCATAACTTCTTTCTGCTGAATGGGATTAAAGTGTTTAAAAATTCGTACTGTACTTCCATAGACCATATCTCTCAGACTTTTTTTTTTCCTCAGAGTGGAACAAATTAAAATCTGTCCTTTTCCAGCAGGTGAAAGACGCTGTAGGCTTTCCTCACTTCTGTTCATGATTTAGAATTTAGTCTTGTGAGTGATCAGTGCATGGGTTTTGTTTCTGTGAGCAAGAGTCATATCTGCAGAATGGGTAGTGATACAAATTTAATTTTGAGATCAGTGGCGATGAGCTGGGGCAGTGTGCTGATAAGCTGTGTTTTTTTAGGGAAAATAAACCCAGTTGTCTGATGCAGTCTAACTGTGTTCATGTCAGAAAGCAATGTTAATGTATTCTTGCTGTGTACTTGACTTCCCTTAATAAGTGTTTACACAGTGTTTTTGTTAAAAAAGATAAATGAGTGGAATGTACAGTAGAATATTTTTTTTATTGCCTCCCATCACTTGTTTCATTATATTTACCAAATGGCATCTTTTTTAGCAAATGAAGATAATCCATTGGTTCATATTTTTTTAAATATGCCTTTTTTAATATATAAACAAGAAGTTATTTTATATCATGTTTAAAATGCCATAGTTAACCAGACAAAAATCGGTTGTGATCTGTGCAAATACAAGCACACCAGTTAAATTAGTCAAGTTTGGAGTTAGATTAGTTTTCATTCCAAGGTTTCCTTTTATTCAAAAGATACTTGAGGGCTTGGTTTTTATTTGCTTTAAGTCTACATATTACTGTTTTTTAATTACCTACATCTAATTTTCTAACAGTAACTCCAAAAATTAGTCAGTCTTTGAGTGAGTCTTTGCTACTCATTTTCAATCTTTGATACACTTTCTCTTTTGGGAGGTGTTCAGGAGAGTTCCTGTCTAGTGGTTGATCTAAGGTTTAAGTGTTGAAATGATATTTAAGGTGCATATGTGAGTATGTGCTCTACTGTTTACTGGAACATTAGGGAAGTGAGAATTGAATGTACAATCATGATTAAGATACTGTTTGCATGGGGAGTGGGTGCTGTGAGTCATAGTAACCTTTTATCTACAGTTAATTTTAAGGGTGATACTCTGCCTGAGACAGTTTTGCCGAGTTTCTAAAGAATCTCGTGGTAGATGCTGTTGTTTTTTTGCAGATTAATATAATTTGGCTGTGGTACAACATTGCTGAACATTGCTGCAGCGCAGTAAAATCAAAGGAAATACAGTCTTGTGGTCACAACCACCAACCAAAAAAGTGGAAATGGGAATAGGATTGCCTAAGCCAAGGCCGCTAGATGGAGTAGTGCTGTGCCTTATTTTGGTACTTCAGGCCTTCTGTGGGAATCTCATTTAGCCGTGATGGATGTAGAATGACTACCTGGGTGGCTTTTGTTACTCTTTGTACAGCAAGGAAGCAGTACAAGCATCCTTCTTTTTTTAATTAAAAAATAAAAAGGGGGTGGGGGGCAGGCAGAGAGAGCCGTCTGGAACTTTTGTGAAGCATTAATTGGGTCGCCAGCAAAACATCAGTTTAGTACTGAAGGTCTGTTGTTGACTCACAGTAAACATTGCATTTTTGTGTAAAAAAAAAGGACACCAGAGGGAGTCTGAGCTATTAAGCGGTCTTGGTTTATGGTGACAGGGAAAAAAACCTTTTTCTTTCTAGGAGCTCCAGTCAGAACTAAGAATGAATCTTTTTAGGTCATTAGTAGTTTGTTTCTAATTAGGTTGCAGTGATTTAACATGTGTGTTTCTGTGCTGCATCCTGTCTTGCTTGTTCTTTCAGCTGTTATAAATAATTACTTGCAGAATTGAGATTTATCTTCTTAATTAGCTGCTATGTTGCTCAGCTCTGTATCCTGCTTAAAGTCTTTTAGAAAGAGCCTGTGTTTAAAGTGTAGCCTTACTCACACAGAAGGAAGAGAAGGGGGAGAGATGGTAAGGAGAATCTCTGGATGAAGCATGCTGGGTTGGAATACTGTTTCCCTGTTGAATCTGCTGAGCCAAGCAATCTAATTAAGCAAACAGCAATAGAGATGAAGTTCCATGGGATCTTAGGGTTTCCCTGTGTTTTGCAGACAGATGGTTGTGAAGTCTGACATCAACTTTTCTTGTTATGATTTGTCCTGACCTTGCCAAGTGTTAAGAAACATGCTGTTTTCAGCATATTTTTTTCTTAAGAATGAGCTCAAAGGGAATTATCTGCAGTGCGTTTCCTTAATGTATCAGAATGAGGTATTGCTGTCTTCCCTTCTTCCCAAGTGAGATCTGGGTCCTGCTAGCCCATCTGTTTCTCACCAGCTCTTTTCGAGCAAAGGTTATTAGTAAGAATGTGGCAAGGCTGCTCTAGTGTTAAAACGAATCATTAAATGTGCTGTTGCTTAGATTCAAATACAACATCGGAGGATTTTCTTGATCTTGTGTGTTACGTGTAAATTCTCCCCCTCCTCCCTCACTGTCTTTAATCTGTTGGGGTTGGTTTGTTCAGATAGGGATTGTCTGATGTATTTCCTTGCAATATATCTCATAGACTGAGCATGCGCTTAAGGAATAAAGTCCACTGCTGTTAGCCATACCACTTTTAATTAATTTGTGGTTGTCTAGTGGAATAATGTGGCTTGGAATCCTCCTTGGGGTTGCATTCATAGTAAAATAGGTAATGCGACAAATAATTCCTTGGTGCCTGGTAAATTAGAGGAGGTGAAGCAAAGCAGGAGGAATGTGTTGGTAGATCAGGGTAAGCACAGATACAATAAAGTTTACTCTGATCTGCAGGGATGGATTAGCAATAAAACTGCTCCAGCTAACAGCGTAAAATCAGATGTGAGAGAGTTAAACCAAGATTTTATCAGCTCTCTTGTTGGGTCTCTTTGTCCTCTTTGGGCTGTCTGTGTCCCCTTTGCTGTTTGTTATGTGTATGCAATTAAGACCAGTTCAAATTATTGAGGTATTTTGATCACACTGCTGTTCCTATTAAGATAAACTTATAACTCTTGACTCAGAAATTCATTGTGTAAACTGCTATAGAAACAGGTCCCTTTTCTGATAGACATTGGGAAGGCTCTGTTTTTTTCACTTCTTGTTAAGAGCTAATTTACTCTGATGTTTATGTGAGCAGGATAGAGTATGCTAGTCTGTAAAAAGCATGTGGATCTGGCCAGTGCACTCACTTATTGAAATAAAAAAAATGTATTCACTAAAACACACGTTAGTCGTTATGTTCAGTGTCACCATTCCCTGTCTCTGGAAGCTTAGGGTAATCTTTACCTGCTTGTCTCACTTTATTGGTGTATATGTAAAATAGCCTGAAAACCAATTTTTTGGTGTTACTCTGACAATTTAAAATGAAAAACTTCCAGTTTGGATTATAGAAGGTCTATGGTTGGAAGCTGCAGCTGCTCTGAAATGGGGCTGTCTTCTTAGTAAGTACTGGCTTCATGAAATCTGCTGTTTCAGCCCATCACATCCTGCTTCAACTCTTTTACAGTAAGTTGCTTAGGTTTGTAAAGCCTTTGTGGGGACTGATGAAGTTGTTTGTAGTCAAGCTCTGACAAGCTGTTTGCAGGACATAAATGCTAGAGTACTTCTACTTCAGTCGTGTTTGGAGGTAGCATTTTAAGAACCTCCTTTTTTTAGGGGAAGAGGACGGTTCAGACCCAACTCAGCTCATTGGATTTAAAGACATGGCCTTTTATGTGGAGAGATTCAGTCAGCATAGGTTCTTCCTTCTGCATTGTCACACCTCTGTTCAGGAGCAGTCTTCCTAAATTTAACCTTCCTGAGTAAGAATTGTGTATATAAAAAGATTAAATTCCCCTGTTTTGATTTTTTACCTCTGTTGAGTACTTCGTGGCTGTCCTTTAGATAGTGAAGTTTACGAAGTCTGCCATAAAGCTGCACCTCAAGACCATAGTGTTTTCATTGTAGGCATCTGCCTCCACATAAGCAGTTGAATTTCCCTGCCTCCATGAGTAGATCTAGCCAATGTTAGGGGGTGCACAGACCTCTTTGTTCTGGGGCATTGAATTGCACTGAAAGTGTTCATGCTGTCCATTACAGTGGCTCGGTGGAGGGAGTGGTAACTCATAGGAACGAAAGTGGGAGGCATTCATGTCTCAAATCATGTTGTGAGAGCGTGTCTGAATATGTCCTTAATCAGCATAAGTACTGGAGCACTTTGAAGACTCCTTTGGTCTAGGATTTAGGGTCTTTCCTTACATTTAAAAAAAACCCAAAACAATTTCTACAATAAGCTTGGGGATTTTTTGGGCATAACTAGTTATAACTCACTCTTCTCCTGTGAGCCTTTATGTCTGGGAAGGAAAGCACCTTATCCTAAAACTGTGGGGAGGTGCCAAGCACAGGGGTCTTTGTCAATGCAAAGCTCTTGAGATTAAAGAGTTCAGTGCATGTTTGCTGTGTGCTGGGAGTGTTATAACAAGTATGAACAAATGTAACTAACAGGGAAGAGCAGAGATAAAGCATCACATCCCTGTGCTCACTTGAGCTGTATGGCAGATTTCTGGGAGAAATCCCATGAAAATAGATGTTGACAGCTCGTGTTCAAATCCTCTTAAAGGAGTCAAGTTCTTTAGTGTGTTTAGGTTGTCTCATAGAAAATGCTTCTTTTTTTCCCTTGGTATGGGGTTGAAGCTGTTTTGAATCAATGTGACACTTAGCATTCATGCTGTAAAGTGGGGAAAATACATGTGATAAGATTAAATATTTATTTAAAGAAAGATATATGTCTTTTTTGGTAGCTGTATACAGTGAGAAGCTGTTTTAAATTTCTCTTTACTCCATTTTAATAGACATCAAATATTTATGCTTTGTGTTTCTATCCAGAAGCTGAGGGAGTATGTGCATGTGTTTCTCATTTACCACCTCTATCTCAAAGCACTGGGATTTAGCTAACAAATGTTTTCAGGGCCAACCAGTGTTGCCATTTTTGGGCTTTGATGGTAGAAAGCCTGCTGCATGGGCTTTGCGTGTTAGAACCAGTGTGGTGTTTGTAGGGAAGGATGTTGAGGGAGGTGGAGAATGGAAGAAAGGATAATTTGGGAGATAGTTACAACAGTAGATTTCTTTTGATCTGCATGACTTAGCAATTTTTCTTGAAGCTGGAATTAAAAAGGTGCAGTAATTTTGGTTTGTGTGTAAGCACAGTGCTGAATATTGCTTGAGAGGAAACTTGTGTGCTTTTCCCTAACTGTCACATCAAAGGAATCTTATGCACCTAGAAACTGTTCCTATAACCTTTTTTTAAATATATTGCAAGAACTCAGCAGTTACTTTGCTAAAGACATGGTGTACTTTTTAAGGTCATTCAAACAATCTAACTGAAGCTCTATAAAATAAAGTTGGAGGACCAGGTGATGCTGTGTTATGTGTTGGGACAAGCAGAGGGTCCATGACTGTAACTGAACTATCTGAAGCTGGTTTGATGGGTTGGTAAATCTAAGCATGATAATTTGGTAGAATTTTTTTTTTTTTAATCTAGATACGTAGACTTAAATGCACTTAGATTTCTTTTCCTCACCAGTGCCTTTTTAAGAGAGAAGTAGTCTGTTAAACTTCCATGAAAGGTTTTAAAAATCTCTAATGTTTATAGAGGAACTTGTTTTAGTAAAAGGAGAATTGAAAAAGTACAGTGTATCCTTTAAGAGCTTGTGGAATTTTACTTTTCTTACAGAAATTTTCCTACATTGGCCAACATTGAAAGGAAGAAGGCAATGCAGATGCAGAAGGAGGAAAGGGGAGAAGTGCTGACTACCCAACAGTTTGGGTAAGTGTTTTGAACCAAGCTTGTTGTGCACTTACTGCTTCCACTGTATGCACAATCTTATTGCCTGTTAACAGGGGACAGGTCATTTGGCAAACTGCAGATGCAGTATTCTTTTGTTTACTTCATAGTGCTTCAAAGTCCACTTCAGTTAAATGAAACAATAACTGTATTAAAAATCTGATACTCTTGCTTAGTTCTGTACTCTGGCTTGTTTGAGAAAACCATATTCTAGTGGCCATTCATTAGATCAGCGGAACCTTGATCTCTGAAAAAGAAGTGGGGACAAAAGTCAGGCAGCATAATGAATCCACATTGTCTAATCCTTTAATGCCTGAAAATGACCAAAAGTGATTTTATGAGCAGATTTGGCTTCTTATTCTTTCCTTTCAGATGATAAATCAATAATCGAGTGAAGAGGGGAGAAAATTGTAAATTAATTTTCATATAGTTTTCATTATTACTAAAGTAGTACTGCTTCTTTCTTCTACCCTCCATCATCTTTATCTATCTGCTACCATTGTTCTGAGCTAATACTTGCTCATCTTGCATTTTTATCTCTTCTCTCCCCTCTAAGTTACTTTCCAGTATGGTTTTGTTCTTTTCTCTTCTTTCAGTGTCATCATTAAGTGGAACCAGCTAACTTCATTAGCTCTATTTTAGGACCTGTGGGAAGATTTTTTTTTAAGTATTATAATGAGCCACACTCCTAAAATATCACTTATCTAAACTAGAATGACTGAGCTGGAAGGTGGGAGCACACTCAGTCCTAAGAGGCTCTTGCTAAATGCCATTTGCTGGTGCAAGGAAGTGAAGCTGGGGCTTGCCTACCTTTTTCTTTTTTTATAAGGGATGACGCCAAAGGAAACAAAACTTGCACCATGGTAAAACAGTTGAACTAGTGCAGAATAAGCTAGTGTAATTTTAGTGTAAATGTTGACAGTGCAAATTATCTTGGTGCAGCATAAGCTTCAGAAGATTCAGCACTTAACCTGCCCCCTTCAACTGGTTGCTTCTCATAACTTGGAAAGGAAAGATCTGTAAAACACTTAAGTAAAACTTCCTTAAAAGGATATAAAGTTCTAGAAGTGCTTTGGACCCCAGAAACCAAACCTAGGCATTGAGACTAAAGCTGCAAACATACGTAATATTATATTTGGAGATTCTTCTGAGCAAGATGAGTTTTCCTTGTCACACTAACAAACTGATGTTTGCAGGTTTATTTGCTAACTCCTGTGGCTGTGAGTCAGATGCGTTATGTAGTCTTAAATGTCCATGCGCAGTTCCATGCTGTTACATTTGTTAGTAGCTTTATATCTGGAAAATTGTTTGAAAAAAAAAGCCCTCAAAATTATAGGTTGTTTGCTTTCACTTAGTGACCTTTTACTCTGACTCTTCTTCCCTTCCTCTCCCTTCCCTGAGCTGCTAGCAGTATAGACTTGATGAACTGTCCAAAAGCTGTCATTTCTGCTTTCTATATCAACAGTAAAGATCCTGGAATTGGTCCTTATCTGGCAAATTTACTGATGCACAAGGCAAAAATAGAATACAGCTTGTTCTCTGCAAGCTATTAAAGCAAATAGCCAAGTAAGAGTTAGAAAGATTTAGATGCTTAACACTTCTATGATGCTTTCCATTTGTGGTTCTCTGAAGTGCTTAACAATTGCTAATTCTCAGCATCTTCGCATGTAAGATGCATGTAAGAGATGCAGAAAGACCACCTTGGAAGTCTGTCTGGTATCTTGCAAATAATAGCACATGGGTCTCTGTCCCCTCAGAATGGCAAGTGGAGAGCACTATATCTTTCACAAGGGGAGGGCAGAAGACATGCCAGGCTGATGTTTGGGGTTTCTTTCCAGGTGTTTGAGGCCCCAGAGAACTTAAAACAACTAAATATGTTGGTTTTAACTCTTGGTCAAGGACAACACCTCTTAACTGAGCCTATACGTGCTCAATATCTTTTAGGTTAGATGGCAACATGCAGAATTTAGAGCCTGGTTGTACAAATTCAGAAATGCAGTTTTCTCTGTTGATGGAGTTGCATTCCAGGAGCTAATATTATCCTTCTTTTGTGGGTGATGGACTGATGCACAGGAGGGTGGTGGCTTGTCACACGTGCCACGGGAGCGCTGTGGTGGGTGATGCTATAAGGGCTGAGCATCACTGACTGGAGAATGAAATTAAATATGGTTTGTTGTGATACAACGTAATTTTGAGTGTTATGAGATGCTGTGTTGCCTTCTTAAGAAGGACTTAATTGGGCTGGAAAAGCGTGGAAGTGAGGAATGCTGATAACAGGAACGTTTCTGTGCAAGCAAAGTAATAGATGGCTTGGAAGGGCTGTATGGCAGAGAAAAACAGTGTAGATGAAAGAGCTAAATGAAATACACTGTTTCTTGTAACTCAATAAGGATGGGGTACCTAATGACCATTTTAGATATCAGAATGAAGACAAACCAAAAAAGTCTTGTCACAACACAGCATCCCACAACATAAGGTGCATGGTTGACTAGGGATAATAGGAACTGTGCCATGCTGGAGGTGATGCTGAAGCAGGGAGTACTGATCAGAATGCACCATGGGGCTCATTCAGGAAAGGAGATCTTGTGCAGTTTTTGCTGTTGTAATGTATTGATGATTATTTACAATCTTGTTTTGCTGAATTAAGTTTCTGTTGCTTGAAAATAACTATTTTCAGGAAACTTAAGTTGTTTCTTCTGTATTTGCTTTTCAGTCTTGGTCACACTTATTCTTGCATCTATAGACTTTGATCTGAGTTTAAGCTTTCCAGATATCGATATATATATGTATATATACATATATACTTTCCTATAAACATGTTCTTTGTATAAAGGATAACCCAGAAGATTCTGGAACCGTGGAAGACAAGTGGAACCAGCATGCTGTGCTTTTCCTGTATTTTAGGACCTGTTATTTTGTTTCACGTTTTTAAAAATTCATTATCCTGATAGACATTGCTTTTATTCCTTTTCCTTGCAATGGAAAAGGTGAATGGCATGTTAGTTGGAGGGAAGAATAGGTAGTCAGTACAGCTGATGGTGTCAGATGGCTGAATGGATTTGGTGCAGCAAAATGCTTCTCTGAGCTGTAACTAGAAAAAGGAGAATTCAGCAGTGGAAATATGCTTATAGTAGTTTGTTTTCTTTTTCATTTCATGTTCCCACTGTTTTGAATGACTTAAATGCTTAAGGGAAGGGAATGCTTGTTGACTTCATTATCTGAAATGGAAACACCATGTCCTCACACTGTAGATGATCATGCTTAGCCCATGTACCCTTAGCCTAGTGAAAAACTCAAAGTTATGAAATTCAAACTGTTCATTTGGGTTCCAGCTTTGTCACATTGCCCTGCCAGTGAGAGGAGCTGTGACTGCCTGTCTGGTCTGTCACCACGTTAGCTGAGCTGGTGTAAGTCCTGGCATCATTCTGTGTTGCTGGACCTTAAATGTGGGCCTGAGCCATTTGGTTACATCAATTGACTTTATTCTCATAGCTTATCATTTGTATGAGCTGTGTGTTTCTGTTCTCCAGCAAAATGAAGGGGATGTGGAAACCTCCAGAAAATGGAGAGGCTCTTGGCCATCAAGGAAGACGCAGGAGAAGACAGTGGCGCCCGTTCTGGAAGAAATTTAGGAAAAATGGTGGTGATTATCCTGTACATAAAACTCAAAATGAAGCCAATGGACCAGAAAACAGCACGTGTGAAAAGGAACATGAAAAACAACGTGTTTTGGCAGGTCAACCATATGAGAAGGATGCAGACCCTCTTGGTCTTCTGGCAAATGGTGATGTTGGTAAGATAAGGAACTTGGAGAACTTCTATTTAAAATAGTTGTTTTATGTTTAGATGCTGAGACTTTTACTTGCTAGTTACTGTTTTGGAAGTCTGACATAAAGTTTGTGTGCAGCATTACACCTTCTGATGTAAATACTGTATAACAGTCTAAAAGACATACACCAACTTAAGTTGCTAAACTAACACGTAAAATAAGAAAATATTTATAATGCTAGAAAAAGAATAAAGTTTCAACAGTCAAATTATTTTTTAAAGGCTATTAAATATCCCTTTGCAATTTTGAAAATAGCAGTAGTTAGAATGTGAAAACAAATGTATTTCCTTGTATGAGTTAAGTGAATTACTTAAAATGTCAGTATTTTTCATATAATTTTGTTCTTTGCTGTAGTTATTACTTTTGATATTCTCCATATATGTACATTCTTTGAAGTATTGCTGCTTAGTTTTGTTTTATGGTGGTTGTTTTTTTTTTCTTTTTTTTCTGACCATGTCAGGTTTCCACATGCTGGCAGCAATATAAATTCTTCATATCTAACTATTTATAATACGCTGAGCAGTGATGCAGTACTCTTAGAATATGGCATGTAAGCTGACTTATACTCTAGCTATTTTTAGCTACAAGGGTAGAATACATCCCCTGGAAAAATGTCTGATGCTGAATTTTTCCTCTTGAAAACATAATCTTTGATTAGAAGGAACAAGAACTCAGCATCCTTGTGCAATTTGTTTATTCCACTAATCTCTGCATGTTGGGAAACTTAAGTATGCTTAAATATATCTGTATTTCCCCAGCATCTGTGTTTTACTTGATGATAAAAGGTCTAATTATAATAAAGTACAGCTAGTAACTTCTCTCATAATAGGTAGAAAAAGAATGTGGTACTTGTTTGTTACACATTATTAAAGCCAGTTGCAGCTTTTTATTCTATTGAGAAATGTAGCCAGAACAGATAATAACAAACACAATATAACTAAGTAGAACGTTAAAAAAACCGAACCAAAACAACTGAAATACATGATTTTACTGTATAGGTACATTTTTTTAGTATTTAAACCTTTCTAACAGCAGCAGCCCTTTCTCAGATGGAATGTATTTTTTACGTAATGAATTTACTTAAGTTCTGTTTAGTTGCTAGTACCTTCAAAGCTAAGAAACTGAATAGAAGATGAGAAAACAGAATTTCCCTCTTGATTTCTAAGTAGAAACAAGGTAAAGTGATGAACCTGTCAGGTGTAAAATTTGGAGAGATCTACTCACCAGAAACAGTTGTACTCAGCAGTGCACAATGCTTCCTCCAAATGTGTTACTCCCCAAAAGAAAATGTTTTCCAGTAAATGTGTTTTCCTAATTTTATAAAAGCAAGATAAGAGTAAATATTTAAAATTTAACAGAAATAAAAAGAAAAGGCATCCAACCATAGTATGAACTCAGCTTTTTGGATGACATAGAAAAAAGCAGCAATGAATCAAAATAACTGGAAGTAAAAGGTACTTTATAATTGTCTAAGTACATGCAGGTGCTGTATGTTCTCTTTTAGAAAAATGCACTGGGACATGCTTAGACATACAAGAGATGGAAAATTTTCTTTGTGAAAATAAGATTGCAACCAGTCTTTTTCTGGAAGTCTCAACAGACTAGTTTCTCAAAGTGTTTTTGATAGTGGGGGTGTGTGTCTGTATGTGTATACATACATATAAAATACAAAATTTGTGTGCAGGTGTATTACTGGAAAGCATTTCCTAGTTTTCCTGCTGTGGCACTGTTCACCTGAAAGTCTTTCCAATATTTTAGTTCATATAGATCCTTTGTTTCAACCAAAGCAGTCACAATTTTGCATGTTAATTTTTAGGGGTCTTTTTCTGCTAGACCTCTATTTTCCTAGTATCCTCAATTTCAGTATTTTTGGCCTGCTTGCCTCCTTGTCTTCCCAGTATTTTTTTTTGGGATAGTTTGAGTAGTTAGAGACTATAATACTTAGCTTACACATGCATCCATAATACTCTGAAGGGACTGTATTATTAAATGGTCTGGAGTACTACTGAAAACAGATCATCTAATTTGTAGGCTTGATTCTCAATGTCCCTTATGAACTATTTTTAATATCCAAAAACATCTTTGCTTTGTCTCACTTTTTTTTTTTTTTTAAGTTTCCTCTGGCTGGCGTTTAAATCCTTCTCCTCCATGTCCCTGCCTCTGCAGGACTAAATCCAGCAAGACCTCAAAATATCATGAAATCCTCTCTCTCTCTTTACCTACATTCAATAATAAATCCTATAATTATGTTTGGTATGTGAAGAAAGAAGCAGAAAGCTCAAGCTTGTGTTCGGGAAACTGTTTTAATCACTCTGCTGGCAGGACTGAAAACCAATGGAGACACAAGTTTGCCACCAAATGTCTGTAGAGAGTAGACAAATGTGGGGTTTTTTTGATCAGCCCACGGTGTTGACCAAGGATGTCCTGTGACCTTGTGTGGTGGTGAGGTGGGGATTTAGCAGCAAGGCTGGCTGTTGGCATGCAGAATTATTGGGAAAAATCCCTCTTGCCTTTTCTTTGCCTGCAGAATCTGACAAGGATGAAAGAGCTGATGAAGATGGGAGGCTGGGATTGACAGTTGTTCCCAAGCAGGTGACCTCTGCCCTTAGCTCACTGTCGGTGAACTATGGCAGCGCGTCCGACAGTGAGCCCGAAGGTACAGACAAGCACCTCCTCTCCCCTTTACCCTGTGTCACACTGCACTGATGTGGACTGCAAGCAGGATGTGTGGGTTTTTTGCTTGACTTTTCTCAGCAGCACGTCGTGGGTTGAGAGGGGAAGCATAAACTGTCTTTGGTTAGGTTGTGTGTCATCAAATTTCCCAAACCTCTTTTTCCCACAGTTGGGGAAAAAAAAAGCAACCTGGTTTCAGTTTTGCTTCAAGTCATGTTTGAATAGGGCCAGGAAAAAGCTGTTATGCTCTCCCTGTGAACTAATTTCCATGTCCTTAAGGGCTTTTTTCGTAGAAGGCTGCTAAGTGTTGCAGTAAGACTTGGAACTCTCTAGTACTTGGATTTTGTGCTTCTCTGAGTGTATGCATCAGTGTATGGTGAAGAATTGCTGCTGCTGCTTGTTTTCGTAGGTAGTTACTATGCCTTACTTGCCTGAGATGGCCTACCCAAAGTTAGAGAGCATCTAGCAGGCAGTGAATTGAACTTGGACATCCTCTGTCCTAACTGTATCATGATTTTCTTAGCAGCCAAATATGCAGCAAGCTGTAATGTGAAGTAGAAGTAATGTACTTCCTAATTGATAAGAAGGCAGAGGTTTGAAAATCTTGTTCAACTCTTACTCCTTCTATTTTTCTTTTTATATTGCAGAATTTAAATATCTTGTTTTCCTTTTTGTGACTGTTTAGAGATTATTCTGTATATTTAAAAAGAAACCCCAACTAAATAAAACCCTCCCTTCTTCCAACTAAACCTTGAACATCTTCACATCACGTTATGTGAGCAAGAATAGTACTAACGAACTGCCAATGCATGGGGATATAAGCATGTTAAAGATGCTTTTAAGTTTGAGATGAAAGTGTGTTCTTTTTCTTTAAGAAATCCCTGTCAAGACTGCCACAAAAGCTGAGAAAAGCCAGGCTGCACTCAGAAGTACGCCTCAAACTGCTTACGTTCCTCGGAGTCGAAACCCAAATCAAAAACGTCCAGAATGTGCAGGCACAATGTTACGAAGCTCGGATTCAAATGCACGTCCCCCCAGAAGGCCTGATAACCGGGGCAAGAAAACATTACCTCCCCTTCCGAAGCGCCGTCCAACTCTGCTGGAAATGGTAATATTCTTAGTGCTAAAATAAGTTCAAGAGTAGGACTACTTGTGAGTGGTTCTTCCTTGTGGGAAGTTAGAGCAGCCTGTTAGCAGAGGGCCTGTCTTAAAAATAGTAAAGTGAATGTTTCCAATTTGCACTTGGACAAGGTGTAAATGCTTAAACAAACAAATAGAAATAACCTGGTGTGCATTCAGATAATGACTTTTTTTGAGCAGTAGTGACAATTTAATCATGTGCCTGAAATGAGCTGCACAAAGAACACAAACTTTGCTCCTCTCTCTTCCCTGTGATAGTATGAAGTAGGTTTTGTTTGTGTGTAATCCCATCAGCCTTGTTTTGATCTTCCTCTCTTTGCTCCCAGCTTTACTATTCAGCTGCCTTCCTCTGATTGAGGAGCACACATCTTTTTTTCCACATGCAAAGAAATCTTGTTGAAAAATGTGGTGGTGACTATAGAGTGGTGTTGAGCTGCAACCTGCATGCACAGGGATTTGTTTTCTGCAGGCATGTTTGGAACAGTCTGAGGAAAGGACAGCACTGGTACCCTGAACAGCAGCAGGTTGTTGTCTCAGAAGGGTAAAAAGAGGTTTGTAGGGGTGAGTCCAAGATGTTATGATTCTGTTCTCAGTAACAGGACAAAGCAACCGATTTGGCCAGAAAGCTTGGTGGCTTTCTTTAGAAAGCTCCAACAAAACTTTGGAGCTTTTATTGCATTTATTATTCAAAAGTGGTATCAGATAGGTTGACTACCTTTGTGATTGTGTAAATAGTCGGCATAAAGCTCCCCCATCAAGGGAAAAATTGCTGTGGGCAAAACACAAGAGAAAGCAGAGTCCCACTGGCATCAGGGCTCTGAAATAGCACAGAATGTTTACACAAGAGATACCTGATAAAGTACATCCCAAGCTGCAGATGTGGGAGAAGTCCCTTGGTATTTAGCACATAGTACCACTGCTGCCAAGAATTAAAGCTCCTAGTGACAGAAAAGAAAGTGTTTGTCCTTTGTGTAGCTCCCTGAGCATGCAGTTGTCTTTATCTCTTGCTCTTCAAAGTTGTTGGTGATCAAAGCAGTGGCGACTCTGGAAGAAAGTCAGATGAAGTCCCACATTCTGAGAGAAGCTGGCAGAACATAGGAAACTTGAGTTGAAGCTTGCCAGTACAGTCCATTTCAAAATTGCATTTTAGTGAGGTTTTTTTTGCCTTTTAATGTTGCTTAAAGCTGTTGTTAAAAGAATGTGTATTGTGGCTGTGAGTCAGAGAGGAGTGCCTAAGGTTTGCGGGTAGATTTCCAGTGTCGTCAGAAATGTGTGTAAAATGTGTGTCGTCAGATCAGGGTGTAAAAACCTTGAGAAGGGAGCAAGATTGAAATATTATGAAATGCATAAAAAAAAAGTGAATTAGAATGGTAAGAAAAGGATGTTGTATCAGTGAAATTATGCTTTTTTTTAAAGAGAAGAGGTGGGAGAATAACTGCAGATATCAATTGACAGTCATTTGGCAGTGAGCTGGAGCACTACTAAAATATATTTATTGCAGCCATGCAAACAGTAATCTGCATTTAGTCATTCTCTATGCAGACAAAATAAAAAGCTTGTGTAGTATCACTCCCCTGATCCCCTCATCCCTGCATTAAAAAATAAAATACAAAGATAGAGAATCACCGAATCAATTAGGTTGGAAAAGATCTCTGAGATCATCAAGTCCAACCTTTGACTGAACACCACCTTGTCAACTAGACCATGGCACTCAGTGCTACATCCAGTCTCTTCTTAAACACCTCCAGGGACAGTGACTTCACCACCTCCCTGGGACACCCATTCCACTGCCTGGGCACATGGATGGCTCATGTTCAGCTTCCTGTCAGTTGGAACCCCCAGGTCCCTTTCTGCCTGGCTGCTCTCCAGCCACTCTGTCCCCAACCTGTAGCACTGCATGGGTCTTTGATAAGGTGATGGTACATCCCATCTGTGCCTTAATGTGGCCATTTGGGAATTCAGCAGTTTCTCCCATTCAGACAAAGAGAACATCACTATGCTGTCCCTTCTCTGTCCTAAAGAACATGTCTTAGTTCAGACAGAAGGTTCCTAAAGGCTCATTTTAGTTGTCAGCTGCTTGTAACACCTCTTAGCAACTACTCTAAGTAGAAATACGGAGACTTCAAAAGTGGCTGGTTAAATCACTGTTGAACCTTATAACAACAAAAAAGCTGCCCTGTGACATTACAAGCCGAACTTAGCCAAATCTCCTGCAATGTGTAATATGGCTCTCCTGCAAATGATCAGGTAGTTACAGATTTAGCCACTTCCTTAAAATATTTTGTTTGTTCAGAGTATTAGTTCTGCTGACACTTGCAGAACTGAACAAAAGTTCATTCAGCTCTCTGGCTGATAGGTCTTTTTTTTCGTTACTAACAAAATAAACTTCAAGGAGGTTAAAGGATATGAGAGAGGACTCTAGCATTCTGATTAAGCTTCTAGGCTTGGGTTGGTGTATTATAGCCCAAACCAGTTACTGCTGTTTAAATCCACAGTCCGATACCTGATGAAACGTGCCCTTTCCTTGTATTTATCTTTTACTTGTAGGGGATTGACATTAAAAATGCATGGGATATTAAATTACAGATACAGTATAACTTAGAAAGTGTAAAATATGCTAATAGACTTGCTAACCTGATGTACTGAAATGCATGGCCTAGTATTATAGTTCATGATGTGAGAACATTGTCGTCTCAGTCTGCAGGCAGATGACTGGGGAGGAAATCCCTTGTGTTTGGGTATATTCAGTGATCTTCTCTGCCACCTGAGCAAACTGACACTGACAGCTTAATCCAAAGATACCACCATATATGTCAACTTGTTCTAGCTACATTAATGATGCTAAATGAAGGGTGTTTAAACATATGCACTTTGGGCATGGCACTATTTTTTATCAGTTTTCATCGTTTTTAATCCATAATGAATTGTGGCCATTATAAGCCTCTGTCACTAGAGCAAACCAACCTGCATTGCTCTAGCAGCTTGCTGCTGCCCAGAAGGGCAGCTCCTGCCTGCTTCCTTCTCACTTGGTGCCTGGTCCCACCTCTTCTCTGCTATGCTGGGTCCTTTGCTGACCCTGCTCAGTTTTTGACACACTTGGCACTAAAAAAACACCCAAACAAACAGTAAAAAAATCCCAGAACATCCCACTACTTGCTGCTAATTGTCAGGTTCATTTTCTCCTGGCCACTGAGTTGAACTGGTGTAGTAAGAGGTCTGATCAGCAGCAAGAGGGAGGGGACAGCAAGCCCTTAGATCACCCAGCCCAGCAAGCTCTGTGGTAGTACTGTCAAATATGCTTGCTGGCTCCACCAAAGCCCTGGGAAACACTGAATGTGGGAATATGTGGCTTTCCTGTGCTGTGTCTTGTACAGCAGTCTCCAGCCCCATGTGTCCAGGACTTGTATGAGACAACCAGCTATTTAAATTCACAGATGTTGGAAATTACTGAGTAGAGCCACACATCTTGCTATGTTTGTATCAGCTACAGAGCAATAGAGGGAAATGTGCATCATCTTTCTCTTTTTTTGTTTCCAGTTACTGGCCCAGGACATCCGACACGAAAGGAATGTGATTTTGCAGTGTGTTCGATACCTCATCAGAAATAACATGTTTGGACTTCATTTTAAAACAGAACCACAAGCTGAAACAGAAACTGAACAGTCCTCTACAACTCCAGCAGAGTCTTCAATGGCCAAACTTGATGAATCTAATTGTTCTTGTAGCACTGACCTTCAGTTAGCAGGAGGACAAGAAGATGCATTAATAGCCCAGGGTGAGAAAGAACCTGTGGATCAGACTTCCCAGGTGGTTCACCTGGCAGATGAGGACACGTGGGAAACACCATCGATTCAGTGTGAAGGAGCACTCTAGAGGATGTCTGTTGTGGACAGGAAAACAAAGGCTCACATTTTCTACCCAAGTGATGCTTTTTGAAAGACACCAGTATAACAAAAAAGTCATTAAAGTATATGCTGAGATCTTTTAAAACCACTTTCCTGATCTGCTCTGCCCAAGGTGGCCATTTCCTTGGAAAACAGTATCCATGTTGAGTAAATCCATTTCCCCGTGGCACAAAGGCAGCAGTGGCATGGAGTATGACTCTCCCTAGAGTAGGTGCAGATCCCCACTTTGAAACTGCAGAGCTCTGAATGTTTTACCTTCTTATGAAAAGTATGTCCATCACCAGAGCCGAGTACTGTTGTGGCAGGATGGATCTTCATGTGAAGTCGTGGTCTGGTGAGTCTGGAGTATCTTGAGTGTCCAAAAGTATTTCAGTGCAGTTTTGAAATGACAATTCAGTGCACATATTTTTTTACTCAAACTGTCACAAG
This sequence comes from Calyptomena viridis, assembly GCA_013390005.1. NCBI lineage: Eukaryota > Metazoa > Chordata > Aves > Passeriformes > Eurylaimidae > Calyptomena > Calyptomena viridis. The sequence continues at coordinate 55,903 of WEIV01030272.1, forward strand.
ATATATCCAATGTAAATCTAATATATCCAGTGTAAAATAAAGAAATTAAATGGAAGATATGACTGACTTGACTATAAAAGTACTGCTTGCACCAGAAGTCTCTTTCCTCTCTGAATTAATTTGTTAATTGATCTGAGAAATGGAAATGAGGGTGCCCACTGACACAAGAAGCCTTTTCTAAAAAATAAATAAAGATACTGTAACTGCTTGCATGACTGTTAAGGTGCTGGTTGACCTCAGGTACCCAGTATAAAGCCTTAGGCCTTAACTGCTGTTAAAGTTATTGCCTGACAAATCTAACTCTTGAAGCAAATCCTTATTTCTATTATCAAAGTTTAGAAAACTTACCAAGAATTACTGGTTCGTCCCTTTTAATAAGCATTGGAAATTTATTAGTTGGCCTTCTGTACCCTTGGTACATGTTATGATGCTCCTACAGCACCCCGTGATTGTTTTCTTTAATGGGTTTGTGTGTACATCTATAGCATTGTGAGTACTTAAAAAAAAAAGCATCGGGCAAGATTTAGAAACAAGTTTAGTCTTTTGATTACATGCATTTGTTTGCCAAAATGCTTCTTCTCAAAAGCAGGTGTTACTTTGTCACATTGACACCAAGAACATGCCACAGAAATAATCTATTCTCAAAACCTCCACTTCAGGATCTGCTCTTTTTCTTTTAGTCATGGTTAAATGTTGCAGTTAAATTTGAGGGGCTGGTTTTATTTTTTCTTTTGTTCTTTGGTAGATGTTTACCCTTCCATTCCACAATCTGAAATACGGGGAGTCAAATGGGCTTTTTTATTGCCCAATAGCTGTATTTTCTTTCCTTTAGTTCCTTAACTCGTGCCACACATCTCATTTGTGGAGTACAGAAAACAAGAAATAGTTGAAAATTCTGTCCTGCTGCTCTGCTATTTATAGCTACAACTGCATATTGTGTTTGTAATGCACTGTCTAAATTCATGGAATTATATAAATATCAACACCCTTGTAAAATTGTGTGTCTCAAGACTATATGTGCAGAATAGAAGCAGTGATCATAAACATTTATATTTCCAAGGCAGATGATTCATTCTTCCCATGATGATCTCACAAGCCAACTCAATCTCACTGACTTGCCTCTGGCTCTTACAGTTTTTACTGCAAAGAAAATACCAGCAAAGGACTCTCAGCCATGAAGATCTGGCACTTGGGCAGAACCTGATTTCAGAGTGGAGTAGCACCAGTGCTGTTGAAAGCATAGGTAACAGCTGCAGAAAAAGAAATGGGTGCCTTAAAATTGCTACTAAATTGCACTTTAAACAACCCTCTGTCCATATCGAGGTGATGGCAGAGCTTTCTTTGACTGTACCTTATGTTTAAAAAGACAAAACCTTTATCCTGACTTCTTTATACTTAAGTGTCATTACGACTTAAGAATATTAAACTTTCACACAAAACCAAAAATTTTGTGAGAAAAAAATCTTTTAAAAGTCAGTTTAATGTAGATAAGAAGAAGTAGGTTTCTTTAGAGAGAGATCTGTACATGGCATAAATCAAGAGTTTTAATCTAGGACTTGTTGCATACATGAAGAGTTGCTATTTTTCTCATAACAAGCCATTTCTGCCAACTCATATAGACACGCAGACATAAACTGCAGTGATATTAAACCCTGAATTGCAGTCTTGGTCTATGAATAGAAAGTTTCTGTCCCTTCTCCCTCACTTTTCTTTCCCTGTTCTTCCAGGCTGTGTTTAGATTTCACATACCCCTTCTACTCATCAAGAATGTGATTTCTTAGTGCTTTGGATTCAGCCTTTGTATAGGAAAGCTGCCATAATGACCTTTTCAGGTACTGTTACATGTCTACAGGCTTCTCTGGGCCCTGCTACTTTTCTGCTCTGGGTTAGGAGAGGTGGGTTTTGTTCACTAATAAAGTACTTCTCTATGTCTGTACAAGAAGAGCCTGTTGTTTCTAATGTGCTGCAGGAGCCAGTGTCTTTATTAGATGCTGTGTAGCTTTTAGCTTTCTCATTGTCTTGGTTTGAGGTGGTAGTTTCTTAAGAGTCTTTTTTGCAGTGTTATTAGGAAAAAAAATCCTACTTCTCAGTCTTTGTGACTCACTAGATTAAAAATATTCCAGTGACAACCTTCACACTTCTGAAATTTTATTTTTTATCTTTCTTCTTTTATAACTTAGCTACTGAAAATGTTATTGTGGGTGTCTAGTTTAAATTCAGTACCCTTGGGATTTGGGGTTTTTTTTTTGTTTTGTTTGTTTTAAATCCCTCTCACCGACTGAGCTAGAAGAGTTGAGGGAAGAAAAAAATCAGACTTTACTCGGTTGTGGTGGTGCAGCTTGGGCAATTTAGTCTTGGCTGTGAACAAAATCACTTGTGCTACAGCACAGCTGCTCCTGAGAGGGCAAGGGAAACAAGTAGTGTGCATTTCTAATCTGTAGGATTTCTTGGTCGGTGAGGACTTGTGCAACTGATTTTACATGTTGATGTTGCAGTCCTTGCATTGAAAGCACAGAAGGTGGGGTGGTTTGATTAGCCCTGCTCCAAAGGGAGAGATGCTGTCCCTGCTGCCAGTGCTCTGATCTTCTGTGTCACAACTGGGTGTCCCTCACGCTTCCCCTTGTTCCTAGTCATGTGGTGAGATAATTTTTTTTTTTTTTTTTAATAACAGTCATACAGTCTTAGCAGATCTTAGATGTTTCAAAAATGTTGAGGACAAATACAGATTCTTTGGGCAAGTTCTGTCAAAGGCAGAAGTCTGCACTGGAATACTGCATTTCCCAAGCTGTCTCTGGCATACTGTGTCATTGTGAGGCTACACTTGAATATCCATAAAAGCAAAGACAATTGGAGAAAGTTCTGAGGACTGGAAGGAAAACAAGTAGCAGTTGAGGAGGATCTTGGGACCTACAGGCTCATCAGCTTCACCTTGACCCCAGAGAAGGTGGAACAGATGAGCCTGGAAACTGTTTCTACACATAGTAAAGATAGTCGTAGAATTGTAGAATGGTTTGTGTGGGAAATGACCTTAAAGATCACGTAGTTTCAACCCCAATGCCATAAGCAGGGACATCTTCCACTAGACCAGGTTGCTCAAAGCCCCATCCAGCCTGGCCTTGAACACTTGCAGGGATGGGGCATCCACAGCTTCTCTGGGCAAGCTGTTCTAGTTCTCACGTCTCACAGTAAATAGTTTCCAATAATCTAACATACGAGGTGTTTAGGTTTAGTCAGGATGGCTTTATGAAGGAGGAATTCTTGATCAACTGGATGGTCTTTTACAGAGAGATTACTTGCTTGATTGCCTGAGGGATTGGGCAGTGGGTATTGCTCATTGCAGATTTAGCAAGGCTTTTGATGTTGTGTCCTATAAAGTCCTGGTTAGTGAGTTATGGGCTGGGTAGGGGAGATGATGAGGTAGATTGAACACTAGCTGAACTGCTAGGTTCAGAGGGTTTTGATTAGTCACCAGCAAGCTGAAAGAAGTGGTTCTTTCTCTCTATTCAGCATGGGTGATGTGGATCTGGAGTGCTGAGTCCAGTGCTGGGCCACAAAGATGATGAAGGGACTGGAGAATCTTTGTTATGGGGAGAAACTGAGAGAGCCTGGAGAAGAGAAGGCTCAGGGGACTTTTATCCCATGTCCATGTGCCCATGGACAAGACTTGAGAAAAGCAACACTAACCAAAATATGGGAAATTTCTTCTAAATGTGGGAAGAAATGTTTTTACTGTGAGAGGGGTCAAACAGTAGCACAAAGTTGTGCCTTCGTGCCAGTTAACTTGCCCAGAGAAGCTGTGCATCACCATCCTTGGGGGTATTCAAAACCTGATGGGATGCAGCCCTGAGCAGCCTGCTGTGAGCGGGAGTGGGGATGAATGATTTCCAGAGGTGCTTGCCAGCCAGCAGCACTGGGACTCTGTGGGCTGAAATGCATGTGTTGCTTGAAATTATTTCTTGATGTAAAACACCTGCTTTGAAAGCACTGCCTCTAATGAAATGACAGAGCAGGTGGACCCTGTGTGCTGCCCTGCCTGCACAAGGTTGTTGGGCTGCACCAAGGATTGAATAGAAGGACCAAACAGCATCCACTGAAACGGACACAACTCCATGGCCTACATTTGTCCCTAGTGCTTGCCTTTGTTCAACCTTGGACTTCAGCTCAGTGCATCAATTTGCAGAGGGGGATACTAAATCCAAAGCTTTAACTCTCCTTGCAATGCAGTTTGAGACAGATGAATGAAAAATGCTGTGTAAGCGTTGGGTTTTGCTGTTACTTGGTGAGGTGAAAAAGAGTTGTGTTGGTCTGAGTATTCACTGATGCAGTCTGGGAGTGCTCAATACCTGAAAGAAACTCCCACTCTTAATTACTCTTCTGGCTTATGTTGTGTGACTCTTCCTAAATTGTCCTCTGATTTCTAAATATACCCTTCAGGGGGTGGTTCTTGTTTGGCAAGACAGCTTCCTCGGCGTGATAAAATTTTTCCATCTTTATTGTATACATAGAGAAAGCTGTATAGACTGTGTATGAGCATGGAGTTTTGTATAAAAGCAATACCAGCTCAGTAAAATAAAGCTTTTGCTGAGGAGTATCTGACACACTGAAACCCCTAAGTGGTCATAGGAGCAGTTGTTTCTGGTGAGGGGAAATCCAGTGTGGATTTAATTTTCTTTCAGATTGAATAACATCATCATGAAAACACTGATCTGGGTTCTCGTTGTGGAAAAAGAGACCAGAAATTGGAACAAATGTGATATGTAGTTAGAGGAAAATAGCAAATTCATTTTCTATTTGTGACAGCAAGCCAGGTACAGAGTTGTTAAACCTGCTTCCACCTCTGCAGTCACACCGCTTCACTTTATAAACATGGGTTGATCTGCTTGAATAGTGGAAATGTATCCTTGGCTTTGGGGAGGCTGCAAGAAAATTACCACCAGTATTTGTCTATGCTGGTCCATTGCTCTCTTGACTAGCAGGCATCTGTTCAGGGCTGGGTGCCTTTTAAACTCTGCTTCCTCAGCAAACAGTTGGGGTGAAATAACCAGATTTCCCAATAGATTGACTTACGATATGTTTTCAGGATATGTTTTCAGTTCCAGAAATGACCTGAAACATCCCAAAGTACACTGGTTTATAAAGATTTCAGAAGAGATTTCTGTCTTATATTTGATGAGAGTATTACATTTTTGGTACATTGGTTTTAGATTGGTGAAACCTTGTACTTCATTTAGAACAAAAGCATTTATGTTGAAACAGAAATGAGGAAGCCAAAGCAGTTCCTCCTTGCAATGGGAGAAGGTGACCCCCATTCCCAGGCTCACAAGAGAGAACTGTTTGGAATGGCACCCTTGGGGCATGAGGGGCTGGCCAGCCCCATCTCTTGCCTCTCCTACCTCTCCGTGACTCCACTTGGGTCAACATGCTTCCCTCCTGGTGGAGGAAGAACCACGCCACTTTACCAAGGGTTTGCAACTCTCACCTGGGACACTGAACCTCTGCAAAATGAAATTTAAAAGAAGACAAAGCCAGAAAATGCTGGAAAGAGGCAGTGTGTTGCTTGGAATATTCCTGGTCAGGGAGACATGGCAGGTCAGTGTCCTTGGAATGAGCTTCTGAGCAAGAGCTTTTGCTGACTTTTTTGCTAATTAAAGCTGTCTGCTTCATTCTCCTCCCACTCTGCCAGGGCTGGGGAACCTGGTCCAGGCTCTCATTTGCTGGAGCTATTAAGTAAATTCAACCTGAATTTGAAAATAGCAGTGGGATTACTTAAACCACGTTTCTCAGCAAGTTCACTGTTTGTAAAACTCCTTATTCTGCTGTACTTAAATCTAAGCCCTCTTTATTTTCTTTTGGTCTTTTATCCAAGAGATTTCGATTTTCAAGGGCAAGATGTCGGTATTGTACCAAGCAACAGGTACTGGAGCAGAGGTGATTGCATCATATAATGGCAGCATGTTCTTGCAGATTTCCAAAAGTAGAGGTGTTTCCCCACCTTTTTATTAAAGCAAATTCCTTCTGAATTTTGGAGGCTGTCTTATCTTTTGTGCTGTTAGGCGATACTGTTGATACAGGTTTTCTCATAAGAGAAAATTCAATTTGTCTCCCCTTGCACCATGAAAATACCAAAAGCATTCTTCTTTTATTGCCCTTTGGTTTCATAGCCAGAAGCATGTCTCAGTTTCAGGTGACCCTTTCAGAGAACCTAGTGTCTGTTTGCCTGTGCCTTCCATCCATACATGAGAGCTCGCAGATGGTATCTGAGCTTCTTTGACACCCTGTGAAAAAAACCCAGGACAACAAGAATCAGCATGTCTGCTGCTGTCGAAGAACAAGGATGTTGTGGCTGGAGCAGAGTTCTGATTTATGTATGCATTTATTTTTTAAAGTGTATTTTTAAAATGCTTGGACATTATATTTGAGCATAGATATTGGCAAAATAATATAAATTTTCAATATTTATGAGATTAATATCCTCATATTGGTGGTTCCAGGGCCATGCCAGGCAGGTACCCCATCCTCTTTGCCTATGGGAGTGCTTCACACCTTCTGGCATAGAAAGTATTGGGGGAACCCTGGCATAAACATCTTGCATCTGCTATGCAGTTAGACATGACATAAAAAAAGCAGTAGTGTGAAAAGCAATTCTCCTCTTTGGGAAACAACCGATCCATTGTTGTCATTAAAGTTAGAGGCAGTGTGGAGCACAGGCTGTTCTCGGTGGAGGATTACAAGATTCAGTTGGGATTTAGGGACGGAAATACATGCGGGATTTCCTTCAAAAAGCCCTGTGCTTGAGTAGCTGTTTTGTTCCTACACTAAAACCTGAAAATATCAGGCTACTGGGCCGCTTTCTGAATTTTTGGGGTGTTTTGGCTCACAGTCCAGCACGCCCTTGGCAGTGTGATGCACTGGCATGCCATGTCATGTGTTAGAAATGCAGCTCTGTAGCAGAGTTTCTTGATGAAGGTGCTGCAATGGTCTTAATTGAAATACCCGACCAGGCACAAATGAAAAGCAGGGGGCAAGTCACCTGTGGAGCAAAACACAGGTTGCCAGCACCTGCCTTCTACCCCTCTGTCCTGAGGGGACCACTGGCTGAGGGCAGCTGAAGGTTTCGATGTGAGTGTAGATGATAATGCTCCATCCCATTAAGCCAAGGAAGCTGAAATATTGGCCAACTGACACGTCTGGGTCTCAAGGCCGAGTCAACATCCCTCTGACCCACTTTGAATTTACCACTTAATTCATCTTTGGTGCTATAAATAATTCATCCTGAGACAGTTCAATGGTGATAAATAGGACAATAAACGTGGTACTGCAGAGAAGGCTACAAAGAGAACAGCATTTTTAATTGACTGTTGCGTGGTGACTGGGAAAAGCAGAGAAAACTCACTTAAAGCATTGCACACAAACATCACTGAGAACAAGTTCATTGATGGCTTTGAAGTTTCCTAGAGTAATGCAGCCCTTATCAAAGCACCATGACTCACATAATGGTGAAGGTTTAAACCCAAAGATTACTTATGATTCTGAAATCTTCACACAAACTAATTTAACCTCATGGGACCACTGTGAAGGTCCTGTTTTATTTCTGGTAGGGTCTTTCCTCAGTCTACTTCATTCATTCTGCTTCTGTGGAAGCTGATAAAACCTGAAGGCTGTAGGTTGCTTGCTGCCAAGCCCTGTGCTTAGACCACTGTGCAATAGCTGTCTCTCAGTTAAAAGATGTCTTCTTTGCTCTTGACACCCAACACTGTTAGTCAGGTATCCTTACTGCTCAAGTGTGAGCCCAAAGCAGGAGTGACATCAGTGGCTCCATTGGGTTAGACCAGGAGGTTGTCCCAGTGACATCAGATATTCAAAAGCCATCCATGGCTGCCAGTCCTCTTATTGCCACCAGCATTCCAGGTCTCAAGAGAAATAAGCTGTGTTGTCCTTTGGGCTACCGAGTGAGCCTTGAAAGCAGGACAGAGCCCTTGGAGGCTGGAAAGAGTGGCACATCCCTAGCATACTGTGTGAACTTGTATACATCTGAGTGTGGAAAATAATCAGGCATGCAGAAAGCTAGGTCTTTTTGACAACAAAGCAGAGGCACAGCATTCCTTCCTGTGGTTCTGGGGAGATCTAGTTAAAGCTTTCTGGCTCACTAGGGCTGCAGCTGCATTGTCTGAAGAACATCCAATGTGTTATGATTTTCTTGCTCCCTGAAGAATTAGGCACTGAGCTTTAGAGTCACCATTTTTTTTTTATGTGTGCCTATATTTAGCTTAATTTTTAATGGTCTGCTAGACTTCTAGTTAGCTAACAAGATCTGGTTCAATAGGTTACTGTGCTGTATCCGTGTCCGGTTTGACTTGTAGCTATGAGAAAAACTGGGGCCAGGGAGTCTTGGAGCCTGCATCTGTACACTGCTTATTCTGCACTGCTCTGAGAGCAAACATGCCTCTGCTCTTTCCCCTGATCCCATCCAAGTATGGAGTCCCAGGGTGACTCATGGGAAAGGCCTGTTTAATTTTATAAGCCTGGGATTTCTGCTTAGGGTCACGGGTGGTGGAGATGTAACTGGAGAGGAGCTGAGATCTGGCAAAACCACTTCTTGGCTGTTAACAGCTCCAGGGAGTAATGATAGAAAAGGCTTCTCTAGCCTGTGTCTCATGTTCCCCTGGGAGCTGGGATTGCTGAGTAATCTGAAATTTGGTCAGCTTCAGCATGATCTTGGCCATCACTAAGGGAACCATTATGAGGCATGATGTGGGAGAGGAGAGGAGGGAGGATAAGGAGATGGTACGGCCTCCATAGCCAGCCCAGCTCTGATAGATGGCTTTGGGAATGCATCTCCTATTAAGGGCAAATGAATGAGAGAGTGATGACTTATAAATACCCACTATATCTTGAGAGAAAAGACCCAAGAGACAGATGGGCAACCAGCCGTCAGTTTCTGGACTCCAAAAGATGGTGTTTACACCAGCAGCATTTGACAGTACCCAATATGCATCTGAACCCATAAATCCAGTAGTAAGCATCAAAAGGGTTAACCATAATAAAACCCAAGCTTGGCACTGTGTCTTTTCACTGCAAATCACTGAAGTAGAGAGTTTCACTCTGACCCATGTAGCTGAACTCAAATCACTTGGAGATCTCTTTAAATTCAGGCTAATATCCTCCTGAGACAGTGGGGATGTTTTCTTATAACTCTTTCAAGTTTGTATTAAAAATGCTGTACTCGAAGCCATTTTGGTCCACTGATATTTGCAATATTCCAAACAAAAGAGCAAAGTTGCATCCCACCTGATCTTGTTGAAGTGATATAGTTTTGCTCAAGGGCTTTTCTTTTTCTTCATGGTTTTAACTGCATCACTTTCATCATTGCCTTCAGCTTAATGTAGCAATACCTCAGAAGTGGAGCATAAAATCAGCAAACTAACGGGGACAAAGGGTCATGGAAGTAGACCTTGGCAGATAAGCTGATGTGTAGAGCCTGATCAGTACCTGGCTGGTAATACATCACCCCTGCTGCAGAGTGAGAGGCCACTCTCTATTGCAGCTGAAATGGAAAACCCTGCAGTAAAGGAGGTGGGGGTTTTCTGAGGGGTGGTGGTAGGTTGAGGTACATATGGAAGGGTGACCTGTAGGTACTTGCAAGTGCATGGATGGAGGAGGCAGTGCCTCTGAGGTTTTTTGACTCAGATGAATCTAATCCCTAAAATTGCCTCCTGATCTCAACTAGAGATGCTAAATTCAGTATTGATCTTCAAATAATTTGCCGTCCTCAGTGGATAAATTCCAGCCTCCAAAAGTAGGACCTGTTTCTCTTTGGGACAGGAAGCTCCAGCACAAGAAGCCAAACCCTGAAAAAAACCATTACCCTTGTCTTTCTCCCTGACAAAGCCAGCAACTCACACTTTGTGTTTTCTGTGGGAAGTATGCTCAACCTGGACACATCTTTAGGGGTCAGTGTGTGCTGCTTTGAGTACCTTGACCTCAAATTCCTAATAAAGCTACTTCAGCTTTCAAAATAAGAGTCCCTTCATTGGCCTGTGAGGGTGATGACCTTATAGCTCTTGCATTTATGGGTTCTCAGAAATGAAGCTGATGAGTGCTGCGTCAGCAACCACTGTAGGCAAGAAGGTCTGGTAGGATGGTGTTGACGTAATTTGTAATCAATCACATCATTCACAAGTGGCTGCGGAGTGTTGAGATGGGTTATGGCACCAAAATATTGCTTGAAAAATCTAGCCTTGAGTTTCTCTTGTCTTCCCTTTACAGCACTGTCTGTCGGGCAAGCTTGTACTACTCTCCACAGATCTTCAACTCTAAAAGCATGTTCTGGGTATGGTTTTCAGGTAGAAGGATCTCAATAACTCAAAATATTGTCTTGGAGGCCTTGATCAATGCTGATAGGGGGGTTTCGTCTCAACATAGTAGAGACTGGGGAACGAATGTTGGAGAGCAGGGCAAATGCTAACAGGCAGCCAGGTTTGGAGGGGAGGGGGATTTAGGTCAGGGTAAAACACTCCTGGCTTAGAATGCACTGAACCAGCAAAGAGGTCCTGCACTAGTGGGACTCATCAAGATGTACGCTGCACCAACACCTTTCTCTAGCAGGTTCTGAGAGCAGAACTGGTTTGAGCTATTGCTGAAAGCTCTGAAAAACTAACCCCAGAGTGCTAAACTAGAAAACTATTCCTTTCAGCCGAAATCAAAGATAGCTTTATAAGTGGGAAAGAGTCTTGGGAAGATCCTAGGAGGGCTGTGGCTTCCTCTTCCATTCCCTCTGTTAACACTGCCCAGTGCAACAAGCGTTCATGCAAGAGCTGTCACATGCTGTCTTCCTCCTTTCTCCTCCCTTCAGCACTGCAGTTTTGTCCAACATTGTATCTTCCTGTAATAGCAGCCCTGTAAATAACACTGTAATTATGGGGCTCAATGTGGAATAACAGGGTGAATATATTGGTCAGCAGCCACTTCGAGGAAAATATGTAGATACACCAAGGGGCCCCTGTAGGTGCTGAAAACAGTTCATACCAAAACCACAACTGCACAGTGAGGCATGTCTCTGCAAAAGAGTTTGAAAAGGAAAACAGCAGGCAAGGCTGCAGTTTCCCTCTCCATCCTCTATGACAGACATTTGCAAAAGTGTCCTGATAAAGGCCCTGGTCTTCTGCAGAGCTCTGAAGTTGTGCCTGAGAGCTCAAACTTTGTGCTTTCAGACTTTTAGTCATCGATAAACAGAGCGATTACATACTCATTTTGGATGTGCTCCCTCTTCTGCAGCGAAATTGTTTGTTGCCATGGATATTGCTTTGTCTTGAGAGACACATAACCAAAATGAATTTAAACAAACACTTGTGGGTCAATATTTCCATAGGAGCAAATGCACATCTTGAGGCTTCCTAGAATTATTTTACTTGCCCCTGATGCAAGGAGCATGAAGCACCCAGAGCTTAGTTGGAGACATAAAGGATACCCCTGGATTGCAAGTAAAGAGAACAAATTTTGTAAATTATTTTGCCCAAACCAAGAAAGATAAAGGAACTTCTCTGATCTCAGCAGCCAGAAAGATCAGGTAGAAATTTCTCTATTATTTCTTCTTGCCAATTTGAAAAAACTACTTTTTCTTGCCAGTCCTAATTTTTTTTTTCAGACGTGCCTTTCAGTCTGGAGTTTCCAAGATGTGTCATATTGCAGCTCATAAATGGACCTGTGTTCTTAGTGAACAATAGTTGTTACTGTTTAATGCAGAGATTTGATAAAGTTTGCTAATGACTGCTGCAGAGAATGGGCAGATCAAGTGGAGAGAAGATTTCAGTTTCTACCCAGGAGCAAAACTCCCACTCCCTGACTTATGAATTTCATTAGGTGGAACTAATTAAAGGGATGTTTCTTATTACCAAGATGAGAAGCTGTCCAAGAGAAGTCCAGGGAGGTTTGTACTCTACAGCACAATTGCTCTGCTTCTAAATCCTGCGAAAGCATTGCGTCCTATTTAATTTGACATTCCTTGTGTTTGTTTCCCTTCGTGACTCATAGCACAACACTGGCAGCAGGCCTAGGAAGTAGGTTTTGGGATCTGGCATGGGGACACTGGTGGATTGTATTCCAAGTTTTGTGCTTACATTGCACCACCAGTCATGAGAGCATCCAGCAAACTGTGTTCATACTGCCCTGCAAGCTGGTGGCTTCAAAAATCAGATTAACAACTGCAGTCATGGGTCAAGGCAGACTTGACTTAGCATTTAATTTGCAACATCTTTTAGACTAGTTTGTTTAATATGAAACAATTTTAGCGTGTGAATAAAAATGCTCTGCAAAACATGCAGTTCTTCTAGCTGGTGCATTCTGTTTTTAAGCAATAGGTTGATCCCTTCCAGCCTCTCACCCGTCTCCTCACAGAGATGCTGCACTGCAATCATCAGACCTGTACAAACATAGGGTGATCAAGTAATTGTTGACAGAAATTGTATGCGGGCTCTGATTTCACCCACTGATGGGAAGTAAACACGTTCATTTTCAGACTGATGGGAACTTGATGGTAAGGCAGGTTATGGCAGGTGGCAGTAGCTCTGCCACAGCTCTTCAGCTCTCAGTCTCTTTGGTACAGCCCAAGACATCAGATCTTTGCTCCCCCCGGCTTAAGCTAATTACAAGGCAAGGTCATCATGCTGCTCTTGTGGACTCTGAAACTGAAAATGTTAGTAGTACGTCTTGGGAAAGACTGAGTAGCTTATCTAGTACTGCTCTTCATTTGGTCTTCTGCAGAATAAAGAAGTCACAGCAAAGCAAATAAAGTGTTTGGGAGGGTCTTTTGGCTTTGCATGGACATTTCACAACTGTTAGAGCCAGCAAGGCATAAAATACAGCTGGATGAGAGGCAATGTCAAACCCCACTTCTTTAACTTGACCACTGTCTGTGGGAGGACCAGAGTCAGGATTTAGGTTGTCTGTCTTTCTTTGCTGATTTCTTCTGAAAGAAAACAGATGACTTCTTGCAGCTTGATGACAGGAAATGAGTAAGATTTGCAGAAAACACCATGAGAAGTGATCATTTGCAAGCAAAAGAAATAGAAGAGTCGTTAAAAGATATTTGCCTGTAGTGCCTATCATAATTGCATTAGTGGCTTCTTGTGTCACTTAAAATGCTGTGTGCATGCATGTACCTTCTCTGCTGGACACAAAGCTAAGACCTCAACTAAATTAAATTTAGTTTATTTTTGTAAATTTATGGGGAATTTACAAAGTGTCAGGTCAAGGGCAAGATGCAAAACTCATGCAGCCTTACGAAGATCTGAATAGCAACATTAATTTTGAGTGATTCTGGATTTATACTTTAACAAGAATTCAGCTAAGCAATGAAGCAAACCAAAAAACTACTCCCTATTGCCTTACTTGGGACTTCCTTTCTTAAGAAAATATCTTCTCAAAATAGGCCTGGCCTTTGGAATGACCATCCTGAGGTTAGCAGGAACAAATCCAGCTCTTCTGCTACCATACAGTATCCAGAGCTGTGAAGAAACAAGAGTGTCCTCGGGAATCCAAGGCATTATATACCCATCTTCTCAAGCGTTCCTGGAAATGCTTGTTTTTATTTTATTGTCCTCTCAGACAGTCAGGAAAAAAATTCAGAGAGCGCTTAATTCTCCCTGAACGAAACATCTCCTTTTTTATTTTTCTTTTTGCAAGCTGTAGGTGTGTAACAGCAGAGTGTTATTTATTGTTGTGAACTCATACCAGCTTTTCTGTCCTCTTCCACAGGAGGAGAACTCTTTTATTTGGAGTTACACAGTGAAACATCTCTGGGGCTGCGTAGATAAGAGAATACAAGAACAAAAATTAAATTCATCAAGCCATTAATACATTATTTAGGTTTTGGGGGTTTATGGTTATTTTGCAGCTTGAAAACAAAGATGAAAGCCAGTGCCATACCATCAGCCATCTGGAGATAGGCCAAAACCTGGACACATACACACACTCTCACACTGTCTCCTTCTTTTAAATTCTTGACAAGATTTTTTCAAGTTTTCTAAGCAGCTGTCTGTCTTTCCTTTTGGAGAAGAGGCAATGGAAAATGGGAACCATGACTAAGGCTGTTGGAAGCCATTGCAGACCAGCCACTCCAAGCACTTGCTGTCACAATGGGCTTTCTGCCCAGGTGATGCAAGAAAACAAGACTCAGGAATGGCTTCATCTGGTATCAGTGACAGATCTCTTATTTAGGGGAGAGATAATGGGGAATGTGATTATTGGACACTTCCTCCAAGTTTGTGTTTTTAAATATATATTTCATGTTTCAATGATAAACATGGTGAAAGGGCAATCTTGTCATAAGTCTTTGGGTTGCAGGGCAGACTGAGCTCTATAGATGATATTACTTTGATTGTCATACGGTCCAAATCAGTTTAGCACTGGTAAAACATTGTGTTATCTGTGAAAAACAATCTCTGTTTCCAGCCTGTGCTGTCAGCTCTTCAGTGCTCACTCTGACTTTCTCTGCAATAAAGTGTTCTTCTTCAAGGCTGTAATTTTCTATGAAGATAAACATTAGATAGAGGTCTGATTTATCATTATCCTGATAAAAATTATGGGGCTTTACACGGTAGGTTGATACTATTTTTAGAATGACATTTTGCCACTCACTGAAATAATAAACACATTATAATGATGACTTCATTTTTTTTTTTTTTAAATCTTGTGCACATGAAATCAGTGACTTTATTTAACTGAGAGGAATTACTTATCCTCTTTCCTAGTCTTCCCTCCTCAAGCACTGCTTCTCCCATGGGGAAAGGTGGTGTGTCAGCAGGATGCGCATTAAAAATGTAAGTGCACTTTCTCCTTGAAATCTTGCAACATGCCAGAAATATCCAAATGGAATAACCTGACTGCAGGGTTAGCAACTGCAACCTGTCAAAACATCAACACACATCCAGCATTGGTCACTTGACTATAAGAAACACATCTTGCTAATAACTTTTGCTTCCCTGCTGAAGAGTATGCTTTAAAAATGTATCTGTAAGACTATCTAATGCCCCATGACTAATTTTCCCCACCTCAGCACTGGATGGCTACATAGGAAGAACAATAATTAGTATTTCCTGAGCTAGAAGATCCATCCATCTGCAGTTTTGCTGCTCCCTCTTAAATAATGCACACATCCTTATGTGTGTGTAATTTCTGCATGAGAACAGGATCTATAATAGCTACTCAGTAAGCTCATAAGAAGCTCTGCCTCACCTGAAGGTATAATCCTTTATTTGTAACATCCCAACTAGCTACCTCTGGAAAGGATTATGGCTCCATATGAGAAATGAGCAGGACCAGTGGAAACTAAGAGGTTAAGAGGTGGGATTTTTCCACACATTAAAATGTCTTTAAGATATATTTACTTAAAAAAAAAGGAGGCACTTGGGTGTGCTTTGCTCACAGAAATGCTCCTGAGTAAGTTTGCTCCTTCTGGGAAGTCTTGCTAATGTCTGCCTGTGTTTTTCTTGGGCTTTATTGCCAAGGAGAAATGGATAAATTATATAAATTTTAATATAGGGCAAAATCTGAAGTAATAAAAGGTCCTCATGCTTTTATCCCATAGAAGTAACAATGATAAATGTTATCTGACATGCTTTTACTGGAGATATTGCCACTAAAATCAAAATGGGTGAGACAGCAGAGACTCAAAATTTGACCTGAATTTAGCACTGGGCAGTTTTTCCTGTCCCCTGATGAGCCCAGCCAAGAGGCACGGACTTGCTTGAGGAGGGGGTAAGGTATGCCAAGTGGCAGTGAGGCAAAGTGTCTCCCCATCCAGCTCTTCTGTGAGGTGCAAACCTGCAGACCTTGGGCACCCTTGGAATATCTTTTTCTTTTTCAGGAAAGTGCGGGCTGCTCCAGTGACCTGGCCTTACANCAACTCCACAGGACTGTGCTGGCAATTCCTGATTGTTCTGGGCACCCTTGGAGTATCTTTTCCTTTTTCAGGAAAGTGCAGCCTGCTCCAGTGACCTGGCCTTACATCTCATATTATAAGTACATGAACTCATGGCCTGACTCTGTCCTCAGATCTGGTGCCTGAAGGTTTGGAATAGAAATAGGATAGGGGGAGACTGCTTGCTAGGACAGGACCAAAAATAAAAAGCATCTGAGCAACAAGTGGAATTGCAGAGCCACAGTGCTGCTTTTCTCATTGGCACATTTATGTGATCTTTTCCTTCCAGGACATGTGTGGTAGGCTGACATGTCTATATAGTCTGTGCAGTTGTTACTGTGTCGATAAGGGGTCCCATGTCACTGTGCTTGGGACTTAGCACTACAGCGTGCACTGAATGTTGATGCTGTCATAGAGGGCTCTGATGCTGGGCTGCCTCTTCCAGCAGCCTGAGGAAGCAAAAAAAATGCTTTTGAGGTTGGTGCTGGTTATGTGGCACAAGTAAAGGTACTATATAATGGCTGGGGCCATTTGTCCTAATTTGGAATTGTAATATAGGGCTGTTCTCTTTCTCTTCATCCTTGCCCCATCATGGCTTGCACAAAAAGCCCAGAGTGCTCTCATGCTCATGAATGGCTGGGGCATGGCTTGTTCTAAAACATGTAGTGAAACATCATTATGAGGCCTGGATTGCCCCAAAATACTCAAGCCTGGAAAGATTTCTTCCTAGAGACACTCCCACACAGCTGCCCGAAGAACACACAAAAATTTGCCTGTGCCTCTTTCATCAGGAATACTACTTGTACCTGTGAGCAAATCCACTGGATTGGTGATGAAATGTAACCTCTGCTGCTTTTCATTGCAAGATGCTGCAGAGTGAGGTGGCTTCACTTACAGCACCAGGACCTGGATGGCTTCACCATCAATGCCATGGGACAGGTCATAAAGCAGATTAGGCTCTTTCCCTCCAAATATCAAAGCCTAAATTCCACCTGAGGCTGGTGCACACTTGCAAAATGAATTTAACCACTCCAAGCTGACTCCAGAATATCTTCACTGCTTAGTTTCTGGTTATGGAGACCAGAAGAAGCAAACCAAGCCAAAAGAGTGATCCAGCCCCCTGTCTGCTAACTCTGAGCCCAGAAGTTGATACTATGCTACTTACAGGATGCTGTGACTTTGTGCAACACCTATAAAGTCCTCTGGAGCTTGGGAGTGAGAATAGGGAGATTTTGCTCCATGAATAACTCTTCAGCTCAGCAGAACAGGCCAGGCAGTAAAATAAGGCTAAATGAAAAATTACAGAGTGAATTTGGCCTCATAATCACACATAGATAATTTGGTGCTAGAAGAGAGTCAGCTGAATATAAACAAGTCTACAATGTGGCTCATTAATTTGAGCTATTTTTCTAGGAAGACTCATGGAAATATGAAGTGGCTTCACTCTGCAATTTGCAATAGAGTTTGCTATTAAATGCGTTCAGTTTAATTGTGGCAATGCGTCTCGTTTTGGAAGCTTTCACAGCCACCATGTAAAAATAGCAGAATATGGCAGAAATCAATTCCCCAGCACAGATGTCCTCCTCCATTTGGCATGTGCTGTTGGAGCAGACAGGTGTGCTGGGTGAACCTAAGCTGCGAAGCACAATAACTTCGATGGCAGTGAGAGGCATTCTGGGACAAGAGATTTCCTCTACCAGTGGCACCACATAGGGTAGGATGTCACAGGTTTTGACTGCCTGAACTCTGACCTTCTTCCAACTTTGACTTTCTATCTGCAGGCACAGTGACAGATGCGTACATCTTCACACAGATATAGTACCTAAAGTTAATCATATCTGACTGTTCCGTGCTCTAATCCCGTGACCTCCCAAAGATGAGATCATGCTGGGCTGCCATATATCAAATGTTCACTTCAGCCTCTTGTTGATTTTGGCCATGTCTTGTCAGAGAAGTGAAACAAGAACATTTCTAACCTTGACATGCCAAGGCTTAAGATATTAATGTAGAATGATTTTCTGTAGTTGGGGGTATAAAGTCTTCTCTTTAAATGTACAGTTTATTTTAATCTGCTTTAGTTTGAACAGGAACCTGTGAGTAGGTGAGGGCCATAGAGGATTAGGAGCTAGGTGAGCCAATCCCAGAACTCCTTGTTTCAATGACAGAATACAGTCACTGCGTCCACAGCCATAAAAGTCTATTACCCAACACAATCAAAATAGACCTGCAGACTATCTGAGTGATTTGGTTTGTCAATCATAACCACATGGATCTGGGCTTTCAGCAAGCTGAATATGACCAGAAAGGGATCATCCAAACTTTTTAAAGTGCTCCAGACTCGCTGCTGGCAGGTGACATGTGGCCAAAAGGGGTTGGCAGGAATCTGGTTTTGGGAGAAAGAAAATAGCTGTCAAATATTTATCCAGCATCTCTCTTTCACCTTTACAGTGATTGCTAGTAGTGCATAACCACTGTGCTGTGCCTGATGCAGCTTCTGTGTTTGAAGGAACCTGTGATGACGAAGTTGTGGCTTTTCTCACTGCCATGAGGAGGATGGGTCTCGTTCACAGGGGAAGAAACAGCGCAGAGAAGTCTGAAGCAGAAGGTATCCAGAGGCCTCATCTGTACAAGTACAGCTCGGTGATGATCCATGAACTTAGTGACATTTGCAGTGGAGATCTTACCGAGCCCATAGCCTGGCTTTGCCATGGTGGGACAGATGAGTTGTCTTTTGATCAAGACCTGACTCCTTTCTTTGCACATATGAGCAGCCTGTCTTGGAGGATGTCAGTGCAATTTCACAGCACATATTTTTCAGGGACATGTACTGTGATGACACATGTCACCCAGTGTCATCTGTGCCTGAAAAAATATGGCATTTAAGAGTAAACACTTGGCAGAAACAACAGTACAGACTCAAATTTAGACAGTAATAATTTATGCTGTGCAGACCCTGGCTTGCTGGAAGGGGGCACGCTCTCTGGAAGGCAGGAAGGAAAATGCGTTGCTAATTTTACTAGACAACTTCTGCCCTCCCCTCCTTTTCCTTTTGTAGTTGCCAGCCTTCCTGGTTATTCTTAAAATAGAAACATCTGACGCCTTGTTTAACTTATTCTGAGGCCTACAGGGAGGAGGAGGGGATAAATCCCCTCTATGCACTGTGTTGGTGACACTCTTCCAGGAAGCACTGCTGAGAATCACATCCCAGTTTGCCACCTGCCCGAGTTTCACACTCCCTCTCCGCTCTCCTTTTCCTGCCTCAACTTTGTGATGAGTTGGAGACTTCCCTGCCATTGTCCCACTGTCTCACATTCTTTTGACACCTCCTGGGAGCACTGCTGTCAGGCACAATTCTGGTGA
This sequence comes from Calyptomena viridis, assembly GCA_013390005.1. Taxonomy (NCBI): domain Eukaryota; kingdom Metazoa; phylum Chordata; class Aves; order Passeriformes; family Eurylaimidae; genus Calyptomena; species Calyptomena viridis. Next base: position 75,179 of record WEIV01030272.1, read on the forward strand.
CAACAGCCACATAAACAGGGGGCAACTCTGTGCCATGCAGGCAGGGCACCTACTCCTGCAGCAGGGGGTGAAGCTCGAAATGGAGAAGGGATATATCAGTGTGGTTGAAGCAGAGCTCCCCTTGAATTTCAATGAGCCCATTATTGTTGCCTGCTAGCTTGCAGTTAATCCCTCCATGTGGTGTTAGGTCCAAGAAAGATGGCTCGTTCATGTTGCCATGCTACTAAACACACTGAGCTAGCTGTGAGAGAGGCAGATTGTGCTCCAAACACTTGAGTGCTTCCCAATCCTCATATGATAATCCCCATGCAAAGACTGGGAGTCTCCCCACTCCTCCCTCCCATGGGGGATTGCATTTTGCCTTATTACAGATGAGAAACCTGGTTTGATCTTTGTTTTTCTGAAGGAAATACATAGAGAAAAACTGCAAGAGTTCCATGAGACATCCTCATGGGGCAGGTTTTTTTGGCTCCTTTCTCTGAGGAAGATGCAAACAACACTCAGAGGCATGGAGCCTTCAGTGGTGGAGTGCCTGTGTGCTTTCGATGAACCCAAAGCAGCAGAGCATTCCTCCCTGGAGGAGACAGGTGTACCACTGACCACAGTGGGGGAGCTCCAGCCCAGACTGTAGGTAAGTACGTGCCTGCCTCCCCTGCAATCGCATTGCAGCTGCATCTGCCCCATCCCATTTGTCCCAAGGACAACCATGGGACAGTTCTCCAGAGAGGATGCCTTGCTCCATGTGTGATCTGGAGGCTGTGGGGTTTTTTTTGGAAAGAGTTGTGATGCAGCCAGGATGTCATCGGGCTAAATTCCACCCAAGCCACATCCTATATAATTTTCTAGTCCTTGTTACCCTGCCAGCTCAAAAGTTGTCCTACCTTCTAAAAACCACAATTACAAAGCAATGGGGAATGTAGCAGAGCACAGAAAACACCAGTGACATATAGGTGAAAAAAATTAAGGAAACTTTCCTGGCAGAAATCCCCTGAACCCTGGAGTTATAAGAAACCTCTCTCCTCCATTTCTCTCTCATTTTCAGTCTCAAGCTGAAAAGTCTGGTCAGGCCTTGGAAATGTAGTCTCTTTGTGCATGTTGCATCTCTGTTTGTTTTCTCATGGCTTTGCAATGCAGACAGAGTAATAAGATACAAATATTAAGGTCCTGCATAATGTACAAATTAATATTAACATACACCATTGGCTAAGGACAACCCCAGTTTTGCAAAAAGTAAGCAGGATCTCTACAGTCTCGGGCATGTTTGTGCATCATGATGGACCTGCTAAAACCAAAGCGATCAACAGGCTTCCAACTGTTTAAAAACCAAATTGACATTACAAATTTCTATTTAGATAGATGCAAAAATGGCAGTAGCATGTGACAAGCCCATCCTGGTTTTCCTCCAGGACTGCAAACATATTTTGGCCATCTGGCACCTGAGAGTAGGAAGTTTAAATTGGATTTTAATAATACATTGCACTGTCTGATACCATGATGACTCAAAGGAAACCCACTCTACTTCCACCTTGTAGACTGCCTGTGCTGAATTCTAAAGCGTGGAGGAAATCTGCTATTTCTTTTCAAAGGGTGTCAAGCACTTTGCTATAAAGGAAAAAAAAATACAATGAAAGCAAATGACTTGGGTTTGTTATTTTCTCTTTTACAAAGGAAGCAGCAATTAGGTGACAGGTGTGTAAATTCCCTGGTAATACTGCTGAATACAAAGCACACACTGACTTGAGTCTGTTCTTGGAAATCCTTTACCAACCCATCTCCTGGAAGGAAATGATCACACTAAACCCATCATTTCCTCCTGAGCTCTGAAAAGTTGAGGGTTTTTTCCTCCTTTGTGCCTCTAGAGAAAGTGAAATTTTGGGGATTGAAAACATGATGGCTCTTAAAAGAAAGGGACTTTTAAAATTAGAGACGAAGGCAAGAGACAGGAGAGATGAATCATGGTAGCCAGAAAGGTTTGCCACTCCCTCCAAACTTCGTGGTTGAAACAGCTGTAAATCTTTTCCCCCTCCGACCTAGGTAAAGCATTATCAGTGGGTGCTAGTGCAGCATGCATGACTCCCTTTCACTCTTTCCTGCTATCACCTGAGTAAAGATTTCAAGTCTTAAATAGCTGGGGTGCATTATTAGTTACACGTACTGTTTAACTAGCTACCACATGATTTTCACCTTTCAAATTGGAACAGACTCAATTTTTTTCTTCAGGATGCAAAATACGTCTGAGTGCAGACATATGAGTTTCTCTGCAGCTTTTTTAATGCATTTGTTAAAGAAGGCTAAAAAAATGTTTCTGTCCATCTCTGCCCACCTCTGTTGTACCTGTTGCAGCTTGAATTGCAAAGACCACAATGGGGCATGTTATTTGGAGGGATCCCTGCAAGGGCAAGAGCCATGCCTGGCTACCACCACCTGACAGGAGCTGCGATCCCCAGTGTTTGGGGGCAAGGTGGACCTGGTTTAAAATCTGAGCCAACAAACATATGTGTCTAACAGAAGGGTTGGAGGTTGATGGGCTGTGAAACAAGGACCGTGTTGTCTGAGTACAGAGGCAGCTGCAGGTGACCATCCCCATCCAGATGTATGGCCAATCCCATCTTCACTGGTCAGCAGAAATTTCCACCGGATGTGTGCTGAGAAGTTGTGAAATGCAATGATTAGCTTCTGGTGGTGAGAAAAACCTTCTCGTGGTGAGAGTGACAGCCCAAAAGGTCTGTAGCTGGGTTGGAGAGGCATTAACCCTTGCTTCATCCCTCTCTGGATAACCTCAACTCTTTTCTGCACTGTCAGATTTGGCATCACCAATCTCTTGGTGTATCTGGGCTGTAAATGAACCAACACTCTTTCTGGGTTGGGTGAGGGTTTTTTAATTGGTTTTGAGATATTTTGGGGAGTGGGATGTTGTGGTTTGGGGTTTTTTAGGGGAAGAGAAGTATTTTCCTTTTTTTAAAAAGTTACTGTTGTTTTGGGTTTTCCTCCCTTGAGCTCTTAACCTTAGCAATGATATTTTTTTTTTTAATTTTTTTTTAAATACATCAATCAGGATTTCAATCAGCTGAGCATGAAGCCTGAGATGACAACTCTCTCTGCTATGCCTGGTATGGGCAACTGGACTCTAGTTTGGCGATCATTTTTGTTTAACAATAAAGAGGTGAAATAATATATGTAGTTATATTTAAATATCTGTTTAACTTCATGAGGGCTCAGGGGCTACAGCACTGTGACTGCATGGTGACCTGACTCCACTGTGCCCTTACAGATGGACTGAGAGCTACTCTCCAGCTATGATCTTCCAGCCACTCTTGCAGCCACCTCGAATAATTTAACCTAGACAATACTTTCTGAGCTGTGAAAAGTCAAGATATGTACGTTCACTGATTCTCTTACTATCTTGTAATGAAAAAAAGCATTAGATTGGTCTGACATAACTCCATACAATTAGATCTGTTTGATGCATACTGACTGTTATTAGTCTGCTTGTTTTCTCCCAAGCACTCACAAGATTGTGTGTGATTTGTTCCAGGAGGGTTTATGGAAGTGAAGTTGAGAAGTTTTTAGCTACCAGAGTTAATCCTGGAGTTCTGAAGTCCATGGAGCCAACCCAGCCTATGTTAGGAATACCATGGGCTGCTTTAGGTACTCGCTTTAGGTCCTGAGGTGGGGGAATTTTCTCTACATTGCAAAATAATGGGATCTTTGGTATTTAATTAAAGCAATTATCTTTCCTCTCCATGCAGAAATGTGCCGTGAGTATTTTGCAGATAGAATAGGAATGTTCAACAGGAAATGCTAAAGCAGTTCTGGAAGCTGCTGGCATCACCTTCTGCTTAGGTGAAACTAATCCCTGACTTCCTCATTGTGGGGCTCCTTGAAATAGCATGCAAGAGGAAGAGGACGCCAGGCTTCTTGGAAGGCAGACAATGGGGTGGTGGGTGCTGTGGAGGTTAGGCAGCAACTGAAGGTTTTGGGTTGGTCTAATCAATCCAATCAATTTATGTGTCCAGGGCTCAGATTTTTCTTACCTACCTTGCACACAGTTGTCATGTACTCCTAAGGGACTGCAGTTGTTCATGAAAAAGGAGGGCAGATCTGGGCCTCGAAAAAGAAAAAAAAGCCAAAACATAGATGTCTGAATAATTATTGTAAATGAAGGATCCATGCATCTTATCAGGTGTGTGGGCAAGAAGAAGTCTCATGGCTGCCTCCAGCACAGCTGGATGCACTGAAGGGCTCTTAACCCCAGCAGCATGATCTGGGAGAAAAAGTCCTCCCATAAGTACTACTTTCACTGTTTCCCTTATTGCTGATCTAAGAATGTGTTTCAGGTCCTCAAACGTGACAGAAAATACTCCAGATGAGTAAATTGCTCCTCAGTTCCAACGAGCATGTTACTCCTTTTACAGCACTCACAAACACCCAGTGTGTTTTGGCTTTTCATTCCTGATGTTTTCCCACACTAAGCCTAGATGCCTTTAACTTTTTTTATTTTTTTTTTCCTATGACATTGTGTATTTATTCCTATATATATTTCCCTGAAGATCTCTGTAACAATACCCTGACAGGGTCTGTGCAACTCCAGCCGTGACAGGTGCCTTCAGCTGCTGCTGAAACTGCATAAGGCATCTAAAAATAAGTAAACCGCCAAGTTCCAGGGAAAATCTTGTCTATTGGGGTTTATTGCTGCCATGAAGGAGGAGGGGGCTGGCTGGAGCTGAAACCCCCCCAGGCTCCTGTCTTGTGGCAGGGTGCACTGAGCTGTGCCCTTCCCACATGAGTCCAAGGGGAGCTGCCTCCTGCAGTGGAAACTCTATGGCTGGGTTGGTGTTTTCAGAGGAAGATCTGGTTTCTTCTTTGCCAAATGCCAGGTTTTGACAAGCCAGCAACGTCCTCTGCATATACCTTCTGGGTATGATATGGGAGACGTGTAGAGGTCACACCTTAACCATGAAAAGAGTTCTGTTCTCATGTCAGAGGTTCCAGTACAAGAGGATGTAGGAGTGCTTGTTCCCTTTAAGTGAATCTGTTTGTATTAAAAAAAAAAGGGGAGGGGGGGCGGCGGTAGGAAGAAAAGCTAAGTGAGCCACAGTTTTGCTTCTGTGGTTGCTTAAGTCACTCAATCTGAAGCCAAGGTGCTGAATTTCCAAACACTCTTTATAGGTAATTTCCCTTCCCCTTCTCACATCCTCAAGAAAAGTCTGATTTCCATAACCACTGTATTTGGGTTTTTTTTCGCTCCATTTTTTTTTTTATACTTTGTCAAATATTTTAGATCAGGCTTATACAAAAAGACTAAAGAATATGACTGTATTCATCCAAAAGTGATTATTCTTATGGGATAATTTGACTAATGAAAGTTTAATTGTATTTCAGGGAACTATATGCCATTGTGGTGTATTATTTTTGTACCTCATGGCTTGTGCTATTAAAAGATTGCAGCTGATACAGAGTGATATGGGAGGATGCCAGCTGAATTCAGAGAATTTAATCAGATTACTTTGGCTTTGAAATCTCTTCATTGGTTAGTTATAAAAATTCCTATTAATTCTAGGGCATTCCTGCTCACTTTTGAGAGCTGTAATAGCATTAGCTTGAAAACCGCAGGAATTATTTGGGAGAGGTATTTCATGTTTGTACTCTTTTTCTGTTTTCCTCTAGACATTTTTTTTCTGACATTTCAGCTTGTGTAACTTTGGGATGGGTGTTGAATAGCTTCTGAAAGTATGTAAGAGCAGTTTATTTTAAATGCTGTTGTCCACATATCTGAAATCACCTGCCTTCACAAATTTGAAAGACTTAACTCCATTTTCATATGCCGCTCTTTTTACTGCTTTGAAATCTTGAAGTTTTCTGTTTGAATAAAATACCTGGAGGTTCAAAAGGCTGTAAAATATTAGTCACAAATTCAGTCTTTCCACCACACTGGTACACTGGGGTGGAACAAAACATCTACTGGGTGGGTAACACGTGAGTGGAAGAAAAAAGCAACTACTATTGCTGGATACCACAAGCAGAAAGAGGAATAAATAACTGATGCTGAACAGAAGCCCAACTGATTTCACATCACTGGAAAAAATGCCCACCAGAAGGACATCAGATAACAGAGTACTTTGCCTAGTGAGGTAATTATGATTCAAACAGTAGATGTATTCAAGGCGAGATGAGATCAACTCTCCCCAGGTACAGCGCTGGCAGCATGGTGGCTCAGGGGGGAAGGTGAGGACCTGAGGGCCCCAGCCTGGTGTCCGGTGACCACGTCCCCTTCCCCACCACTTCTCCACTGCCTTCAGCCTTTCCTGTTCACGGGGGACACATGGGCAGGAGGCTGGCAGGGTGCCCACTGCATTTCACAGGAAGGAGTCAAGGCAAAGATAATCACTCAGTAAACTCAAAATCAACCATGTTTTGGACATGAGACAGATGGATGCACCAAATAAGGACAGCCAGGGTCTGATTCCCCAGGCTTTGAGCTTATCTGAGCCTGCTTGCTTACTTCTTATCGAGTAGGTATGTATCTAGTGCCTGTGCTGGTGCCAGTCTCTGCTGGTTTTTTTTCAGCTTCTCATTACAGAGAAAAGGGAACTTCTGCTATGTTTAAAGAGCAGGGGTGGGAAGAAAACCCCACTGACAGCATATGCCTTATGACAGCACTAGCACATTCATTGTGAAAGTGATGGGCAGCTAATGATGTCAGCGTAGGAAAAAACCCAAACCCTGTTTGTTTTCTTTTTTCTCTCAAAAGCTCTGGCCTGAGAAGGGGCTGCAGAAACAATCACTGCCTGGGAAATCAGGGCAGTATTTAAAAAAAAAAAAAGAGGTGGGGGAGAAAAGAGGATATATAAGTAGTGCCAGCTGGATGTGAAATCAATCTGGCATTTCAAAATAATGAAAATATTTCTTTCCCATTCATTTGGTCTGGCATGTAACATCAGTGCTGCTGCCACATCATTATTCAGAGTTAGCATGCCAGAAAAAAGACACCAGCGGAGTGCTCAGCCCCCCCTAGAACAGGACACTATTGTGGGACAGTGCCACAGATACAACATCACTGGGAAGGATGCTCCAAACAGGAGCACTCCCTGCATCCAGGGCAGCAATCGGAAAGGGATCCTCAGAAAAAAAAATTTTGCAATTTCCAGGAGCAGCCACTGAAAAAGGGAGGAGTAGCTGCAGCTGAGATAAAAGGGGGCTGGTGGCAATGGCACTACTTCTTCTATGTAAAATCTTACCTTATTTGAGTCAGGCCTCATTCATTTGATAGGCATTTTAAGTTTGAACTTCTCATACACACAAGATGAGAAAAATATTCCCAAAACGCACAGCACAGACTTGAATCAGGCTCTGTTAGATGTTCTGAGCAACCCAATTTGCAATAAGAGGGTTGAATTTCAGTCTTCCTTAGTCTGACCCTTGTTCCCTCTCTCTTTTGGAGTTGTGCTACCACAGGTGAGTGCTGTCAAACCAATGAGGAAAAGCAACCTTCACTTCTCCATGCTTTGGACACACACACCTGCTCCCCTTCCTTCAGCCAAAGCTGGGTTCTGAGGGGACAAAGAGCCATTTCAATAAATAAGGCACCTTGTTGAACAAGTAAACCTGGAAGTGTTGAGCAGGGAGATATGTTCCACACTTTGTTTTAATGCCTGCTCAGGGGCCACTTTGTGGTTACGATGAACCAGAGATGCTGGAGAGCCAGAAAAGCCCATTTAGTGGAGCACTGGGGTATAGGCTATTCCCGTGCTTGGATGGGTATCACAGACATGTTCAGGAGGAGGTGGCATCTCCCCACCTGGCAAAATACCATGTGCTCAGCCTCTAGGACACTCCCTCCATCCCAGTCTAGTTTTGACACTGCTTTTTGTAAAAAAAGAGATGCCAAAAGCTGAGTATCACTTTTGAACTGGTATGGACTTTGCAAATGAAGACTCCAGACCTACTTGGACAAGTGGCCGAGGGACACTAGTGAATAAGAAGGACCAAACACAAAGTGGAAAAGACAATGGAGTCTCCATGGGTTGATATAAAAAGGAAGTTGCTGTAAATCAAGCTGAGTTAGACCCTGAAAGCACAGCAAGAAGCTAAATTCTTTCTGTGGCATAAAGAGAAAGCAGACAGGTGAGTAAGGAGGCAGTGTGTGCAAGAGAAGTTCAGATAGTGCATCAAGTGAAAAACACCATAATTCAGTTTTCTTTAAGCAGATGTTAAATACTTGGAGTAAAACTAGGGAAGATGTTAGGAATTAGGGCATGAAAATTCAAGGGGTCATGCCATGTGTAAAAACAAAGCCAGTTGGTGCACTTTACCACAGAGAAAAGATCATCTCTGTGCCAGAACCCCTAAAGTCTCATTCACCAGATTACACGACATCATTAATCCAAAATTTACTACTTTTTCTGTAAACCTACTCAGTCAGAGAAGCTAGCCTAGATTTAGAAAATGGGAAATTTTTCCTAGCCAGCTGACCACTGTGGCCTTGATGTTAGGAAAGGCCTAGAATGAAATTTGAAGGACAAATAAAAATTAAAAGGGTGTTCAGAGTGAAAAGAAAACCTTGCTCATAAAATTCAGTTGAGGTTTAGCAGGAGTAGTTCAAGCCAGCCTAGTCTGAATAACAAACAATAGAGGGTAGGTAACTGATAGGTAACTGATTTTCTAGCAGGAGAGATTAAATAGATCTAATACAGCTGAATTTCAACCGATAATTTTGATACGTAGATACCTGGAAAATTATCAGAGAAGCTAATGAAGCTGAGCGTTAGTGTAAGCATGATGGAATGGGTAAAGGTATGAAAGGTTTCACAGCAAGAAACAGCTTTTGTATTTTAGGGGAGCATCAAGCTGGAAGGAACCTGCCAGTGGCATTCCTAACAGATGGGTCTTGGATTTGCTTTTCTTAAATACTTACAGGACTGGTTTTGGCACAGATAAATGGGAGCAGACTAATGAACCCTTCTTTAATGTGCTGTCACTACAGAGCAGGATCAGGGCAGTTTTGTTGAAGAACTGCTTGAGTTTGAGGAGTGAGGTAATATATGTGAGGTGAGGTGGGGTAATATAGAACTACAAAGTTATGCACAAAGGAAATTTTCTCACAGAATCACAGACTATGCTGAGTTGGAAGAGATCTACAAGTATCATCAAGCCCAACTCTTAGCCCTGCACAGGACTGTCTCCAAGAGTCACAGCATGTGCCTGAGAGTATCATCCAAACACTTCTTGAGCTCTGTCAGCCTTGGTGCTGTGACCATTTCCCTGGGGAGCACTGTGCTCTGGTAAATTCGTCCACTGAAAGGCATCTGGACTGGAGAGGCCCGAGCACAGGACTGGACTATGGGTGACCATGGAGAATAAATTCAAGATGGCTGTAAAAATATACAGCAGACTCAACAGGTGTAAAAGCTATCATGGACGAAGGATATAAGGAGCCCTAACAAAGGCACTGGCAAGTCCTGACTTATACAACTCCAGAGACAAAGATATTTTACTGAAATCAAGTGCAGATAAGGATATAAAATTGGTCTAAAAAGGAAAAAAAATACCTAACTGATAAAATGTGAATAAAAAGCTTTGGCTTGCTTTCCTTAGCAAAACTGGGGCTGTGAGGTGCTATGCTTGCTTTCTATCGCAATAATGCAGGCAACCCCAAAGGAGGGATGCAAACTATTTAAGACGGGGAGATGGTCAACACAAAAGCAAATGCACCTGAAGTGTCTGATATTAACTGGAAACAAGAGGATGTCTCCATCTTGAGTCAGTGAAGCTGTGGGGCAGCCTTCAGACAGAGGCAAATGCCCAGCTGGCATGAAGATGGATTTTGAGGATGCTGAGAAAGAGCTGTAAGCAAGGGGGCCAATTTGAGGTTATATATATTTAATTTCCACCCTATTCTCTTCTGTTTGAGTAGCCAGTAATCCCCTGATGAGACTCACAGTGGACTCTGTTTGCTCTGCTCTGTATCAATGTTTATCTCGTTCACAGCAGAAAATGCAAAGCTGGGAAATGGGAATTTCACTCTGAGGAGAAACACCATGGTGCACTCTCTTGCAAGCTTTGAAGGGCAGATCTGCCTCTGAGTTTCAGCAGACTGTTCTTCAGCCATCTTCCATTCATCATTTGGAATGAAAGCTAAATAATTCCTGGCCTGTTTCATAGCAGAGAGACTAGCCTCTCCAAGAGGTAAAGACACTTCCTTTCTGTTCTTGAAACATCATGAACTTTCAAACTTGGCAAGGCTCTTTTACGTTCGATCTAATAATAAACCCAAACCTTCCATCACACAAAAGCAATGAGTCTGAACTTGCCTGAACTTGCCTCAGGGAGCTGGGATCCAAAGCTCTGTCATTCCCTCAAAAGCCATTCTCCTCTTTGCAAGGACAGGATGTTGTTGTGACAAGGCGTCCTTGCTGTTTGCTCAGCCTCTCTTCCTCGTGATGAAGAGAGTCTATAGCGACTCTGGAGGTCCTACTTCAGCCCTGGTTGTGGGCATACAATGTGCTGCCCAACCAATCTCCGCTCTTTTCTATGAGTGATTTATGGAGGCTTGAAGGACACTGAGACTCAGCACATTCTCTGTTTTCCAAATGTTGATACAACGAGAGTGGTACTTTTTCTGCCAGTGGGAACCTGAAAGACCTAATGGGCTCTTCTGGCAGGACTCAATGTCAGTGAAAGGGGCGCCAAGCCGCCTGTGGAGCAAGCGGAAGTATAAATGTGTGTTGGCTTCAATTTCCACTGGGAACTACAGAAAAAATATTTTGACTCGATTTTACAGTTCAGTTTTTCATTAGCTCAAAATGAGTGCTCAGCCAGTGATCAGAAATGCCCTTGCTTAATTTGCATCGGTTCCCATTTGGTTATTAGGCACAATTGACACGAGAAGAACAAACAACCACCCTACTGAAGAGCGAGTGAAATACTTCTTTTCTCATCCACTTTTTCTTGTAGTACTGGTTCTTTTTCCAAAACAGAATGGTCTTATGTCATCATGAAATATTTATTCTGGGAAGGGAGCAGGGGAGTCTGCAATGTTTGTTCTAGGTATCCAAATTTAAATGGCTAACTTAAGCACATAATCTCTCTAGGCTGCCTCTAAATACTAATGGAGGGGGAAGGGTTTGTCTAATGAGCAGTTCAAAAGCTCTTGCTTAAATGAGCAATATTTTATTACAGTGCCATACAATATTATAGGTGTTTAGGGCTGTGTTTTGTTCTACCTTCTCTCATGCTTCTATTCTCCGGGTTGACAAAAGAAGCACAAGAAGTTCCTGTGTATCTGGATTTGTTACTATACCTTCCTATACGTCACTATGCAAATCACAAACTTACTGGACCACAAGGAAATTAAATAGGTGACTGCCTTCCTGGTTTATAAAAACACCCCACTCCGATGTGGGGTTTGAAGCTCAGCAATTTTTACCTATGCAGGAGTGGACATCACTGGTGGAAACTCATCCCTTACACTTGATTCTGGAAAGTGAATTTGGATGCATATAAACTTGATCCAAATCTCATGGAAACTGGGGAGCCCTTGGTTTAGGAAGTGCTACACTAAATTATTCCCAAATCCATTTTGTCCATCATCCTATTTAGTGCAGTGGAGACCACCAGCTGATGCTTTTTGTGAATACTGAAATGAGTTTGCAACATGAAGCCTGGAACATTTGGTCACATCCTAATCCTCCACAGATGGGAGCCAGCTGAATTCAGGTCTGACACATGGAGGTTAGTTTCCCTTCTGCATGTTTTCTTAGCATTAACAGTTATAAATAAAGGTTTTCTTACTGCCCATATAGTAGGGAGAAGCTGTAGCTAAAATATCTTTCCTTTAGAAATGCAGTGTTCTTGTAAGAAAATCAAAGGGAAAAGGTTTGGATTAAGTTACTGAGAGTACTCAGGGAGCAGTTACCAGGTGAATACTGTCAATCTGGAAAGATGTATTGAGCTCGATCCCTAGGGATATCCCTAGGCCTGGACTCAGGCATATTCGGTATTTTCATTTATAATGTGGATGAAGGGGTAGAGAGCTCCTTTGTTAGAGTTTCAGCTAAGAGCAAGAGACACTAGGGAGGAGAGGATTAGTACTCAGATCTCAGTAATTAGAGGAATGGTCTGGGAAGAAACAGGATGCAATTTAGTGAAGATGAGCACAAATCTATGCCTACATTGAAGTAATCAGCTCCACAGGCACACGGTGGGAGAGAGTAGCCAGGTAGACATCTGCCACAACGGAGCTGGAGGTTATGACAGAGCAATGATTCAGCTGTGGAAGGAACAAACATTGGGCTGGGCTGGACAGATGGGGATGTCGTATGTTAGACGTGGAGAGATATGCCCTTCAGCTGGATCACTGGGACCAGCTTCTGGCATTATGCCTTGGGAAAGATATGGCTGCAAGTCCCGGGGAGAGTAAGGCTGCAGAGAGCGAAGGCTGCATATTTAACCTGGGGAAAGAAAAGCTGAAAGGAAACACAATAACAATTTTCAAAAGCAGTCAGTCTGCCAAAAAGAGGAAGGTGGTGAACTGTTCTGTGTCCAGAAATTATCCACTGTGGTTTAACCACGATTTTCTGTGGTTAGAAAAAAAGAGAGAGGGAGAGAGAAATTGAGATGGTAGATAAGTTGGTTTTACTGCTTTACTTATGAAGTGCCTTGGGGCACAAAGCACATGATCAAACATAGTTGAGTTACTGTAGCTTAATGAGTTATTGCCTGATGACTGAACCATACTAATTAACTGTGTGTGTGCTCTCAGCTTGCCTCAATTGCCAGACGAAATGGCCTCACTTAAATACTTGTGTTTTATTTTGCAGGCAAGGCAGCTTGAAAGCTTGTGTAAGGTGAGTGATTACAACTTGGCTGATGTGGGGTGACTTCTAGGGGATGGAAACTTGTCCTTAGTGCCCAACGGTAACACTGGCATTGTTATATCCGGGAATAATAAAAGCGTTCTGACAAGGTAGGAGCAGACAGACCTAAACATATAAATATATTACTTCACAACCTTATGTCACTAGGAAAGGGGCTCCATATAAGTCTATTGGAAATATAGTAATACTGAGTTTTATAAAAGATCTCAATGGGTTTTGGGGGGAAGGCTTTTAATGTGATAATTTAAAAAATGGAGCATTAAGAACAGTACAGAGCACTGCACACATTTCTCTTGCAACTGCACACACATTTGCTTTCAGTGTATCTTGGTTTCTTTTATGTTTTGCAGTAAATTATTCTTTTTTACTCATATCTGCATGCTCCCCTACAGTTGTTGCTCTTTGCCATCTGTGTTGGATGAGCTGCCTTCTTTCTTTTACCATGATAAGTAGTAGCTGTTGGACTGGAGCCTTCTGGGTACCGGTGTGTCCTTCCTTCCTGCCTTCCTTCCTTCCTGCCTTCCTTCCTGCCTGCCTCCCTCCCTCCCTGCCATTTCTGACTTGTTTTTGAAGTTCTGCATTGCTGCAAATTCCAGGGCCCCTGGACAACCTTTCCCTGTACTTTTGTATACTCAACCATTCCATCTGATCCAAAACACATAGCTGAAGACAAGTTAACACACAATTCAGCCTAAACCAGCCAAACTACATTCATTTGCTGCTGTGATCCTTTCAATTTTCTGTAGGAAAGAGAAATGCTAGAAGTCTTCATAGAGATTATTTGATAACCTAAATATTGTGTAATCTAGTTTAATCTGAAGATGACTGTTTTCCCTGCAGGACAGATTTTTGCATTGGGACCAGAACTACAATTTATCAGGAGCTATGGTGCTACAGTAGTAATACATACACCACATTTCTCCGGTGCTTGCAACATGGAAACAAGTTTTCATAGCTGTGTTTTATATA
>WEIV01030272.1:102600-170323 GCA_013390005.1 Calyptomena viridis
CTTCGAATAACCTTTATGTTTTATAGTGATTTAGTGGTGGGAAGCTGGATTTAAAAAGACTAGGGCTCAAACTTACTCAGGTCACCCCAGAAGTCAGAGACAAGGGATTTCCCATGCCCTAGACTAGTTTAATTATCTCTCTTCTCTGTTGCAGAGCTCCTGAGAAATATAGAGAAATACAGAAATTTCCTACAGAAATATAGACACTTGGGTTTTTATATAGGAAACTACTTAAACAAATTGTGAGTACTCTGAGAAATATTGAACCCAACTCCTATGTTAGTGTCTTTGGAGGAGAGAGACAGAAAGAAACCAGATGGCCAAACAGCAGAGAGAGGATACTAGGAAGTCACAGGTATAGTCGCGGTCTCTGCCACAAGCTTGGCCTGAGCCTTTGGACAAACCTCTTCACTTTTTAATCAAGTGTTTTTCATCTGCTAAAATACAAAATACAGCTTAACTTGTTCTACCACAGTGTTGGGAAAATTGATCAGTTCCTGTTTCAAGTGTGCTTGGAACAGTTGATGCTGAGCTTTGTTAAAAAGCTATCAAAGATGAAAAATTGAGATAGAAATCACATAAACTCTAGNACCCACATGCGCGCGCACACACACACACTCTCACAGAAAAAAAAAACCAAACCAAAAATCTGAGAAAAAAAAAGCTTCCCCATTTTTATTAGGTTTTGGTGCTATGGATCTTATCATTATATGCTGAGTTAACCATATAAAGTATATTAATTTGTATACATTATATATGTATATAAAATATATATAATAAAAAGTAGTTTTTGTGTGGATTTCTTCGAATAACCTTTATGTTTTATAGTGATTTAGTGGTGGGAAGCTGGATTTAAAACGACTAAGGCTCAAACTTACTCAGGTCACCCCAGAAGTCAGAGACAAGGGATTTCCCATGCCCTAGACTAGTTTAATTATCTCTCTTCTCTGTTGCAGAGCTCCTGAGAAATATAGAGAAATACAGAAATTTCCTACAGAAATATAGACACTTGGGTTTTTATATAGGAAACTACTTAAACAAATTGTGAGTACTCCGAGAAATATTGAACCTAACTCCTATGTTAGTGTCTTTGGAGGAGAGAGACAGAAAGAAACCAGATGGCCAAACAGCAGAGAGAGGATACTAGGAAGTCACAGGTATAGTCGCGGTCTCTGCCACAAGCTTGGCCTGAGCCTTTGGACAAACCTCTTCACTTTTTAATGAAGTGTTTTTCATCTGCTAAGATACAAAATATAGCTTAACTTGTTCTACCACAGTGTTGGGAAAATTGATCAGTTCCTGTTTCAAGTGTGCTTGGAACAGTTGATGCTGAGCTTTGTTAAAAAGCTATCGGAGATGAAAAATTGGGATAGAAATGGCATAAACTCTAGCCACCCATTTGTATTATTATTGATTC
Organism: Calyptomena viridis; assembly: GCA_013390005.1. Classification (NCBI taxonomy): domain Eukaryota; kingdom Metazoa; phylum Chordata; class Aves; order Passeriformes; family Eurylaimidae; genus Calyptomena; species Calyptomena viridis. The sequence continues at coordinate 104,018 of WEIV01030272.1, forward strand.
CATTTTGTATTTCTAGAGTATTTATTCTAGAATGTCTTGGAACAGAAACAAACCATTATGTGGTTCTGTATCAGGAGATCATTGAGCAGAGATCCTGTCTCTGGCTGCACAGTGGAGTTATATATATATACATAGATTGCTCAATATTACCTCTCCCTGCACTCTTGCCTGGCTCACATCTTTAGACTACCAGTGTTACAGACAAATCACTACTGTTGCCTTTGCATAAAGCCAATTGTCTGCCATCCTGTCAGGCACTCATACCTAATTTTCCTAATATAATTTATATTCATCATGGCTAAGCTTCATGAACGAAGATATGGGAAGGGCTCTACCCACACTTGCTACAAACGTGCTGATGGCTAAAAAGGCCAATGCAATATAGACAAGTCCGGGCACAAAAGGCACAGCTAAAAGTCTCCTTAGGTGGTATTGGTGAGGCACGGTTCTTTCTACATTGTCTTTTGTCCTCAAGACTAGTTCTGCATGAGTTTTCAAGGGAGGCAGCAGCATTACAGACAATGTGTCTCCATGTCTCCTGATTTGAGGCCAAGTGGACCACTGATGGTGGTCTATATGGCCAAGACTGAGGTGTTGTTTCAGGGAGTCCTTGTATCTCCTCTTTGGGGCTCCTCTATTGCAGCAGCCGGTGGCGAGTTCACCATAGAGCACAATCTTAGGGAGGCGGTGATCCTCCATCCTGGAAATGTGCCCTGCCCAGCGCAGTTGCGTTCTCAACAGCATGGCCTCAATACTGGTGACCTCTGCCTGTTCGGGGACAGTAACATTAGTCCAGTGGACATTTAGGATTGTACAGAGGCAGCGCTGATGGAGTACCTAATGGAGAAAGAACCCACAGGAGGCTTTTGTGGTGCTTTCCCTCCCTGGTACTTAGCTATCTACTGACAGATATCATTTCTCCCCACAGGCTTTTCCTCATTTACATTCTTAGAACACCCAAGCTGCAAGAACACAGTTGCACCTAGAACAAGCCCTCTTTTTCAGGAATTACTTTGCTGCCCCCTTTGTGGGATACAGGATAAGTACCTATCATTGCAACCTCCAGCAGTCCCAGATGGTGCACTTTAATTTTCCCATTTGGTCTCAGATCAGTCCCTGCCCAGACATGTTTGTATTTCTATTTACTTTAGGTCCAGTTTGGTTCTTTTTTCTATTGAAGTTTTCTCCAGGAAACATGTAGTTTGCCTAGCTTCTGGAGGTGCCATCCTTTCACTATCATCCAGCAACAGATCCATGTCTACATGAGTTAGTTACTGTTTACATCACTGGAATTAACACTGGTGGAAAATTAACCTGATGACAGCTCCACCAAATCCTGTTAAGCTACTGTTGCTGTAATTCAGCTTCCTCGCCTATTTTTCACGTATCTTTTTGTCTGTATAGAGCTGTACTTGCTAGGTGCCTTAGGAGTACTAAGAAATAGGATAGCAGACAACACAAAAATAGATGTAAGCAGCTTCAGCTCATCTGAAGGGGGTGGGTAGAAATATATAACATCCATTTATTTTACTTGAGAGAGGAGCAGAGATAGGTGTTGAGATCTGCGGTTTATTATGGAGGGCTAGAGGAAGCATTAAATCCCTCTTTCTCTTGTTGTCCTCTGTTAAATCTATGCCAGGCTATGATACAAACTTGCATCCAGAAAAATATTTCACCAGGTAAACCTACAAAATCCCCTAAAGAGCAAATGTAATGAATCATTGTTCCCTCATTGCTGAGGGATGTTGTTTAGGAGCTGAACACCCTCCCCTTCTTCTGCCTTGCCTCTCTGAAGAGGGGTCAAATAAAATGCTCGTTGAAAGGCACTGCCCATCAAATGGTCTGTAAGAAGTGTGATGGCCAAAGACACGCAGATGTGATGTCCTCACACACTACAGGCGGCAGCATGGGTCAGCCAGCCCACGCAGAAGGGTCATCCATTTCTTTCTCCTTTGGCCTATTTTATGAGTAACACTTCATGCTTCCCCTTATTGTTCTCTACTGAGCCAGTAGCAGGACAGCCTTGGAGTAATGGACTCTAAGATCCCTTGGGCAAGAACAAGCCCACCAGTGCTGGATTCCCTGCCCGATCCCATGGCACTTCACTGGTTTTCATAGCTGTCAGAGTAAATCCTTCCATTTACAAATCTACTTTCCAGAAAACAGCTTGCGCTGCACAGCAGGGATAGAGAATACCCTACAAAGTCTAGAGTGGCTCTTAAGCAAGAGATGTACCCTTTATTTTTTTCAGTCATTTCGATTTTTTGCTCTGTAGAGTTTTCCAGGCTTTGGCTTCAAAAGTTACTAAACTAATTATGTGACTTTGAAATAACAATGCATTTTTCTCCACTTCTCCAGCACTGCCAATGTTTTTTATGGCTTTGTAGAAAATCTTGCACTATTTGATGTTTTGCCTAAACTTACATGCAACTAATCAAAGAAGCTCAGCCCTCACTGTAGAATAAATCCCCAACTCCATCCCTGAGTCTGAAGCTCTGAGCCGGCCACAGCATGGACATGATGCCCTGTCTGAACCTCTTGTTGTCTCCACCCCTACAAGGTATAGCCCACTAACACGACCCAAGCTAGGGATAGAGCCTGAGCCATAGTATTACACAACAATGTCCATTTTAGTTGTCTGCAGGACTCTTGTGAATTAACACAATGATACATTTACCAGCACAATGAGACATTTACTGGATGGGCTGTGGGGTGTTAGCCATCCCCCCTCCATTCACGTTAGCTCCAGCTGGCATGGCACGTGCTCCCATATCACAAAACACAGTCTTGCACATCCCCCCATTCAGATCAGGGCCATCTCTGCCCTTGCTCGCATTGCTTAGGAGTTAAAAAAAATACAAAAGTTCAGCAAAAGAAAAATTAAGCCTTTCAAAAGGAAGCAAATTATTTGAATGAAAGTATTTGAAGGAAACTATTTTATCACTCTGAAATTTTATCCATCCTTTAAAAAATAAACCTCAGTAACTACTTTTTCAGTCTACTTTTGGCTGGCAGTTTTTATCTGCAGAAAGGATTCACTTATCCATGGATGGAACGTGCTGCACACACCTTGTTCCCATGCAGATTCATGCAGTAGGGAGCTGCATTTCGAGCTCAGCTCTGGGACGTTTTTTGTGTAGCTAAATCAGATGACTGCAAAGACCATTAGAGCAGTTTATCGTTGGAATCTGCGGGAACGTACCGTACCCAAAAGGAAAATATTCACTGACAGGGGAAGTGCAGGATCTGTGATCCTTGTAATTATGCAGATGATCCTCTCCAGAGGTTTGTGGTATGTGAGCAGGTCCAGAATGATGGCTTTTGGCTGCCGCACTTTAATAGTCCAGTAAAATCCAGCTGTTCCTGCTCTCAAGTCCACTTGGCTGCAGCCCTGACTGGCACATCATTGTGAATGGCTTTGTCTCTCACTGGGGACATGGAAAATATCCTACAGGCTCATTGAAATTAAAGTGCTGCTCTCCTGAGCAGTTTGTTTTATTGCTCTGTTGAGTCCTTGCAGAAGTTTGCACCTTGCAGCTCACAGGTGGTGGAGACACCAGGCACACAGAGATGGACAAGTAAGATGCTGCCATCGCTGGCACAGGTTGGCAGCATGCAGGTGCTTCCTCCAAAAATTTTCAATCAAAATCTGGTCTAAGGAAGGATCCCTTGAATTAAATATGTAGGTAAAAAGAAAACCTCCTCATCCCATGACAATGTTTCTGTTCAATATGCAACCTGGTGTAAAAGCTGCATGTTTCCCAAATGAAACCAAACTTATTTGTGTGCTTAGACCTTGTAAGGCTGCATCCTGGGAAATTACCTGGTGGCATTTACAATTATAATTTCTTGAAAGGCATTGAAGAAATCAAAAAGAATTGAGAACCAAAAGAAGTTCTTCTCGAGGGTTTGTAGTACTGATGAGCAAAACAGATGGTGCAAAACTGTGTAAGCCTTGTTGCTGGTTCCCTGCTTTGCTATGAAAGCCATTCTCCTCCCATAAACATTCTATTCCCATAAAACCATGGCCTTACCAGAGAAGGCAAAGCGTCTTAAGATTGGAGGACTGTAAACTTCTGGTGACCCCAGGGAGGCCTTTTGGTGAGGAATATGATCCCTGTTGACCTTGAGGAAACTGAAGCTGTTTCTGGCCTCTGATGGTGCATGAGGAAGTTTAAAGAAACATCAGTTGGGTTATGCCTCTCTGCATTCAGAAAATGATCCTGCTATTCCCCACTCCCCCCCAGATCAGGACCTGGTTGTGCTGTACCCATTTGTAGCAAGACCCAGCTCCCTCACTGTAAAACTACCCTTTGGTAGGCAGGACAGGTCATGAGCAAGGAGATAGTGTTCCAGTGTTTCTAATAAGGACCCAAGAGATGCACAGAAAAATTGTTTTTGCATAAGGCCATAAAGGACAACTGTTTCCAATCTGGGAATCGAGCCCGAATCTCCTGACTCTTAGCACTCTCCCCATTTTGGCAGTAACCTAACACACTTTTTTTTGTCTCAGGGACCTGGAACTGCCTATCCCCAGGACAGAGGACAGCCAGGCTGACTCAGAAGGAACCTTTGGTGGCTGCCTCTTGGAAGAGCTCATCAGGATTTTTTATATGACTTAATGCAGCTGGCTACATCACAGAAACTGCGATGACTTCAGACCTGCAGTTTTGATAGAGAAATGGCCTGAACTAGCTTTTGGTAAAATTTTAGCTGAAAAACTGTGTACCTAAAACCTTTATTGCAGGTTGTCTGGGCCTGATATGAGTTCACCTGTACAGCTCACTCCAGAAGAAAGGTTATAGTAGGTAAAAACGAGGATTTAAATAGCCAGGCATAGACAAAGAATAGCACATCAAGTGTTGCCTGCTGTCAAGTAGCTTTAAAGTGAGGCAGAAAACAGAGAGAAAAGGCTTTCTCCACTACCAAGTCCCAGAGGAATAACTAGATATGTCTTATTACCACAGTGTATTATAAAATTGCAACAGACATCTTCAAAGCGAGGTTGAAGGCTGTCGTGCAAAAGCACAGTTGGAAGACAAATTGCTGAACAGTTAGGTGAAAGAGCAGGTGAAAAAGCAGAAACCAGGATTTATTTGCAGGACAAAGCCTCTGCATAGGTTTTATCTTTCAACAGTCTGTTGGCACAGGGAAAGGCTTAGCTGAGCTAAATCTTGTGTTGGAAGCCTACAAGATGAAGAGCTGCCCATCTGGGAGTGTCCCAGAGAGATGTAATCCTGTGGGAATGCATTTAAAGGGGATGATATGTTTTCTCATATCCGGGTGGAGAGCAGGGGGTGCAGGGGGTGCCTCTGCTAAGAAACCACAAGCATACCATAAATCCAAGGAAGCTGTTGCAGCACAAGGAAGCCTGAGTGAATTGGCAGCACCCATGTTTCCCTGCTCACCTGACCTGTCTGCAAAGGTGTGGGATTGGGAAGAGGGTTGGGGCTGAGCCTGGGCAACCTGTATGCTGGAGGCAGCAGAGTCACTTTAGATAAGGGAGAGGAGGGTTTTCAGTGGTTGTTGTGGACCAACATCAGAAAAGCAGCTTTGCATCTCTTTTGTAGTTGCTAGCTTTGGTGGGGAAAGAGTGCTGGCTGCTAGTAAATATTTCACATTTGTGAATTGGGTTTTTTGGCTGTTCTAAGCTTCTTTCTATGTCCAGTGACAGCTAGTCATCCATCCTTCAAGCTGTCTCAGTTGGCAGAGAGGGCACCCCCTGAATTTCTCTCCTGTCTACATTTTCCCTCCTTTGCAGCCATGGCTCAGAGCAGCAACACCCGAGTCACCCTCTGCCAGATGTGGCATGTTGCAGGGGAAGTGCTGCTCCTGCCAGGGAGGTGGTGAGGTGCTGCTAGAGCACCAGCTTTCACCCCTGGTGATCCCAGCTTAGTGAGACATCAGCCCTGGGACCCAGGCGTTCTCAGAGGGACACTTATCTGATGGATCAGCAGCCTCTACCAACATGGGAGCCCCACTTTGCTTGTGCTGCAGATTGTAGCGCTTGAAGCATTGAAACCTATATATTTGTCTATATATATGCATCAATATATTACAAGTCAAACAAAGCATTATAAATGTGCAGTGAAGAAATAACAATCTGGCTTCTTCGATTAAACAGTTTGATTTACTGGGCCAAACAATAGATTTTTTACTGCCTGCTACGTAATTGTTATTGGAGGACACATCTGGTATCCCAGTAGAAATGCACTATTGTGATTCCAAAGTATTCAAAAATGTGAGGGAGAAACAACTGTCAAAAAGGATCTATATATTAAAAAATAAGGCAGAAAGCTCAAATAAATTTTGAATTATATATTCTTAAAAACATTCTGGGAGAGCATGGCTCTTTAATATTATTGTGGCCATGACATTTATAGCTCTTATCCTGTCTGGCCACTGAAGCCTTCTCTGTTTCTGTTGAGACATGATTCCTCTGAGACAGCAGCTACTGAGATGTAATGCTAAGAGAATTTACCTTTTTTCCCCTAAGTTCATATATGGAGTTGCACCCACTTGAGATGCAAGCCATATTGGAGATCTCATTGAAAAAGAATGAATTCGTCTAAGTACATGGATAAATGCACAGAGCAGAAAGTCAGTCTCCAATCAGGAAAACCTAGAGGGAGAAGCAGCTCCTGTTCTTCAGCTCTTACTGGTAAATGTGAAGCCAGGGACTCAGAAATGTTGTCTCATGGCTGTCAGGATTTATCACAATCACAAACCAGGGGAAAAAACCCAAACAAACTCATGACAAAGTTAAGGAGATTAGAAGGACTGAGCAGTGAGACTTCACTCAGTTTCAGGGTTTTTTTTTCACTCTTCCAGCTTTTTAATGAGGCATAAAAAAGGTCTCTAAAAGTAGATTTTTCTTCATCCCTGCTTGTTTTGCTACATTAGAAATTTAAATTGCTCTTGCTTTCCCAGGAAGACTCAACTGATGGAGGACTTCCATCAGCACAGGAGCACTGAAACTACCAGCAACCTCCTTTGTCTGGACACCAATGACCACGGCCTCAGCTTGCTGCCTTCCCAGTCATTCTCACATACAGACGACGTAGAAGGGCCAAGTTCTCAAAGGTGACCAACAATTTCCACCACTTGGCCTCTGACATCCTAAAAGGTTTCTGAAGGCAACAAGCCTGAATACGATAGAAGAAGTCAAGCAATTTGAAGGTTCTTCAATGTGGCAGCCAGAAATGAAGGATTTGTACACAAATAACCTAAATAAAGTTGAAACTGAGTACAGAACTCACCTTTCCCTTTGAAAGAAATTATTCATAACACACTTAGCATGGGAGAAATATGGGACCTACTAGGCCATGTATGTGCAATCTGCATTTAAGGAAAGAGATTGATTAACGGACATCGGTAGAAGAACTTTATGTCATCTTTAAAAATACAGACTCACGTGTCCAGATATCTTACACAGCAGCTGATCACATCACAGAGGAAGCAAGCATCTATTAAAATTGATTTTCTCTTACATGATCAGACTGGGGAATGAGATGCTGGAAAGCAGTGCCACAAAAAGGGACCTGGTGGGCCTGGTCAATGGCAAGTTGAATATGAGTCAGCAGTGCCCTGGCAGCCAGGAGGGCCGACCAGAGCATCACCAGCTGGTCAAGGGAGGGGATTGTCCTGCTCTGCTCTGCACTAGTGCAGCCTCACCTTGAATATTGTGGCAGTTTTGGGCACCACAATATAGAAAAGATATTAAGCTCTTGGAGAGCGTCCAAAGGAGGGTGATGAAGATGGTGAAGGGCCTTGAGGGGAAGCTGTATGAGGAGGGGCTGAGGTCATTTGCTCTGTTCAGTCTGGAGAAGAGGAGACTGAGGGGAGACCTCACAGCAATCTACAATTTCCTTGTGAGGGGAAGAGGAGGGGCAGGCACTGATCTCTTCTCTGTGATGACCAGTGACAGGACCCAAGAGAATGGCCTGAAGTTGTGTCAGGGGAGGTTTAGGTTGGAAAAAAGTTTTTCACCCAGAGGGTGGTTGGGCACTGGAACAGATGCTCCCCAGGGAAGTGGTCACAGCACCAAGCCTGACAAGTGTTCAAGAAGTGTTTGGACAATACTCCCAGGCACATGGTATGACTCTTGGGGATGGTCCCTTGCAGGATCAGGAGTTGGACTTGATGATCCTTCCAACACGGCATATTCTGTAATTCTGTGAACTGGGATTTTCAAGCTGCCGTACTTGTGTCTCTGTGCTACCAAGTGGTACTGTCACACCCAAGCATGCAAGAAAGATGAGTCATGTCCCTTTGAAACAAGGCAATGAACTTTTAAAACCACTCATTTTCTCAAAAAACACCCCAAACCTGTTGACAAGTTGTTTTTTACTCTGTATATACTGGAGTCACAGTTTTAGAAGGAAAATTTAAATTTTTACCAAAAAATCAAATCTAATATTTTCATGCAATCCTGTGATTCCAGACAATGATGCCTTATGGGATCCATGAAGTGATACTTGCACTTAATTCATGAGTCTTAGGAATTGGAAACTGGATACATGATTGTCTTATGGAAATGCAAACAGATCACAAAGACCCTCAGTTTTTCTTCACAGTAACAAAAAACTTAAAAAAGAAAATATATTAATACTAAAAATGCTGTATTTTTGTCTTGCTTTGCTTCTTATACCAACCTCGGTAACCTTCCAGTTTTCTCTAATGAAATTTAAAAGCATAAGGGGCACTATTTTATCCTTCTTTCTGAAGTCCCCCTTTTCTATAGAAAGAACATTAAAACAAAAACAATAAAAAATTAGTTCTAGGAGAAAACCTGTTTTCCCTGTGAAAAAATGTCTGGCCCTGATTTGAGCTCTGCCTACCATATCAATAGCTCTTGGTAGTGCAGTAGAGGTGGCGTCTTATGGGGAAGGTGCTGTCACTCTGACTTTTCCACTGTTGGGGTCTGCCCATGAAAACAGTGGCTGCCCTACCCCGAGAGCACTGGGGACACCAGCTCCTGATGGATGTCTAGTGAGGCTCCATGGGGTAATGTCCCAGAGCAGAGAGGCTGAGAGGTTCGTTCTTACAAAGGTGCCAAACACAAGAGATGAAGCTTTTCTTTCCAGACTAGCAAATAGGTGTTTCTGTGCATTTTCTTGTGCAAGTGCACTGATTCAAGAAAATTGATATGTGCTTGCCCATCATCTGGCTCTAGCAGATGTTTGATATTAAGGAAAAACATGATTGTTTTAGTTTCCAGTGTGTTAGGGCTTATCATTCATTACCTTTAGAATTATAAGCACATATTTTCAGCCATGCCAAACATTTGGATGGAGAAACGCATAGAGATACTCTAGAATATGCAAAGTAAAGGAAAAGTAAACATTGAACCTTTTTTGAAGCTAACAGAGCTACTTGCTCCATGGTGCTGCATTCAACATGGTCAAATGCTCCCCGAAAAACTGAAAAACAGAATATGTGGAAACTAATGGGTGGAAATGTAAGGACTGATCCTGCAAATCTCACATTCAAGACTGATCAACTTAGAGCATGAGAGAAGCCCACAGGAGACAAGGGAGTTTCATAAGAAGCCCAGAGTGTGGCTCCATGGCACTTTGGTCCCCTCTTCATTGTCAATGCAGGAGTGAGATGAGCCACTGAGCCAGATTGTCAGAAAACAACTACCTAGTACTTGCAGGGATGTTTCTTGGTGGTGGAAGGGCCGAAGGTGCACAGCATGGGACCAGGCACACATCAGTGCTGGCTCATGGAGGAAACAGGAGCATGGAGATGGAGGGAGCAGCAGAACAGAGGCAGCCCTGGCTCAGACAGATGGAAGTTTCACACAATGGAGAGCAAAATGTATGAGGCTGGAGCTGTATCCCCATCTCACATAAAGGGTTGCCCTGAGTATTGCATTAAGTACATTAAATGATAATAAATATACATATTTTAAGATTAAATCTGCTTCCTAATAGAACTTTTCACTGGCAACCTTTGCTTATTGTGCCTTTGAATCCTGTGTATCTGAATAACTGCTTATGAGTGAAAGAGCTTCCCAAGTCAAAATAACACCAACAAAAGACTGAAAAAAATTCACAACATCCAGAAAATGTGTTTGGGGTTTTTTTTGTGGGTAAAACCAATGAAACCATAAAGCTCCCTTGGATTTACGTCTTTGATCTGAGAATTTGGTTTAAAACAGATCAATTTTCACGAAATCATCTAGTGCACTCCAGGATACCATTGACCTTCCTCGCTACAAGGACACACCGTTAGCTCATGGGCAGCTTCATAGAATATTCTTAGTTGTCCGTCCATCCATCCATCCATCCATCCATCCATCCATCCATCCATCCATCCATCTATCCATCCATCTGTTTGATGTAAAGGAAGATAATGCAGGTACCCTCAAAACACCAGGAAGTGGAAGGACTTAGGAAAAATTTATTTTTTGAAGATGTGTGTACACGCTGGGCATGAAAGAATACAAAACTGTTTTCCTCTCCAAGCCTTCTTAACAGCATGCCTCCTCCCAGCTTGCAGGAGATCCAAGGTCATCTGTGAAACAGTTATGTTTTCAGGGAGTAACTGCTCTGAAAGGCTGGAGAGGGAAAGAAATCCAAGCCCAAGCCTCCTAGCAACCAAAAGGTCTCTTGAACAAAAAGAGAAGAAATCCTTAAATTAGCCTATATCCTCGCCTTCTCTTGCACAAGGTCCACTCATCTCCCTACACCCGGACTCCAGGAAGAGGCTCTCCATCACCTTTTCAGGAACTGAGGTGATGCTGACTGGTTGATAGTTCCCTTGGTTCCCTTCTTGCCCTTTTTGAATAATGGAGTGACATTTCTTTTTTCTTCCAGTCCCCAGGCACCTCTTTTGATTGCCATGACGTTCCAATGGTGATTGAGAGTGGCCTAGTAATGACAGCTCCCTCAGCATTCATGAATGCATCCCAACAGGGCCCATGGACTTTTGGATATTAAGGTTGACTAAATGGTCTCTAACCCAATTAAGAGGAAGTCTTCCTTTCTCCAGACCTTCTCCCTCGTCTCCTGGGTCAGAGATTCCTGATTGGAGCAAGAAGTTGTGCAGTATCTTAGCCTTCTCTGCAACCTCTATTGCAATGATCCATTTTTGTTTCAGTAGTGGGCCCACATTTTCCCTAGTATTACTTTTGTTGTTGATTTGTTTGAAGAACCAAACTTGTTATCCTTGACATCTTTATCCAGATTTAATTGCAAATGGGCCTTGGCCTTCCTCATTGTATTTCTGTGTCCTCTGACAATATCCCTGTATTCATCCCAGGTGGTCTGTCCCTGCTTCCACTTCATGTATCTCCAGCTTATGTCTTACTTTCTCCTTGGAAATCCTGTTACAGTTCATGGGACTTCATGCAGGGGAAAACACCCAGAGTACAAGACTATGTCCTTTTTCTTGATGTTAAAAAACACTTCTGAATTCTCCTCTCAGGCTGGCTGAAGACTTTAGAAGATCTAGGCTCTAGCTGCAGGTGCCCAATCCAGTAATTTTTTCCAACTCACATTAGAAGATATAATAAAATGCTGTTGAAGTCTTTTGGCAAGAGGTGGCATCTTCATGATGTGGCACTACAGGGATATTTCTCCACCCAAAAATACAACAGCATATTGAGGTCCCCATCTGAAGACATCATTCCAGTGCCGTCTTGCAGTGCAGTGGTGCAGGGGCACCTAAGCAAACCTGGTCATACAGGCTGCAGCACTCTGATCCTCTCTGAGGTAGGGGGCTAGGTAGGGCCAGGAGCTGGTGGTGGGTCCTTGAAGAAATCTGCAGGTCAGCCTGGGTCTTGTTTTCAGTAGACGGCACTGACTAATGAAGGTACAGTAAAGAGAGGTGAAGACGACCATGGCGCAGTCCCAGTGATGCTGGGTGGCTGTACCAGCCTCTTGCACACATGGTGCAAAGCAGAAGGAAAATGGGGGAATTACATTCAGGGATAAGGTAGAAGGTGTAAAGCCTGGAAAACAAAAAACCTCTTTAGATCTCTGCTGTGCATGCAGTGACACTGGGCACATCCAAGCTGGCTGGTCCACTCCTGCATGCAGGGGAGGATGTATTGCCACAACCACCTCTACAGATTTTATAATGATGTTCAGGAAAACCATCAAATGGAACAATTCCTTTGCTAGGTCTCTCATCTATCTGGACTTTGTCTTTTCCCCTGGAGCAGGGACAGCTGAAGGAGACAGTCTCATGGCTTTTCCCAGGCCATTTCAGGGAGCACCAGCTGCATCCTGCTGGACCTGTTGACCAGCATGGCTTCTCTGCCATGGCTTCTTGGACGCAAATTCCACTGGAGACAGCAGCAGCTTTGGTGCAGAAAGCTGGAAGCAAGGACAACAGAACAGGATTTTTTCAGAGGCAGTGAAACTTTTTTAAAAAATGTCAATAAATAGGAGAACTGTGGGGTTTTAAAAGCAGGAAGATAAGAGGCTGAGTCAGACAGGGTTGCTGACCACAGCTCCTCCTGCAAACTGGAAAATGCAAAGAAAATAATTTATGTGCTATAGAAATATACAATTATCATCTCCCATCTCAAATGCCTCCAAGGAGAAACTCCTGCAGAGACCTTTAAAGCTCTTTTTACACAAAAAGTAGGAAAATATTCTGTCAGACTGAAACAAGATTCAGAAAGTGATCATATAAATCCCATGTCTTGGAGCACAGCCCAGATGCTTCTGACTTTGTTATTTTTTGCAGCAGTTTAGCAATTCAGCAGAATCACATTTGCACTCCTAGATCTACTGGGTTTGGTAGTGGTGGTCCTTGAACTAATTGCTTATGTAAATAAACATTTAAAAACATAGAGAAGGACTAAGATGGTTGTGAGGAAAAAAAGAACTACCATTAACTTCCAGCAATACATTTGAGGGTTACAAATTATCATTATTTATCCAATTCGCAGAGTCTTTATTTTAAGAGAGGATAAAACCTGCTAAGCCTTCAGTTCCTGATACTTCTCTTTGGAGCAAGAAGAGAGCAATAGCAATTAACAAGGAGGTCTCTGGCAGTGCCAGTGGGCAGAGGCTTTTCTGCGCATTTTAATCCTTGAGACCCCTAAGAGAGAGGAATTGGTGAGGTAGACAGCGCACAGCCCAACAAAGGTAATTATTGGTAATGAAAGCAGAATAGTACCATCACCACTTCAGCGAAAAGGTTCCAGCTAGCGTGGGAGGCTCTGGGCTCGTTATCGACCCTCCAGAAACCCTTGGTGACGTTAATCACGAGTCGGTTGATGTGATTCCCACGGAACTGCCGCCATCCCCTGTCCCGCTGACAGCAGCGCCAGGAGCCGATGCGAAAGGGCCGTAGGTGCAGATGGACCACGTCGAAAATACCTTTGGTGGGCCAGACCTTTATTTTTCTCCCTTGGGATATCTTTTAAATTAAGCAACTCTGGTGAAAAGAAGAGGGCGACCAAACATTTAGATCTGTTTACTGAATAAAACAGGGTTTTAAAAGCCGTATTATTGTTCCGGGACACAATGGTCGTTACTGTTTTTGTTAGTAAGTACCCGTGTGATTTAAAGCTGCTGACAGCACCAGACGCTCACAATGAAACCATCTCTCCCTCCCCTCCCCGCAGTTCAGGCAGACACTCATTTGTATGTATGGGTTCAGCCTGTCTGCTGCGGCTGGCCAAAGCGACAGATACTAATGGCATATGTTAATTACAACCCAACAACTTCCTTTCATTTGGGTGTTTATTAACACACTCACTTCTGCCCATGGAGGCAGCTGGCGGGAGATGCTAGGGCTGCCGGGGATCATATGCGATCTTCAGTCTGGGAGCGCGATGTGCACCAGATTACGCCCGTCAGCCGGATGGAGAACCCAGCATCCCCGCGGAGATTTTTCCCCCCTCTTCTTAGAAGGCTGCAGAGGGGCTGGAAAGAAGATATGATCTCCGGAGCAAATTCCCAGCCACAGCTGCTTGTCTCCCGACCACTCCAGGTGTGGCTCTGCTCTGAACCTGGGGTTTCCCTGCGATTGCTATTGTGTAACAGGCCCAAACAGCTGGAAAACAGCTCAATGATTTGGAATTTGGGGGGATCATAAAGTATCTGGCATAAGTGGTGAATGCAGCCAAAAAGGTTTTGCTGGGAATAAGGGAAATTGTCACCTCATGTGGAGCCAGGATTCATCTGTCCTTCTGTCCAATTGCTAGTGTAATTGGAGACAAATATTTCAGAGGCAAATGCAAGAAACATTTAAAGGAACAATTGGGGAGCAATATTTCAGGTGATGTCCCCTTATTTTTTTCTTCACAACTGGTTTGTGACATTGGAAAAGCGAGACAAAAACTAGGAAGGAAAAGCTAAGAAAGAAAAGGAAAAACTAAAAAAGAAAGGATATCAGATTTTCATTTCTAGGCCAATCATCCTTATTAAGAGCCAACTGTCTCAGGGATTTCTTGTGGCAGGGTGGTCCAAGGTCATTCTGTAATATACTAAAAAAAAATAAATCCTCAAATCCCTTCTCAAGTTGTGCTTCAATTTCTTGCAACTTTATTCATATCACTGTGCTGGCCAGGAGTCATGGCCAGTGGAGCAGGACTGATGCAACCAGGTTTTGCAGATGTATAGAGCAAACCCACCAAGCCAAAGGTATAAAACAGGCAGAGTCAGACACAGGACCACAAAGGAGAGCAGTATGAGCAGCCACCTTTGAAAAAAATTGAATTAATCAAAAGACATTTTCAGGAGTGGTTTGCAGGAGGCAGCTGTGTAGCTGATGGGAAGCTTTGAGGCAGCATGAAAGAAAAACAGGAGAGTCCCTTTGCTTTTGTTTTCAGACTGGTTTTGATGCATGTCAAACCCTGTGTAAGATATGCCTGAGTATTCCTGGCATTCCTTTCAGCATGAATCAGGCTGCCTTTGGCATCTGGGGACTTCATATAGCATTGTGCTGCTCTGGTGACTATGAGTTGTTAAGTCCCTGCATAATTCCCTACAGCCTTCACTCATCTGGAAGTAAAGCATAATTAGCAATTTTTGTTATCTCACTGTTTAACCCTTCAATGGATTTTTTTTGTATGGTTCATTCACAAATATCCCAGATAAAATGGTACGTCTGCTTTTATTTTTTGAGATGTGCCAAGAATTCTAGTAGATTAGTAAAACAAAGCTGTCCTTTACAGTTGGCTATTTTCTCTTCTTTCTGTATCCTGTTTATCTTCCTGAGATTAATTACTTTAGTTAGTGGTTTGGCCAATTTTGCTGCACAGCAATAAGGAAAAAAAAATTAAAATAATGCTTGATACCATGTAGGACATAATGTAAAAGGCCAATTGAGGAAGAGTTTTGATTTTTGTGCCCTGTTCATTCTCAAATTCCAGAATCTTGCATTTGGCCCTGGAGTCTGTTCTTGTGCAATTCAGAATGGCCAAGTGGATGATCTATAGGGTGAAGCCAGGCCAGTGGATGCTCCTATGTGGCCTACAGCACTTTTTTCCCTAGAGAAAGTGGAGAATGGTTCCTCTCCTTCCCCTGTGGGACACAGGAGAATGACATAAATACCCCTGTTTGTGAGGAAATTGCCTGTGTGTTGTTTCTTCTTCATGCTGACCCAGGGCAGAGCTGGACAGGGCTATTCATGGTCTCTAAGGCTCTCAATAGGACTGGAATAGTCATATCTGGGATGAGTAAGTCAGAACAGCAGAATAAACAAATTTTTTTTCAGTGTTTGCATCCAGCAAAATCCCTACACAATCACTTGTCACTGAATACCAAGCACAGTTCCAAAAGCATGTTAGATGAGCAAGGGCACTTGGTTTAGCAGCCTCTATTGAAAACTACTTTGTTTCTCATTTAAAGACAATTATCTGGGTACATTGTTCTCACTCCCCATGCTACCGGACTGATGGAATATTTCAGTTATTTATTGACATGTAGCAAAGCCAAAACCTTTGAATAATACAGGAACAAGGAGTTTCCATTCATTGTATAAGTCCTCTGCATCTGTCTCACGGAAAGAGTCTGTCTACTAGACAGAGGGAATTCCATTTCTTTCCTACTGAGAAAAAGACAATCCTATACTGCAACAACCATGTAACCAGGAGGGGTACAGGGGCCTAGGTTTTCATGACAGCTTACAATCAAGGGCTAAATTGTCTGTCATTACCTCAGCACAGGGGCAGTCAGGTCATCTGCATACACCCATGGGCAATCACACAGTGGAGGGATTGTTTCAAAGCTCTGTGTCTTTGACTTTTATATTAACAGAAATTATAAAGTTAGAGCAGGAACATCCTTGGATAGCTTCTGCTGTGTTCTGTGGGAATATGTCCTATCCTAAAGTGTTTCACAGGATAAATGGCCCTGCGTGAGAGTGTCTCATTGGTAAATCCCAGCTATCACACAGAAGGTCTTGCTTGTGCTCTTTATTCCTATGAGCACAACCACAAACCACACTAAAGAGCCCCTTTTCTCGTGGAGTTCTATCTTTTGTGTGCATCCACTAAGAAACCATGATGCAGGGTTTTTCCAGCCGTGGGGTTTCCACTGTTGCCGGTATATCTGCTATCTAGTTCAACATGTGTAAATTCATCAGGAGAAATGGATAAAACCAGTAGGCTGAAAGAAGCAATTTAAGAAGAATCAGTAAGAGTTTGTCATTGACTGTGACAGATAGGATGCACTGGGTGAAGCAAATGTTGCCCATCTTTGCAGCAAAGCCTGGTGACACTCGTCAGTCCTCTTCTCACTTCGGTGTTGGCCTGAGCCCTCATTGGTCCCAGGTGGAGCCAAGCACTCTGATCATCAGGAGTTGCTGCTTCTGCAGAAGCCCTCTGGGCAGCCACCTCTCCCTTCAGAAGCACTCTCCACCATAACCCTGAGCTCTCTAGGGATGACCTTTGAGGCAGGACATCAGATATAATTTCCCAGCCTGAGACCCCAAATACTTTGGAGGAAGAGGGCTCTTTTCTTTCCTCCTTCCTGCAATGTGTATCAGAGAACCAACGACTGGAATCAATACAAGACTGAGTTGCCAATAAAAACATCCCCCCCTAAATCCTAAAGGATTTTGGGATAATATTCTCTGGACTGCTAAGACCCTCCAAAGCGCAGTGATTGTACCAGTCTGGAAAATAAAAGCTGTGGACCAGAAGTCTTGAATCAGAAACAGGAAGCACTGGCTGAACTAATAACTGGAATGCTGCTCTAAAACAAGCTGGTGAATACAGTAGGCCAGCAGCAGGCCAGCATGGCTTTAGCAAGGGTAGGCTGTGCCTCCTCTCATCACCTATTAGCTCCTCTGCAGCAAAGAGAACTGATTCAAAACCAGACCTACATTCTTAGTAGCATTTTAACAATGCTTCTCAGAAAACTGAACAGGCATGTGGGCAAAATTCAGTCAGGGATAAAAATTGCCAATGAGAGTGTAAAGCAAGAGTTCACTTGCAATATGGCAAAGGCAGTACATGGTTACAGGTGTCGTGGTGGGCAGTGCAGGAGGAGGGGGAGAGAAAAGGAAATATGCTGAAGACATAAATTTGTTCAGGTTAATTGAAACTAGAAAAACCCATGAGGCACTTCAGAGATGAGGTCAAAATAGTCTGAAGGAGTCTAGAAAGAGCAATAAAGAGATTCGAGGAGCAGAAGAGACTGAAAGATGAAAAGGCTCAGGTGAGAGTGATGGCAAATATGAAGGAATGTGACAGAATGACTTGAGATAATATAAAATATGTCAGCTGAAGAAGCACAGTAAAATTCAGCTGAACACTTTATTTCCTTTTATTTAACACAAGAGCAAAGTGACATCAGATGAAAATGAAAGATGATGGGTATAAACATCCCAAAAAGAAATACTGCTTTTTCAGAACAATGTGCACCTTGATTGCTATAGCTGAGCGGGTAGTTTTTTTCATTCTGCCTGCATACAGGGCCATGTCCATAGGTGTGTGACTTCTTTTTTCTCTCATGATATTAACAGAAAATGCTTCATGCACAGGAATAATTTTCATAAGGTAGTGTTGAAAAAGATAATTCAGCCAAATTCCAGGAACATCTGGCATTTACATGACTAATGGGCCCAGCAGGTATGTCGAGAGAAAAAATGTTCTAAAAGCCATCCTACTTCGAGGTGTGATCCACTCAATAATCGCCTAAGACTAGCAGGAAAAAAAAAATCCCATGAATTATGTACTCCATATATATTGATTTTAGGATCCTTTCACTTTCTTCTAGCACCAAACATTTCTGGAAGCAAATATCTCAATTGCTTTAACTAGTGGGCTGGGACCTATGTCCTTAGCACCTCTGCAGTCAGGTGGAGATGCAGTGCACATACTACAGGCAGCCAAATAAATTCTCATTTAAAAAAGCTTCTCTTTAGATAAGTGAAAATACATGCAAAGCTGATGGATGACATGCCAGCAAAAGCGCTCCCCTCAGGTATCCCCCTGGAGCCCCAGAAATTCCTGCAGGCCAATGGACCCAAACCCAGGCATCTCTGTTGCTCCCAGATGAAATGAGAAGCTCGACAGCCAGAGTGGCAGAGTTGGGTCCCCCAACCTAGCCCCACAGCTTTCAGCATCTGAGCTACAAAGGTAAGACACTGTAGCATCTTTGCTGGAGCAGCCAGCAGCAAGGGCCACAGGGCAGAGCACAAACTCGCAGCTGAGTAAGTCCTTGCTACCCTGCAAGACTAACTCTGAAACTATCAGTGAAAGTTACACAGGAGCAGGAAAGCTGCCAAGCATTTATATTCCAAAGTAAGAGAAAGTGAAAGTGTCACAGTTTAGACATCCGTTATTACAATGCTGTTCATCTACCTCATTCAAATTTCCTTTGTTTGCCCTTAATAAATGCATTTCTTGTTACCTACCTGACTCTTGTTTGGTTATGTTTTGAAAATGACTGCCTATCAGACATCACAACCTGTTTTTCCCAGGTTGCTAGTTCTGAGCTCAAGCTGAACTGTTTGTAGTGACAAATACCCTCACACTCGAACCCAGCCCTTGCTACTGCCCATCAAGTCCTGTACAAGTGTTATATACACAACTCTTATTCACTCCTCTGGAAAAGTTGAACAAGCTTTGTCTCTATGAGCAGATACAGTATTTCATTATGATCTAGAAGAGTCAGTCTCAGAGATTCAGCACTGGGATGACAAATTCATAAACTCCTTTGGGATCTGTTTCTCTGTAAATACATAGACATGAGTCATTTTACTAATGTAGTTATGTGTGAAAATTCAGGGGGAAAACGTAACCCCAAACCATCTTTGTAAGAAAATAAGCTGCAAAGCTAAACATTACTGCATGCTTTTTTTGCCAGGCTACCAGCAGTTTGCAAGTTCTCTCTTTTTGGCTCTAGGGAAACAGCACTTTCTGAGACTACGAGCACCAGGCAATTCAAAGTAATGCCAATGCCCTACAGTGTGATTAAAAAAGCAAGCTTACTGAAATTTGTTGGTATTGTCCATTAGCCTAGATGGTCCATGAATTCCTTCCTGTATGGCATACTGTCCTATCCTCACAGACCTAAGTTTTTATTCTCTGGGATGCTTGCTAAAGGCTCCCAGATCTCATCCTGCTCACCAGCAAGCCTTTGGAAAGTTCGATGTTGCAAGTCCTCCACTAATGGCCTGTGCACTGGTGCTAATGAGGTTCAGAGCACTGACCACAGAGAGGATGGGCCACTCATTATTTTTCTAATTAATTCAAGAACTAATCACATAGCAGCATGCTCCAGAAGACAGCTCATCTAATGATCAAGTTAAGAAGTCTGCACAAATCTGTCCCCTCTGCATTCACTTCTGAGTATTTTTCCCTGCCTTTTGTAACTCATTTGAACAAAAGATGGCAAAAAATCTTGTTCTACCAGCTGCTTGTGATCTCCCCCATGACAGCTCATCCTGTACATTAGCTCCTTCTGCTATTTTAAATCATTTGGCATTCCTTTTAGGCCCACCCATCCTGCATACCCTGAGCTTAAATTCTTGACCCCTACTGGGAGATGACATTAGCTCTCCGCTTCACTGCCTCTCCCATCTTACTCAAAGCTTATCTAAACCCACAGTTGCTCATATCTCCCATTTTTCTTTTTCTTTTGGTCATAACACTTTAATTAGAGCCTTGAAGCATACAGAGATGTGATTTGCATGAAAGGCACTATACAAAATGAAACCGGTTCCCAACTCATGCAGCTTAGCAGAAACATTTGAAGGCGATAAGTTATTTAGAGCCCTTACTTCTCACCATTATTTTTTAAAACACTCAAAGCCCCATTCATCTGCTCTTTTCTAAAGGATTGGAGCTAGTTTCTCTAGTTTTTCTGGATGGGGAGTAACCTCACGGTTCTGTACCGTGTTAAATAAACCCTAGAAGAGTTTCCACATTCCTCTTCAGTGTGTATATATTTATTTGAATGTGTATCACCTGTTACCCAGCCCATACAGTGGACGTGTATCCTGTATGTTAAAACACAGAAAATAAGGCCATTATGATAAGCATCTGCACTTTCTTGCTCCTCCAAAGCTTCTTACTTAAAAAAAAAAAGACAGGAAAAGTTAGTCATATCAGAATGGTAGGTAACTTTAAAGTGAAAAACTAACAGTAAAGATGAAGACATTTTATTATAATTATGACCACTATCAAATATTAACTAGAATTAAATATGGAAAGTTTGTACATACCCCATTTACATACCCAAGCAGTTGTCTTACGTTTGAAACTTCCTCTCAGAAGAAAAACAGCTCTTGGTGCCATTTGGCACGAAGTGGACATAAGTTACAGAAGACCTGACACAAGGAATTTGTGCTGTGGCTATTCATGATGTCAATGCTTTCCACGTAACTCTCCATTCGTGGCCTGCTTGAGGAACGGGATGCATCCCAGAAGCTGGAGAAAAGCCAGAAAAGGGCCATTTCTTGGTAGCATATTCAAAACAATATATGCAAAACAAATTCAGCACAAATGCTCTGGCCCAAGCAATATTGACAAACTCTTGCTTGTGGTGTTCACAGAGTGCAAGTCATGTCCTTGCTGGGGCACTCTGGCTGGACTCTGTGAATGTCCTGCTGCCTGTAAGGATGCTTCCCCCATTCTAAAAACTGTGAGAACTCCCAGCACGCTGAATGCATGGCTAATCCCACGGGAAGCTTTCTGCACTGTGCTGTTTCAGCAGCCAGCCAGGCAACAGCAAATTGGTTGTGCAGACCCAAGCGTTTCTCCGTCCCCCAGCCTTTGAACCAGCAAGGATGAAGAACAAACTTCTAATGAATGAACTTCAGTGTACTGATTGTGCCCCTGGCTGGACTGGCATAGCTCCGCTGGCCTCGGGGAAAAGCGCTGCAGAGGAACAATGTAAGAAGCAAACCACTCACACATCACAGCTGAATTTGGCCCAGTAATTTTAATCTGAGGCAGTACCAGATTAAGATATGCAGCACTACATGCAAAACTGAATGTTGTTACACCAAGAGGCCAAGCCAAGGCTGAACACAGTGGAAAAGGGAAAAAAAAACAATAAGAAGGAGTCTAGATGGAGAGATGAGATTGCCCATAGGTCACGAGTGCTGAGCAGAGAAGCTCCTGCTGCCCTGGGAGGCTGCAGCCCTGCTCATCTGTACATCCCAACCTCTCCTTGAGCAGCATCAGTTACAGCCTCTTTGGTTTCCAGGGCTCTGACACAGGCAAAATTAAGAGCAGAGTCCCAGACTTTGAGCTAACCCCTTCCGTCCTCCTTGCTTGAAGACAGGTCTCCCCTGTGGGTATCCATCCACTTTGTCTGTGTCTAGAGGCAAACTTACTCTGTGGGGCTACACTGATTGTTTTATACAAAGGATATTTCTGAGAAGAGCAAACCAGAGAATGTGTCAGAGAAGGGGAAGAAGCGGCTTTGTAACTCCAAATAAGTGCATGAAAACAGGGATGATTGCCAATGATTACTCCCAGAGCTGTGCCTCCCGAACCCACTGCATTCCCATCCTGTGATGTTTGCCCTCCTCTCCAGGCTGACTGCAATCATTATTCAACAGATATTGTGGAATCTCACTGTCAACTAGTAAAAATAGGCACCAGAAATGAGCTTCCTCTATTATTACTTGAAAATACTCAGAGGAGGAGATGTTGAGGCACGTGGGACACATCACAATATAACAGGATGGTTGATGTTGGACAGGATCTCTGGAGATCATCTAGTTCAAGCCCCCTGCTGAAACAGGGCTGGTTGCCCAGGTCCATGTCCAGACTGCAGTCCCAAACTCCAGCGGTAGGAAAAGTTCCTGAGAAGACCTGGCTTCTCAGAGGGAAGAAGAGAATAATTCTCAGGAGATGTTTTATCCAGATGGCAAAAAATGCCTTCATGGCTTCTGTATGATGAAGTAGAAAGGGGAAGGAGACTGGAGTTAAAGTGGACACGGGTTTTGGCCACAAGGAAATAGANTTAAAGTGTTAAAGACTTTAAAGTGTTAAACTCCTTTAAAGGAGTTAAAGACTGGAGTTAAAGTGGACATGGGTTTTGGCCACAAGGAAATAGACGGATACCACAGAAATGGGGCTGCCCCAAGTTAGAGGAATAATAGTCCAAACTCCCACTGATGCAGTTTCATTCTTTCCCACAGAGCTAAGTCAAGGACCATGCTTTACAAGAAGAGAAATCAGTGTTAGGAAGACAGTACAGCTGTCATGGTTGGAGGGAGACCCAGAACCCAGAACCTGGGTTCAAGTTTCTGCATCACATCAGGCTTCCCACAGAAGCAAGAGGGTGGTAAGAGCTTTTCTCAGTCACGCAGCATTGTACATGCTTGGATGGGATAAACCTTAAATATTGAGGTGCTGGGTACCAGGCAAAAGTCATAGAGAGGCAGAACTCTAAGCAGGTGCTGCCAGGTAATGTTTTATGAAGACATCTATAGTAGCCCCTGAAAAGAAGTGATTTGAAGACCTCCCTGAAGTGTTTCACCAAATAAATCCCAATTATTTGGGCTTTGTGAAGACAAAGTGATTGTTACCCGAACTTCTTAAGGCACATAAGCATTTAAGCTGCCTTAAATCTTTAAGGTAGCACAATGTAAGCATTAGAGCCAACTTAAATCCTTATTAAGTCTTCTAGGTGCTTAAAGCATTTAAGCCATTTTTAAGTCTTTTTAGAATGACTGCTGATTTCCATGGGAAGGATGCAATGTTGAAAGACACTTTGTATGCGATGTCACCTTGAAGTTCATGCTGTCAGACAAGCCAATGTCTCATACACAGTCTTACCAGGAAAGACTTAAAAAAATGTCTAGACTTTAATTTCCCTGCCATTTCAGGTTTGGTCCTGGGTTCAAAATTATGTTTATAAATGTGACAGGGTTTTGAGAACATAACGGTCAATCCATCAAGTCATCCTTGATGGTTCATATTATCAGGGCTTTACAAAACTGTTCTGTGGTATGTGCTTCAGAGGACAGCAGAGGAAGTTTAAAATGAATGAATTCCTTGCAAATACAGGGACAATCACAGATCACAACTAACCAAATCTTTTTACTCTGACTTTTCAGCAGTGATCTTTGGATTGCAATCAGCCTTGGAATGCCTCATCTGAAAAGGCAACATTTTTTGCATGCCATGAAAGCAAGGCTTTATAGTAGAAACTACTTTTGCAACTTTTACTGTATGATTTGCACTCAACAGGATGCCTTAACAAACTGCTGAGCACAGTGAATCTTTCTATGAGAAGAGATGCAATCCAGCAAACCCTGTCCTATGCACACAAAGAAACCACTTAACCCCTTGAATAAAGGGCTACATATGCAGCACATGCTCTAAAGGACTGGGTCATCAGTGGACAGAGGGCTTTTCTGGTAACTTCAACTATAATTCTTTTTCTGGTTCTTAACTTGTCTTGCTGGGTCATATCCCATATAAAAGTTATGACACCAAATGGCTGATAAAGATCTCAAGCCAGAGAGACAACTCGGCTTAGTGTAGACCATTGTGCTGGGACATAGGCTTTCGTGCTGGAATCCTCTAAGGGCTGACACTAGAGGACTCTCAAGGGACTAAGGTACAATTTGTCTCTCTTAATTTTCTAACAAAATCCATTACTGGGTGGGTCATCTGGCCAGACCTAGTGACACTTCGCAGTTAATAGGCAGAGATGGCCACTTTTAGGAAGCCTGACCTGTTTCACACATCTGTCTTAGCAAAAGGCAACTGTACCTTAAAATAACCTCATTTCTCTGCTCTATCAGTCCAGACAATGTCAGACATAGGCATCCACAGTGCACATTTGAGCAGATGAAACCATGCACCTTACACTTAGGTACAAGATAAGTGCTTAAAATAGTCAGACTGGATCTTACCATGCGTGATCTGGTGTGCGTACGAAAGTGAATAACTTTCTCACCCACCTCTTGAGGTCAGTTTTGAAGCCCCCCTATACTCTGTAAAATGCCATTGCTATTGAATCATGGGGCCAGTCTAGATTTTCCACCTTTCACTTAATAGCAAACTGTTAGTGTGTGACCTAAAAGGTTTAGGCAACCATACCCAAGTGGGTTTGAATGCTTTCCACTTCCCTGCATTTGCATGTGAGAACTTGCTAACTCACATTTGCAGATTCTCAGTAGGTCCAGGGTTTGTGACTGAATGCCTCCAAGTTGGGGTATGCAAATGGATGGCAGTGTTTGGAGTCAGTGACCACATTCATGCCCACAATAATCCAAAGCATGTACAAGCCATGGGGAATTGTTAAAACTGAGACTGATTTGATCATAACAAAAGTCTCAGCTGGGTTTTGTTATAAAGTGCTTCATTAGTCTGATATTTTTTGTGACATCCCATTGGTGGCAATATGAATAGAGGGGTTTTTCCTGTCTCACACATGAGCAATAGGCACAAATTCCCATGTCAGCCAAAAACAGGCCTGCTGTCCACATCAGAGATGTGTAATCTTTGGAACAGATTGCCCAGAGAGGTTGTGGAGTCTCCCTAACTGAAGATATGCAAGAGTCATCTGGACACAATCCTGTGCCATGTGCTCTAGGATGACCCCATTTGAGCAGGCAGGTTGGACCACATGACCCACTGTGGTCCCTTCCAACCTGACCCATTCTGTGATTCTGTGATTATGTATCTGAAGGATCGAGTCTGCAAGATGCTGAATGCCCACCCCCTGTCCCCAGTGAGAGAAGCCAGGTAGCTATTTGCCTCAGCCTCTGGGATAATCTAGCCCAAAAAGGGAATGGAAAGTTCAAAAGCTTATTTAAGAGCTCTGTGCCCAAACTTAGCTCGTGCAAAAGGAATCTGCAGGCTGAGTGAGCACAGACTGCTGCACAGCTCTCTCTTCTCATTACCCACCAGAATGAGTTAAGGAGTATCCCAGCCCGAACAGAGATTGCACCTGACAAAACCAAAAGGAAATTGCCACACGCAGAGTAGCATCTGATGGATGATGTGAATAGGTAATATGCTTGCATATGCAGATCAACTCATGGACAGCAGTACTGCTAATCCAACACTGAGAACAAGGAACAAAGAGAAGAGGGCTGGCTGTGCTCCTGCTCATGCAGCCCAGGGTGACGTTGATCTTCTCTGCTGCCATGAGGTATTGTTGGCTCATGGTCACCTTATTGGCCACTAGGACCGGAGGTCCTTCTTTGCAAAGCTGCTTTCCTTCTGCCTGCTCCCAGCCTCCACTGGTGCACAGGATTATTCCCCCAAGGGGCAGGGCTTTGCATTTTCCCTGCTTGACTTCATGATGTTCTTGTTGGACCACTTCTCCAGCCTCCTTAGGTCCCTGTGCACAATGGTCCAGCTCTAGAGCTTATGGACTGCTCTCCCTGACTTAGTAACACTGGTGACCTCACTGATGAGGCAGTCACTGATGAGTTGTCAGGTCATGCTCTTGAATCAAAACTTGATAAACTCCTCCAGCTAGACTCTGAACCACTGCCCACCACTCTGACTCTGGCAATACAGCCAATTTTACATCCACCTTACATCCAAATTACAAATTAGAGCTTACCCTATCAAGCATTAACTTTACAGATGAAGCCACCGTGGTCAGAAATTGAAAATATATTTGTCTGTCCTCCTGAATGCAGTTATTCCCATTTGAAAGAAAGTCATCCATTTTCTCCACTGCTATCTAGACATGCAAAATGATTCAAACAGCCAATCCCATGAGAAACAGCAAATGCCATCACAGATATCACAGAAATTATCCACTTGGTTCTGTAACAATACGTCTCACTAAATAAATTTTATTTAATGGATTACAGATAAAAGGCCCTGAGCCAATGCTTGGTATGAACTCACTTATTATTACTTGGTCAGAGGAAAGACAATATTCCTGGTACACATCTCTCTTTACCTGAACGACCTGAAAGTGAGATTTGTAGTTGTTCCAATTAGATTCATAAAGAATATACTGCATGTTTGGCTATCGCAGAGATGAAAACCATGTGCAGTGCGCTGTTGTTAAATTGCTGATCACCTGCAGAGACAATGACCTCGATTCTGCAGCACCCTCTTAATAGCTATGGCAAGCGATCCTTTGCGATTGCAGTCAAGAGTTCATTCTGTTTGCTAAGCCATTACGGTCATTATTCTAATTACCTATCGAGTCCTATTCTTGTGTGTAGTGCTGCACAAAGACAAAGGGAATATTGTTTCTGTCTCTCAAAGTTTGCACTCTTAATCAAAGGCGGAGAGCATTCAGGCACCTCACAAATTGCATAAGTTTGGGAGAGGGAGGAATTACCCCATGAATTAGCTAGGCAACCCTTGTGAGGAAAATGTCTGGGTGAAAAACCGATGTATTCCTGTCAATTCCCAGCTCCTGTATTCTTGCAAAGCGGCACGCAGGAAGGCTGAATGTCTAATAGCCTGCTTCACAGGCAGTAATTCCTCTGGAATATGGTGACTGATTTGCTTGACATTTCCTCTGGCATCAGTGGTATTAGAACCATCAGGCAATTTCTAGGAAGCTAATTTGTTCCTTTCTACTATATGTTGATAAGGAAGAAAGAGGTGTTAAGTGCTTGAATCTCTCAAAAATCCAATATGATTTGGATGCAAATCTCAGGGATATTTTCTTTAGTGTAGCGTAAGAATTTATACAATTCCCTTTTCTATTTCATTAACAAAGTTTCCTGATGACAGTATCCAAAAAAATTCTGAGGTCTAACATGAAATATAGAGATGACTGTACAGAAAATATTTGTTAATGAAATCAATAATATGCCCTTATATGGAAACCTTGTCAGAATATAATTATATATCCAAGCAAATGTATTGCTGCATGCTTCTTAGTAAGACTATTGCAGAGAAAACTGTGAACTTAAAAGGAACCAAGAGGCTTCAGACGCCCAAAATATTCTACAGTCTCTGTGCAGATGAAATTCCCAGTGCTAGTGTTTTACAGCTAGGAATTCATTGTAGCTCTCTCATTTAACAAAAACAGTATTTTGGAATTTTTTTACTCTTTTTTGGGGGTAGTGGCTGAGATCATGACAGTCCCCACTGATATATCAGATTCACTAGACAGCTTGGCTCTTGGCTTGGGTTCAAACCAGTTTATATTGAATTAGATGGCTTGGCCCAAGAGATTGACCTGTTTGCTTTTGTCTATATTCCTAACCTTTCTGTTCCTGTTTTTGTCACCTGCATAGCACTTCAGAGATGGTACTTCTCCCATGATTATCACAGCTACTTAGCAATGCTTGGCTTGGCTTTTTTTCAGTGCTTCTGCTGCAGGGATAGTGACTGCTCACAACAGCCATTTGAGAGCCCACGGTTGTCTGTCGATGGAGGGATAGCCTCTATCCTAATCTGCTGGACTCAGCATTAAGGATGAGATGGGTGCTCACCACAAAGAAATATCCGTGTTATTGCTGTGTCCCTTCCTTTTTCTTCTTCCACCATCTATTGCTACTCCCCAAATGCCTAGGTCTTGGGCACAGAATTAATATCTCCTGTTGTTTTATCCAAGGTGCAGGTTAGACACAGACAGACACAAGCTCCTCGCCACACAGGAGTCAGTTGGGTAATTAGCTCATATGAAAATGAGCTGAACAGCTTTCAAGGTCACCTCATATCTGAGAATTGCTTTTGTGCTACATAAAGCTCAAACCTCCCAGCAGACTCCCTCCCTCTACTCCTATTTTTCTGCATTTTTTGTTCTTTGGTGAACCCAACTCCCTTGTTACACTGGATCATGGACAGTTGAATTCACTTATTCTTCAAGCTCAACGGAATGAAAGATTTGGGCTCGGAGTCGTGAGGTATCACCAAAGTGCATGTAGCAGGGGTGATGAGCACATTCCCTGCTTTGCTGTTTGTTGCAGGTTGAAGATCAGTGCTCATTGTGAGTGAGATCAACTCCTTCTGGAAGCTCAGACAAGAATTCAGGTCTTTCAGCTTTTAAAAGCTACTTGTTGTTTACTGGTACAAGCATTTCACAGCATGCAGCTTCCTAAAACACAATTTCCCCCCTTCTTTATTAGTTTAAAAAGAGGAAATGTCCTTACAAGAATAAGTTACACCTGAGCCCCAGGTGTAGTCTTATCTCAGACTCAGATTTTGCATACACTTACAGTGGTGCAAACTACTGCGCTCAAAGGAGAGTGCTGTCTCAGAGTGGCACAACTTGGAGGATGTTTAAAGGAATGCACTGAATGCTAAGAAAATCAGCATTTTACTGATAATAGTTGTGCTAATAGATTTATGCAAAACTTGTCCTTTGATTCTCCCAAGGCATGGGTAAATGCATGCAAGAAATGTTAATGATTAGTTACAGAGAGTATTGATGACTGAGCTCTTATTTTACTAACAGCATTGCATGTGTAGACAGGCATAAAGCTTAACTATCTTAACAAGGAAGGCCAAAGGGCTTGGATCCACACAGGTGTTTAGGCACTTAAATCCTGCAAAGATACTGGCAGCCAGATCCTCTCCACCTAAACTAGGCATATCGTAGAGGTGTTTGCATTTGGAGCTCAGTCACCCAATGAGAAAAAAATCAGTGTTTTTGGAGGTGATAGAGACTTGAGCCACGCCTTAGAGCCACACACTCCGGGGAGGAAATCTACTTCGAATAGGCTTCCAGCTGTGCTACCACAGGTGCCCAAGGGCAGCAAGAGCAGGTTTGGTGCTTCGCAAGACTGCAAAGGAAGATAACTGGAAGGTATGGCCTGTAAGCAAGCCTAGAGAGAAATTTTGTGTGAGAGATTCAAAAGCACTTCTGTTAGCAGCAGAAACACGAGAAAAAAGATGGTGCTTTACCCTCTGGGAGTGGGGAATAAAAACATGGATGGCTGTAACCATTCTATGATTCTATGATTCTAACCCAAATTTGGGAGCTGAATGGTTGTTGGACCTTCATTTCTGCCTTTCAGACCATTTCCATTCCAGTGTTTAAATGTCTTCCCAAAGATGCTGGGTTTTTTTATGCTATGGAGAAGTTTCAAGTTATGCCCATTTCTTAAAAGAGCACTGACTCCTGTGCACTGCTTATTCAGTTTTCCTTTCTGCAAACAACTTAGCATGGAGAGGAAGAAAAAAAGCACAAAGGGGTTACATGAAGGTAATGCAAAGGAATAGCTGGAAGGCTTAACCCTTGATAGAGTGTGTTTGTCCAGTATCTACAGTTTAATTAACTTATTTCTAGAGCTGTGCTAACCTTTTATAGAGCACACTAATGCAAGTATTTATTTGCAGCTGCCTGCAATGAGGTTACAAATCAACTAATTATATAATATTTTCTCTTGGAATTTATTCTATGAAGATGATTCATACTGGACAGCTAAATGCCATCAGTGTTGTGTCAGCTTTTATTGACTAAAGTGTTTTTCCATATGTGATAGTGGACTGTTCTTATTAATGGCTGAGCTGTAAAATCTTACTTTCCCTCTTATTTATGATACTGGAAAAGATCCAATGTAGCACAGTACATGTGTAAGCCATTACTCTCCCTCTAAGCTACCCCCCAAGTATGGAATGTTACTGTATTTTAATATATTACAGAAATAAACAAATGTTTTATATGTGGGGGATGAGTATAAATCAGATGTGATTCAAAGGGCAAAGGAGGTTTACAGAGTTTGCTGGGCCTGAAAATTCCTGGAGCCCAAGGGGTATTGAGGGGCAGTGCTGTGCTGCTGCACTGTACCTCCCCCTCACTGGTTTTTCCATGTCCAACTCTGCACAGTGCCAGGTTTAGAGTTCATGCAAGTTTTCTGCGCTGGTCTTTAAAGGGCTCAGGATATCTGGTGTTTATTTGTATTGTGTGGTCTGTGCTCCCTACTGCTGCATCCCAAAGCCTGATGTGGGGAGCCTTTTCTTCCATCCAACAGCTACTACTGCATTTCCTCAGCAAGCTCCTGTCCTTGAAGTCTCCTGAGGACCAGACCCACATCCTAAGTACTCCTGTCCCAACCCTAGTGGTTTCAGTTGGCCACTGCTGTGGCGTCCACCTTTCTTCTCATTGAGACAAATAAAGGCTGGTGGAGATTAGATGTAGAGACATTCCTGAGAACAAGGACTTCCTGAGTGCCTATAAATTTTAGCTCCCTTCTCTTCAGGCCCTCAAAATCTTGCATCTCCCTTTCCATTAGTGGCCTGGTTTGTAGAGGAGGACTATGGTGATTCCCTTTCCTGAGAAGCTGGGGTTTAAATGCCTTCACCAAGCTGTCCCTTGGCTGTTGGCTCTCACCATTGGCAGTGTTATCACCATAAGGGCCAGAATCTTTTGGAGAGCAGGACCACGGCCTGTGCACCAGTGGTTGCCACCTGTACTGGCAGAAAGAAGGGGCTGCTGAGAACTGATGACACACACAGACACATCCTTCTGCTTGAAATTTTACACCTCGCCTCTCTCTGTGGACAACCTGTGTCCTACCTGTGGACAACCCCAGGTCTGTGCCCTGGGCTCAACCAGCCTAGCTGTAGGCACTGAATCTGTGCCTAAATATCCTGTGTGGGTAAGGAGGCTGCCTAACTTGGACCGTCAGAGATAGATGGTAGGTGGCCACCCAAGCATAGAGTACCACATCTATCCAGAAGGTGTCCAAGTCCCGCTTTGAATCAGACCTTGACTTTGCCATGCTAAACTCCCCAGCTCAAGCACATACGCTTGGATCAATTCTCTGTCACACAGGGAGTGAGGAAAAAAATTTCCTCCTACAAAAGCATTTTCTTCTGTCTGGATCAATGCGTACAACTTCATTTGATATCAGTGAGAGCTCTGTCACAGATCAAGAGCAGTAAATGGCCTAATGGAAAGAATAATAATGCTATCATGTGTACGTACCACATCTCATCCATCTTTGTGGTTTTAAAGATCTTCCTCTTGGTGAGCTCGCTGGTCATAATGCTTACCCTCAGCTAATTCACATATTTTAATTATCCTTTCAAAGATGCTATCAAAATCAGGAGGAAAATGGAAAAGCTGAGATTAGATGTTCTAAAAATTGAGTCTTTCCTTCTCTGAACTATAATAGTTAAAAAATCCCAGTAACTTTTATTAGAAGCTCCATAATTTAAAAACTATGAGGTTTAATTTCATCCCACTGTAATCTACTACTTTATTGACCTCAAGTTGATTTAGAAAGTATTTTTTTTCTACCTCTTAATTTTAAGAGGCACATCTTTATAAGCCAGTGGATTATTTGCTAATGCAACAATTTCATTGTATTTCAAGTAGGAATAAAATCTGTTTGCTGTGGGATTTTATTTTTCCTAGTGTTTTTTATTCCCTGGATGTTGCATCTTTGTTGGTACCTTTCATCTAATACAACATTAGCCTTCATGATGGGGCTGACTGCTTTCTTGATATTCACTTGAAGTTGGATAATAAAGTAGGAAAGAATAAGAGAAAGACAATAGAAATAGAGAAGTCTGCATATATGTGGCAGTTAATTGTCTAGCAGCAGCATCATTATGTCCCCCCAAAAACTGTTCCCCTGTTTGAGATTTCACTCTCATTTTGATGCTTTGTGGCTCAATGGACACTTAAAATAATTATTGCTATTTTTTTCCTTTTGTTTGAATAGCAAAAATATTCTGGCATTTTCACAGATTCAGTGGCCTCATTCACTTACAGTTCCAGAAGTGGAGTGAACAGAAAATATTTTTTAGGACATTGCACAGGGGCCCAAATAGCTCACACAGAAGGGATGGAAGGTGTGCTGGTTTAAAAGTAAACCAGTGGGAAAAATGAACCCAGTTTAGAGAGACCACAAGTCAGAGCTACAATTTACTAAAAAGATCACAATACATAAAATGACACAAGGTAAAAAACTGGCTTTGACCCAAAAGAACAAAGCACAATCCAGTACCCTGAGACAGGAAGAGCACAGTGCTCGTGAGCTCCTGTGCTGAGCACTGTGTGGTACCCCTGGGTGCAAAGCAGAAGGAAAGGAAACCTGTTAGTCAGGATGATGGTTGCACTTCTGTTGAAGAAATTATAGCAGTTGGGAGGTCCTTGAGAGTGGCAGTCACAGTCCTGCTGGATTTCTGTTCCCCCTCTGGATCCAATGAGTGGTACCCCAAGTCCCCAAATCCAAAGATTATATATCCCCAGGTTCAGGTGGGAATGCTCAGTATCCCCCCCAAGACGAGGAGTTTCACAGTGGGTGGTTTCACAATGGGTGGTTTATCTCTGTGAGTCCTGGGATATTTTTGGATTCTTTGACAATCTGGGCCATTGTAAGTGCCTATTGTGTCAGTGCAGCTGGGCCCATGAGCAGGGAGGACCCCTCCAGCTGGGTGTGGAAGTGTTAATGCTTTCCTGGATCTCTTTCCTTATCTGTTGTAGCCTGGGGTGTGAGGTGTGCCCTGGGCAGCTGCTATCAATGATTTATTATTAACAGCACATCAGAAATGACTGATAAACCGGTAATGTAGGTTTTGGTTATACCCACATAGTGATAAACCGGTCCCAGCCCCTGTGACTATGACAGAAGGAAAGCTAAATTATTTTCTATATTCATTTTGGCATCCAGCAAAATAGAAAACACCATCTTGTTACTATTAATGGTCATTAAGAAGAAATTGAGAGTTTCTTGATGGCATAATGGATAAATTCTTTTAAAAAAGGACATTAAAATTGTGTGATAGTGTAACAAATCGTAATGTACTGGTTTTCAAGAAATATTCTATGTCGGATATCACCATATAGTCACACTGTAGAAGACTCCCTACACAATGAATAAGTAATAGTCTTTACATGAGGAATCACAATAAAAGTATTTGTGTCTAGTTTCAAAATGTACTAAAGAGCTAAAATTAAACATGTGCTTCCCCTCCTCTGGCTGATTCATCTCAGTCTTCAATGGGAAAGCAGAAGCACTTCTGTACATGACACAATAAAACACAGAAATTGAGACTATTGATAGGAAATTATTTTAGGGTAACTGCTGTTTGCATTCAGTCTGCTCCTTGGAGATGAACAAGTTGTTATTAACCATATGTTCAAAACTATGACATGTAAATCTGCCTTCCTTGTGTGAATGGAGAGATGAATCTCAGAGAACATGAAGTGTTATGAGGAGGAAAGAGACATTTTACAATTTAGATTTACATTTAGCATTTTAACCTGCAGGAATGTGTTGTAGTCCTTAAATAGAAGAGACAACTTCCTTCATGGTAGGGATGGGCTTCATGCAGGAATTCTAAAATTTTAAGAGCAGGCAATTGGGGTTAATCCATATTAATAAACAGCACACCAGAAGGTGTTGTTCCACCAGAATGGTTGGGAAGAACTTGGCTCGTCCAGCAAAGTCTTGGGATAAATGAAAACATAGGCCACAAAAACATATGACAGTGTTCGATATTTTCCCCAGCAACATTTGGGTGTTGGAGAACACAGGGCAAAAGGCTGAAATGCCTTGTTAGCAGCTGCCTGCCGTTTGGGACCTTGCCAGCTGTTGAGTGGTGGGGAGATGTGTGGCTCCATCATGTTCTTCACTAGGGGCCAGAAAAGAGGCATATCAGGTAGCAGGTATCACTTCTTGATAGTTTGGAATGATTCGGCCAGTGGGAAGGATTGTTGAGACCATGCACCATCTCAACTTTAACTCACTTGAGCTCCCATTAATGAGTAGAACCATCTAGTTTCCAGCTTCCAGAGCATTCCTTCTGTCAGGCTCTGAAGGAATTTCTTTTGCAGAGGTCAGGACTGAATCTCACAGAGGTTAAGTTCCTTTCCCAGGGCTGGAGGGTGACACCAATAAGGGCTGTGGGGACCGATGACGAAGATAGGTCATGCAGCAAAACAATTGCAAGTCAGGAATGGAATCTGGGCCATGGGATGCTCAGACCCCCACACAGCCAGACGTATGCTCACCATGGTGGGAATAAGAAAGAGGACATTGTTCATTCAAACATCTTGGGACTGAATGTTTATCAACACAGAATCATCTTCTGATTTTTTCAAAACATAGTTGAGCCCAGGGCTTTCCTGGATGTCAGTGAAGGAGTTAATAAAGAGCAGTGAAGACTAATGAGCCTTTGGCAGTCTTGAACTCTTTATTTGAGAGTTACAGGATAGATGTCTGCAAATCAAAATAATTTGAAAAAAATCATGGATTCCATCTTTATGAGGAAAACAAAATTATTAACAAAAAATTAAAAATCTCAGAAAACATTCGTCAGAAAGACATCATTATTCAGACTCCTCTAGAAAAGTATGAAAAAAGATAAGATCAAAGGTAGCTACACCAACTGCCTTGAACCATGTTTATACATAACATCTTCCATGTGTTCTGCTTTTGAAAGTAGATTAGCATTGGAAACGATTCAAAAACTTCTCAAAATGAGCAACGCAGCTTTAGGAATACCAACACGAGGATGAAAAAATGCACAGAAAGAGGTTCAGATGTAGACGAAGGGCTGTAAGGGAAGCTGTTCTAAAATCCTTGCATGTTAGGAAAGATGTCCAGACATCCGGACACACAGAGTTGCTTGTGTCACACATGAACCTCAGCTGTGAATAGAGGGAACCAACAAGGGGAGACCAATGAGAAGGAGACTTACACTGAGCTTCTAGCAAAGAGAAATTAAAAGAATCTTAGCATAAAATCTCTTATTCATTTTATATGGTATTTTGGGTGCGAGAGAGGGACAGAATATGCATTTGACATCTTTTAGTACAGTTGTTCCTTTTTTTTATTCCTATCATGTCACAAAAATGCTCTTATTTAGTAAGCTAAGATAACCCTGAGAAATGAGGGTACTTACCCTCTGTATGGAACCCAGATGCCTGGAAGGAAGCAAAGGGAACTTGACAACAGCTTCTTGAGTCTAGGATTCACTGGAATTTTCTAACTTCTACAGCTTTCACAAGGGTTCATCAGTGGCCCGATTTCACTAGATTGTAGTGTGTGAGATTATTCACAGGGAGTGTGTAAGAGCCTCTCTGCAGACTGCATGCACACAACTTCTGCTTCTTCGTTGTGCAGGAGAGAAAAGAAGCAACAGAGGAAGATATCTCCTCACATGGGGCCAATGCTTCTCCAGCTGTTTTTGACCAGCAAAGTTCTTTTTTGCCCCATTTGAGAAGGGTGAAGGGAATCTGTCCTTATCTGTCCTTGTTCAGAACAGATCCTAAGGCATGGTAGATATGTTTGCATTCAAAATACACTTGAAACAGAACATGCTGGACCTACTGTTCAAGGAAGACATTATAGGTCCTGTCTCAGCCCACCTCCTGAGCATGTGCTTTACCACTGAAATTAATGCCCCCTTAAACGTACTTTTCAAAGTTTTAAGGTAGTACAAGAGAGATATTGAAAGGTTAGCCTAAGGTAATGTCACTGTGAGCTATGTAAATTTTAAACTTGAACCTATAGTCTTCTCAGGAGCAGCTGTATAGATGGGTAAATTCCTTTTGATGCCTACAACTGTGTTGCAGCACACCAACATTTAGAAATTGCATCTCCTGATTAATTGCTTGAGTGAACTTCTCTTGCTGCAGCACAAGGCACAAAGGAGCTTCTGCCGACCTGGCCATGCCAAAGACTTGTTCAGTTGAAGCACTTCTGCTGCTGTCAGTGCTGGGAGAGAACTGAGTCACTGTGTGGCACAGCAGCGATGGGCAGGTGGGAAGACACCTGGGTGAAGACAGGATTACTTGGACTGCTGGAGTGTATGTGTATAATGATGAAAAGCTTCTGGGGAAAGTGAACTGCCACTAGGTGTAACCAGGACTTACAGCAACTAGGCTCTAGCATGGGGATGTCTCACCCTGCTATGACTTCAGCTTTATGATCTGGAATCCTGCATGAGTGACAGGGCAGCGAGGTCCAGCACATACCACTGACATGTCCCTGTCTGCCCATGTAATATTGGGTCAGAATCACCCCAAGCAGCTCCTTTCCAATTGCCCTGCAAAGCTCATCCTTTATATTTCTGCCACCCCCGACTCTCCACCAGAGCTCTGACTTTCTAGGTTTCTCATCCCCTTGAACATCTGCCTTTCACTGGTTTTCCTGTAGATATATTATGTTTCATTTTCTGAGTCAATGTCACTTTGTTATTTTTCAGCTGGTATGTGAAGACTCCATCTATTCCCACTGGTGTTTGCAACTGTAATGTCTGTGAATCTTAATACACCAGAGTATCAAGACAAGAACCTGGGTTTGAACTAAGTTTGAACTAAGGAAAGGGCAAGGCAAATGCCCTGCCCGCAGCTCTGAAGGTGGGTTCAGGGTCTGGTGGGACACAGAGCATTTGAGCTTATACTTGATTTATAAGGATAAAGTTTTCATCTGTTTGAAAAGGAAACAGCAGTGACAGTAAACCCCCCAGCCCTGACAGTTTACATAAATGTACAGCAATAAAGATGAAAAGCAATACAGATAGAAGAAGAAAAGTCACCCCTATGAAAGGTGCAATTGGCATTTCAGAGGCTGCTTTTGCTTTTAGTTTGTGGGTTTTAGAAATGAATGTACTTCAGTTGACGTTACAAAAAGGTGACTTGTGCTGAGTGTCAAGTTCTTGTGCAGAAGAGCTAAATGAGGAATGAGTGCTTTCCATAGGAGGTGTATGCTCAACCTGACATTGTTCCAGGCACCTATAGTTGACCTTTAAACTAGATATGAGCCCTGGGCTCTCCCTGAGGTCCAGAATTTTTCTAACTGCTGGAATTTTGGGGGGATGCTTGGAGATTGACTAGAGCATACTTATAGGGATAGATTCAGACTGTCCCACGGTTACCTTGTCTGTCCATACTTCAAGGTGTTGCCCACTGAGACACCCTGGGTCTGGCATTCCCTCTGCACAAGAATCCTCTTTTCACCTTAGCGAGGACAGTTTTCTCCAACACCATTTCAATGTACGTCTTCATGTCCTGACTATCCCCTTAGCTGTTTTAAGTAGTGAGTAAAGGGTGGATTTTAAAACAGCACTGGTATATCTCTGTTAAAAATACTTCTTCCCTTCTCTCCTCACCTTTCTCATCTTTTCTTTGCTGACTTTAGGGTGGACAGTCAAGGGCAAACCCAAATTCACAGGCTTGGTATTATGTATGGTAGGGTGGAGAGCAATAGCTTTTTAAAGCAAGTATAAATATGAAAGCTGTTATGGGAAAGGAAAGGAGAGTGTACATATAGCAAAAAAGGAAAGCTAAGATGAATGAAAAATAAATCACGGGTGATTTCCTTATGGCTGATGAGTACTGATTTAGTTTAGGACAACAGGAATAATGTAAAGTTCATTAGTTAGTGTGTTACAACTGCTTCCTCTTAACATTATTCTTAAAAAAAATTTAATTTTAACATATTATCACATATTTAAAGGTATGGCTCAGACTGAAATGAAGGCTATTTTCAAGATAACTTTGCTCTATCTGGCTAATCTGTGCTAAAATAGTTTCTCTTGTCTAGATTAAGGTCAAAGGTCCATGACTGCAAGCAGTTGTAGTAGCTGATCAAGTTGCCCCTCATTAGCTGATCTGCAGTACTGGTTGCATACCTACTCTGAGCTCATCATGACATTGAACTCACATAATTTCCCAAAGGGGACCCTCGTGGAAAATCTGAGTCACAGTTTATGTTAAAATGTATAAGACAAGTAGTTTCTGTAGCCTTGGTAGGCACTTTCAGCAGAGGATCTGTATAATTTTTGTGCCACAAGTATGTCTCTTGATGCCATGACGTCTGGGAGCTGGATCACTCATCAGCCCTTTGATCCCTTAAGAGTCACAGAATCTACGTGAGGCACTGCTGATAGGCAGTATGAATAAAGCCCCTTTCTCTGTCTAATCTGACTGGGCTGATGTAATGCATGATACAAGCCAGCATCTTCACGAGATAGGAATCTAGGAGCTGCTTATGTGGCTAAGCCTTGTACCAGACACTGCCCAGAAATGCTGATTGGATGGGGGAATTAACTAGAGGAATAGTCAAGGCTCTTTGACTAAGGGATTGCATCAATTGTTATAAGATATGTTTGCAATAAAGATCTGAGGTTCCTGCTACTAGATCGGTATCGGTTGTGGCTGAGAACACTATCTTGCCATCTGCTCTTGGCAAGAATTGTACAATCCTTTCTTTCAAGTTGCAGATATTATTACACTTACTCAGCTTTTGTCAGCTCAGGACTTGACCATTATAATGCTCCCTGCAGGATGCTGCTAGCTGTGACCATCTGGAAAAAGAAGCTAGATGAGTATACAGTTGCTTGCTTATTCAGTAACACTTCATACTGCAAATGTCTTACACATCTGCCTTGTCATCTGCCCCATCTTTTCACTTGTGGGTGTGGTGGGAGGAGCTGCTTTGAATCTATACAATGTTGTGCATGTAGACAGAACTATGCTAAAGGAACACTAGGCTGCAAAGTGGGGTACACCTATGAACTTTCTAGTTTAGAAGCTTTGCAAGAAGTCTCTGCACTTCTTAACTATAGGGTAAAGGAGTATTTATATCTCCTGTACATGGACACAACTTGTCTCCACCAACTAAATTTCTAGCTTCTTTCTCTGAATTGCCTTGAAACCAGATTGCTGTGATATTCTCCAGTCATTATCCAGTGCATAGCCCCCTGCCCCACTGACCACACATTATCCAAGCCTTTCTCAGGAGCAGATTTTCTCTTCTTCGTGGTCCCTTCTGCACCACTCATCACTGCAATGTGGTTAGTGATCAATTTATTCTCACAGACTCATTTGTGGGGCAGATGGTGGTTTGGTCTTTATCTTGACCAACTGTGGTTGTTAAATTCTTTCACCTGCTTTAAGCATGTTTCACTTTCACAAACTCTCATGTACCAAAACTTCTGCAAGGCCATCATCCCTGTAGGCTGTATCTGACTCAGGGCCACAGTGAGGGTCAATCCTCGCTGTCCCCATTTCTTGCTGCTGGTGGCCAGGGTGGCTCTTAGTGCACAAATGGAGGACATGGCACCTGTCTCTCCTGGCCTTGTGACATTCCCCTGCCTGGTGCCCAGGCTGCATGGAGAAGGAGGTGCCCACCTCAACAGCAGAGGAAACAAGCACTGGCACAAATACGGGAGGTCATGTCAGAAGTGTCTGAGAACCAGGAGCCTCGCAAGGAGACAAAGAGGAACAAAGACTATGACTGAGGTAAGGCCATCGGCTCTGCCAGCTGGAGTGCTGCAGAGACTGCACCAAGGACACCAAGGAGAGGCTGGGTGAGAGATGAACAGTTCACAGACTGGAAAACAGGAAAGGTCAGAAAGGTTAGGAGACCAGCACAAGAAAGTAGGGATGAAAAAAGAAATGGAGTAGAGGCTGGGAGAGGCTGGAGCATGTTCTCCACCATGATCTTGGACAAAAGCCATCCTGGCACTCCTCTGTTGGCAAGAATCAGCCTTGAAACTTACACACAAACTCTGCTATCATTCTCATCTTCTCGCTGGCCCAAAGATTGGATGGCAACCTATCACTCCTCTCAATTACTCTCTCAGATCAAGTGTCTGAGTCACTTAAGGACTTGGACTTGAAATCCTGGAGGATCAATCTACCACAGACTACATCTAACCTATTGGCTTTCCAAGGCACATCTTACCTGTGGGTGCAAGGTAGAAGTTGAAATTCAATTCACAGTTGAAAATCTTTGGAGCTACTGCCATACTATGTACTGTATTTTCCTGGGTAGCGTTCATGTAAGTTGTAGCAATGAACACGCAGCTCCTCTGTGTTTAGTTACAAATCACACAGTCTATTTGCACAGCCCGTTAGCTGCACAACTGGTCTTTTGTACACAAAATCTCTGATTCAGCAAGTTCTTTAATCATGTGTCCCACTTTAAGCATGCCTCTGAAAATCAAGTCTTATGTCACGT
Organism: Calyptomena viridis; assembly: GCA_013390005.1. Lineage (NCBI taxonomy): Eukaryota > Metazoa > Chordata > Aves > Passeriformes > Eurylaimidae > Calyptomena > Calyptomena viridis. Next base: position 144,260 of record WEIV01030272.1, read on the forward strand.
ACCTTCAAAAAATCAATTTTTGTTACAATTTGTAGCTTTTTCTGTCATTTAAGCTCTCTTGTTGGATTTGTCTGAAATTCTGTTCCTGAAGCAGAACATCAAGTAAATATAAACACTCTTATAAATGATTGTTTGTCAGTTATCTTTTTATTGCTTAAAGTGACACTATCCCTGTTGCCCATTTTTTCTGCATTATTATTCCACAAGAAAGAACTACTCCTGTAAAGTATAAAAATCTGCTGCTAAAACTACCCATGGTTTGAGGTTTTTTACCTCTTCTTGATTAATGGGATAAAGCAGGATGACAGAAAAAGCCACCTTTTACAGGGTCTATTTACTTCTGTGTCTTCCTTTAACCTCCATAAAATGTATGGGCATACCATTCAGCTTCACAAGTTTGTTTACACTTCTCAAAAACACTAAATTGGCATGATCCCACAGAGCCTACCACACACTCCATCCAAACACATTGCAAGAAATTTGCCCAAATTGCAATTTTATGTCTCGTTAATGTGCACAGTTCAAGGCTAGTGATTTAATGCTGCCTGCTGAAAAATGGGAAAAATTATCTATACTATTAAAATCTAACACTTTTCATTTGCATTTAGTGACGATATTTTTTGACTGGAGTGATCTAAATTGCATCTTGCCCTCCTACTCCTAGGTATGTTCATGACAACCTTCATTGCTGGCTTCCACAGAGATGATTGATTGTATTTGGCTATCAGAGAGCACGTTCCTGTGTCTCAGGAAGTTTGTGAGACCAGACAGCACGTGGCTCCCCTGGTGACTTGCAGAGGATGTATATGCCAGTTGTGATGGAAAGAGACCATGACCTCTCTTTTTGTCTTCAGAAATTTTACAGATATGTCCATGGAAAGCCAATTTTGAAATCAAATAACCTTTGTGTTTTCTAGGTTGCAGCCTGAGTAGGCAGAGAAGGAGGAAACCACTGTCAATAAATGTAAAGCTAAAAATAGGCAGACCAAAAGCCTCAGCAGGGCTCTGGAAAAAATCTGAACATGGAAGTAAGAGTTATTTATAAGGTTGAGAGTTGAGAGGGGAGGAGAAGGTCAGTAGAAGAAATTATTTACATAGTTTGGGTTCCAGAAATTACTTTCCAGTGCACAAAGCATCATTAGGAGGTGTTTCTGCTCAAGCCCTGAGTTCTAGCTACCTTTCGTGCCAATACACCATGCCATGCCAGGAAGCAGGTTTCTGGGCATTCCTGGGATGCAAGAGGGACAGGACTTATGCGCTGCAACTCCACTTTGCAGAGCAGAGATTCTTACTTGCAGATACATGTTTTGTGAGAGCACTTTTTGGAGTCTGAAAGCAGATAAGCTGCCTCCACAGGCATGGTCCTAACTGGAAGGTAGGTTGATAGGATTATAGACAGATGCATGCCTGGGATGGAGTCACTTTCTCTAACTTGAACTGCAAAGAAGTGAGTTTTCTAAGTCACGTTTCTAGGATGTATCCAGCCATCTCCACAATGGAATGATAAGCATTGACTTAGGCCATGTACAATTAAGCAAGTAGTTCAGTGGAATAGGATCAGATGTTGAAAACTTGACGTTTATGGGATACACATTGGTCTCATTCTAGTCTCATCCCATTAGCACACCAGATGTGTCCCTAGGGCATATCTTTCCATTGAGTTTTATCCAGCTGGTGCCTCTGAGGTTCCTCTGTGATGCGAACCCTAGCATGGAAAGTGGAGGTGCCTGGGGGATGCATTTCAGAAACACTTTCCCAATGCAAACAAAAATGCTGTTGTAGACACATCTTTAGATTAATAATTTTTATACACCTAAAATGGCTACCATGATATATATGCCTCAGCCTGAGTAGTCCACCGGAAATGTGAGGTCTGAGATAAAATTAAGAAGACTGACCTCATTTACATTTCTAAAATTTGAAAAATGTATAGGTTTTCACCTCACATTTTCAAAAGAAATAGAGGGAATGTTTCTTTCACAAGAGATCACACATATTTTTTTCCATCTTTACTCTTAAAGGTAACTAAAATATTTGGCTATTAACCAGTGTGAATGAATTCTGCATTATAACAACAGTTATGATTTTATTTAATGAGAAGTCTTGGGCAAGCTAAATAAGAGATGGATCTTCCAGCCTAATGCAATCTAATAGAATATAAATGACCAGTAAGTGTGTATTTAAATGTCTCCTCTTGGGCATATTTTAAATTGGCTATTTACATTAATTCTGAGTTAAATTGCTAGTGAATTTCATGAGGAATTTAATTTAGCTTGCCATATATGAGAAAGAAGGACAAGAGTTATGTGGGATCTGTGCCCTGCCTGGTGGTTTGAGTGGACCTCCTTGGCTGCAGAAGGACCCCTCTGAAAAGTTGCCTGTGCAGAGGAACATCAGAATGAAATGTTGGGGCAACCAGCTCCTGGATGAAACCACTGACAGCATTCCGTGGAGGAGCACTAATATTTCAGCAGCCTGATTTACTGCTCTTCCTCACAAAACAATTGCACTGGCACAAGTGCAGGATAGTGAATTGCAGTGTGGAGAGGGAAGGAGCAGCCAGGGCAGTAATCACTGAAATCAGCTTTGCTGCATGAGGAAATGACTGAGATAAGGAGCAATGAGGTGGAAATGTCTCTAGCTGAGGCTGGAGCTTGAAAAGCAGCAGTAGCCCCTCAGCCAGCTAATTTAACAGTCATGTTGCATATCAAAGGGTCCCACTGACTTTTGGAGTGCACAGAATAAATAATTGATACCTCACTAGGGGGACTATCAGGTCTCAGACGTCAAGCTGATGGGAATTAGCTTCATTGGAGGAGATGTTTGCAAGGCCTAACCATACACAGTACTGATGCTAAGCAATTTGGCTCTGACATAATGCAGAAGTTAACGATATGTCAGTGTTTTGTTATACCATTTTGCTCTCTGCTCTCCATTAAGACATTTTCAGTGTCTGAAAAGTAATTTCTTTCCAGTTGCTGCTGCACTTGTTAGAGCCCTTTGTCACCAGCAGCCTGGTCACAAGGGTCTCGCGATATTACTGCCAGAACAAAACAACTCTCTGAGAAGTATGTAGGCAAGAGAGACTCACCACAAGCCTTCTTGGATGTTTCTGCATTTGAGAATGAAAAGATTGAAATGCTTCTTAAAAACAAAGGCTCAGGAGCAGGATCCCGCCAACGGCACCTCAGAAACAGGATGGGTTCAGTAGCACCCACTGGTTTGTAGGTAAGGTCATGCCTGCGAATGGGAAGACTGGCTGTAGAGGCATCAGTAGGAAAGCCCGTAACACAGGCTTCATTTGTATTGGCTTGGGGACAAACACTTTACCAAGAGAAAATCCCATTGCAGACCATCTGGTCAGAGTCAGTGCCTCACCACTCAAAGTCTAGATGTGGTATGTGAAAATAATCTAGAAGTACAACACGAACTTCAGGGAATAGTTGTGAACTAGTAAGGCAGTGAGCAAGGCTGCCCTATGAAATGGCTGCATATCTTCGTCTGAGTCTTTGCTTTCATGCTCTGGCTCTATCTGCAGGCACCTAAAATTTAGAAGAGAGATTTTACCAGACACCCGAGCCAGTAGAAAAACAAACTCCAGAGGAAGTAAATCCACCTCTTTCCCCCCATCTTTTTCAGCTACCTCTGCAACAGACAAAGGAGACAAAGCTTTTATTTCTCAGGGACAGGTTATTAGACCTAGTCACTCCTGAGTATCCCTTTGATGACTGCTGAGTCTGAAACTTTTAGGGGTACAGGGCAAAAGTACCCTCTACCACCAAATATAATTTTGACAGATCAGGGGGCTGAAAGAGAGTAGCACCTCGTGCTCACATCTCAGCAGGGCAAGCCCTTGGAACACAGTGTGCAGTTGCAGCCAGCTCCCAGCTATGGCCCCAGCCTGCAGCTGTTCCTTGAAAAAAACAGCCCAGGTCATCTGCTCCACCTGGGACTGGCCAAGAGCATGCCCCACAGCCTGGCCCTGCATGCCACGCATGCCTCAAGCCCCCTGCAATCAACAGTGGAGGCAGCTGCCGGGGAAACAGGGTCAAGCCTGTCCCATTAACTGCTAATGAACAAGCTGGCAAGAGAGGGGGTTGTTTTTTTGGCTTCCTCCTGAGAAGGAGCCTAATGTAACTAGATAGGAAGAACAAAGGTGAGCAGGTCATTCCTGCTTTTGGTGGCCCCAGGTCACAGCTCTTTACACTGGCACTGGGTCACAGCCTTGTGCTGAGCGGTGAGCAGAGTGAAGCTGCTGCACTTGCCTGATGTCAATCAGGGATGGGGCAGGGAAAGGCCACAAAACTCATTCACGCCATCCCCTGAAGACAGACTGTGCTGCACAGCACCTTCAGTAACATTCAGGCAGTGCATTAAGCTTTGGAGGCCTTAAGCCACCTTACAGAGGCTGACATTTTGGAAATAGGGAAGTATACTTAAAAAATGGTACCATGGCTGGAACTTGGGATATATTCCACATGACTTAAACCTATGGAAATTCCCTCTTGCAGTCTGTACTGCAAAAATGGAGTTAAGGTCAGAGGTGGTAGCAGTGAAGTACATCGCCTGACGTTAGTTTGGCTCATTAATAAATGAGCAAGACCATTTAACCAAAATTTCTGGGAACTTAAATGCCATCAATGAATATATTCTTCCAAAACTTCTTTGTATTTTCCTCTGTACAGCTGAAGAACTAAATAAAAAAGGACACTGGGAGATAAAGTGACTTAAAGTCATACAAAAGACCCACTGCCTTGCTTTATGTGGCTTTCACGCCACATACACGTGTTGGGAGCAATCTCATACCATGTTCCTTCTATTTTCTGAGATGAACACCCCCAAAGGCTGAGCTCTCTGGAAGTGCTTGTCTTTCCCCTTTTATTGCAGAGGGAGATTTATCTTGGTACATGGGAGGGACTGGAGACAACTCAACCTCTTCTGAGACAGAGTCCAATACCCTTATAAAGATATTAATCACCCTTCCCAGCTGTGCTATTCTGTCTGGGATCAGGATTTAGCATGTTTGCATTTCATAATCTGCCTCTGAATTCTAACAATAATCCACCACAACCACTGTAATAGATTCTTCAAATTAAAATGCTGTTTAACAGGAAAATGAAGTTCTAGAAATGTATTGCAAAATTAGAATTACCCACAAAATAAAATAATTTTGACATGACATATCTGGCTGTAAATTTGCCTTGCAACAGAAATATTCATAATTACAGTAATTTGCAGCTCAGCCTCTTACTGTAGTTATATGATCCCATAATTGCTGAGTTGTCTGCAAAGTGCTGGTTGTGCTAGCTAAACCAGTTTGCTGCTTTAAAGGAACAGACTCTGAGCCAACTACAGTGCATTCTGAAGCCATGAAAAACTTCCTAGAGACAGCATTGAGCGGTGTGCTCAACCTTCCGCTGGAAGGGAGGATATTCAGCTTCCTGCAGAACAGCATTTCAGTAACATTTGTTCAGAAGTGTGGAATACTTGGATGGAGACAGGTATTGGTTAAAACTGCGTAAATTACCTCTACTATAAATCATTGCATCTTAACTGAGTAGTTCTGAGTTTGTACCAAAGTAAATGGGAAATATTCTGGTGAACATCATGGGTAAAACTTTGGCTTGTAGTTAGGCTACAAAGCTATTGATTTCCTCAAATTCAGAACTGAATGTTCACTTTCTAGGAGCCAGAATTAGGCGAGTTGTAATTCAACAAATACTACTTCTATCTTAAATGAACATACATCCTGAAACCATTGAATATTTGGGCTCTACTGCAACTAACGACCTTAAGAAGATAGTCTGCTTCTGCTGATTATGTAAGAAATGGCATAACCCATGGAGGTATGTTCTTAATAACACCAGTAAGCAAAGAACTTGCATAGGAAAGGAGAGCCTGAGGTTCAGGTCTGTGATCCCAGGACAGCATTGCATTTAATTTCGGGTAAAGCAAAAAGAGAGTCCTCACATCCTCTGTTGCTAAACCCTGAGCCTTTAAAGTTGTCCTCAGCTGGTTCTACCATCTTGTTTCCATGGACCTGTGTCGTAGAGTGGTTTATATTCAGCAAGAACAGAGACTGGGCTACCTATGGAGCTATGTTGTCTCCTGCGACATGGACACTGTGGGATTTGACTCCTCTAGATTAAGGTGAAAAGGGATTTTCCATCTCATAAGAAAGTCCTCTTAGAACCAAACTGTCAGAGATAAGATGTGGTGCATGGTTAGACAGTACATAATGCTGGTGGGACCGATGAATAACAGACAGTTTCAGTTTGGTTGGTTGTTTTGTTGTTGTTCACTTTTTTGAAGCTTCATAAAAGAGTCTGGTGCAACAAATAGCTGAAGAAAAGTACTAAGATTAATGTTTATAAAGCCATTGTACTGTCTACTCTTTTATATGGGTCTGAATCATGGGTCATCTACCGCCATCACCTGTGACTCCTCAAACGTTTCCATCAGTGCTGCCTCTGTAAAATCCTAAACATCCACTGGACTGACTGTGACTAACGTTACCATCCTCGAACAGGCAGAGGTCACCAGTATTGAGGCCATGCTGTTGAGAACACAACTGCGCTGGGCAGGGCACATTTCCAGGATGGAGCATCACCGCCTCCCTCAGATTGTGCTTTATGGTGAACTTGCCACCGGCTGCTGCAATAGAGGAGCCCCAAAGAGGAGATACAAGGACTCCCTGAAACAACAGCTCAGTCTTGGCCATATTGACCACCATCAGTGGTCCACTTTGGCCTCAAATTGGGAGACAGGGAGACACCTTGTCTCTAATGCTGCTGCCTCCTTTGAAAACTCATGCAGAATTAGTCTTGAGGACAAAAGACAATGTAGAAAGAACTGTGCCTCACCAATACCACCTAAGGAGACTTTTCGCTGTGCCTTTTGTGCACAGACTTGTCTATCTCGCATTGGCCTTTTTAGCCATCAGCGCGCTTGAAGCAAGTGTGGGTAGAGCCCTTCCCGTATCTTCGTTCGCGAAGCTTAGCCATGATGATGACTTTTTTGAATAAAGAATGAAAAATGGTGCTTTTGCAAAATAATGAATACTATTATTTAGGCTGTTTTTCTTCTGGTCTGTAAAATAAATGTTATACTCCACCTCAATATTTTATCACACTATATAGAAAAATGAGAAACTTGCAACAGATAGGTTTTTATATTTAGGCCAATGTTGCAGCCATGCTTGTTCAGTCATCTTTATTGAGCACAGTGTTTGAACAATAATTCCTCTATTATCTATGTCGGCAATGATCACTCACGAAGCACTTACTGCAGCCAACAGCATGAGGTTTCCTCAATAAAATTCTATGATCAAGGTTGGCTAAGCACCAACCTAATTCAGCTAAGAGACATACGCACTAAGAAATTTCTGCTGTACCTGGGGAAGAAGCAATTAAAAAGCTACTTTACCTAAAAGCTCAGGAGAGCAAAAAGGGTCTGTGACGTAGTGCCTGTTAGCATCCCAAATCCTGCTGTTGATGGGTAATGACCCATCTGTCCAGGCTCATACATTATAACATTTCATTATGTTCACTGTAACTTAATGCCTCCTACAGCAAGCAGTCCTCCTGGCACATAAAAATGTAACCAGCCTGCACAGACACTCATTGCTGTGAGGAATCCTGAGTAGCATGCCATAGTATTTTATACTATGGGTTTTATGGCAATTGGGTACAAATACTAGAATTATTAGAGAAATAAAATATGGCTATTGAGTTTGTGTAAATCCTTTCAAAAAACTGTTTCAGAATGTGATCTTGGCAAGGAGAGTTGAAATGCACATACTGCACCTTTTCCATTATATTGGGCCAAACAGAGAATCTGCCAGTCAGGCTTTTCCCAATAGGTTTAAGAAGTTTGTTCCTCCTTTTGACCTTGTCCCACCAGACTCTTCTCATCACTTGTGTTTAACCAGGTTTTCTCTTTGTAATTTGAACAATGCTGTACATTGCTGACCTTCTTGACTAGGAAAAAGTCTAATTTCAGAAGCTAATGGCTGGACCTGGGATTTGGGATTGTTCATCCTCACTCTGCAATGCACCCTCTTCCTCCCAAATCCACATCTGGAGCTGCTTGTTCTTTTCTCCTCACATCCCTAGCAAGTCCTCACCTTCTCTTCATCAGCCCAGGGGTCAGGTCTGGGGTGCTGCAGGTGGGGAGGAGGAAGGTGAGGTGAGATTGTGGTTGCTGCCATGCAATCAGAAATGGAGCTGCAGTGACAACTGCTGCTGCTGGGGGGGCCAGCTTCATCCTGGCCAGCCTGTCCTTTGCAACCCAGTAGCAGCTGCATCAGTCCAGCACACATGTTTAGTCTACAGCATGCACTGTGATACTTTCCTGTTAAGAAACAGACCAAAGCGAATGGACCTGCAAGACACTTTTATCCTGCAAGCTGTGACAGGTTGACCCTGGCTGGGCACCAAGTACCTGGACAGTCTCTCGCCCCTTCCCTTTACCAATAAGATGACAGCAACTCGTGGGTGTTAAGACAAGGCAGTTTAATACAAACGAAAAAAAATTTGCGCGCGCAGGAAGCAAAGGAGAATCTAATCTCTACTTCCCATTCCACGAGGTCAGCTCACGTCCTGAGAAGCAGGGCCCTACACGTTGGTTGTCCCTTCAGCAGGCAGCCATCGGAGACAACCCTGATGCCCCGATGCCCCCACCCCTCCTGTTCTTTTATATCTGAGCTGACATCATATGGTCTGGAATATCTCTTTGGTCAGTCTGGGTCACCTGATCTGCTCGTGTCCCCTCTGCCTCTCCCTCACAGCAGTCAAAACAGTGGAGTGTTACCTCCTAGCACTGCTAAGGCTGCTGGGGCTCGGATAGACCCAGTACACAAGCCCAAGAGCAAATGCTTGTGAATAGGTTTAGTGTTTTTTCTAGAAATAATGGATTGCAGTAGAGGAATATCAAGACTCAGAGTGTTCCTGCAAGCTGCATCAAGCAAAATCACCCTCCCTCCTTCCTGCATGCACCCTATCCCAAAGTAAATGTTGATGCCATCAGTAATCAGAGTAGCGTGCAAGCTAATGGATCAGCAGCAAGAGGTGCATTGCTACCACCTCAACAGGGAGACCTGTTGGAGTAGGACTTGATTCAGCTTTGTTCCTATTCTCAATTTTTTTGTTTATTCCAGGTAAGTCTTTGGGGCGGCAGGAATTCAACTGCTTCTTTCAGGATGGTTCCTCCATCCTCTGCCCCATCTCTTTTTTATCTTGTAACAAGCCACCATGTCTGTAGTTTTTAACTGCAAGTGCCTATCTCCCACTTGAAGAGCTGACAGCACTGATTCCTGGTGTCTAACACAGTGGTTCTTATACATGGAGACACTGGTGCCTACAGAGATGGAGCCAGAGTCCACAGACAAGCTCTGCACCAGATCCCATGATGACCTTCAGCACATGATACCCAGGATTCGTCTTCTCAGCAATTTTCTTGGTTGTATTCCAGATCCTGGATCAAGTTTGTGCTTCTCCATGGACAACCAGCAAGCACTGCATTAAGTTATCATCTTATATGATATATTTTTCCTTTCTTAAGAAGAAAAAAAAAGAAAAAAAATCTACATGACAAGAGGGTTGTTACATCAATAAGAAAACCAGTAAAAACATTTACTTTATGTAGTCTTCTGCCCTGGGCTGTATGTTTTGTAAAGCACTTTCTCAGTCAGTGCCAGGCTGGGATTATGAAGTGTGATAACCAGATGCAGATAATCTGCATGTACAACGAACTGAATAGCTGGACAGTGCAAATGGCACTGATTTTTGTCACATTTAATGGAAGTTATTATTCTGACCTTAATGCTTCCTTAACTTTCAAAGCAGCATATGGTGTTTTAGCCCAATGGCTTCCTGACCCCATACTGCTCCTGTTCAAGACAACAGAAATTATATATTGAAACAATATTACATATTGTTTCAAAGGGAACAAGCTCAGACCAGTGGTGTCAATAGTAATTGCACCATAAGGTTATTCTCTTGGAAAAATGAGTTACCTGAACAGGAAGAGCTACAGTACATGTGATGGCACCAAATATTTGCCATGTGACATCATATGGCTCTGCGTGTTCGTCAGAGTTCTCACAGCTAATGTGGCAGCAAGTAGATGCTCAGCTGGGCTCATTTTCAGGTGTCCATTTCATCTAGATTGAAGCCAAAGTCCAGATCTGTTGGCAGTGACTCTGTAGAATTTCAGTATAGCCTATGCTTCTGCGGCCAAAGGTAAATTGAGTCATTCTTTTTAATGAAATGTCCCTTAATTGCCTTTATTCCTTTGAATAGCACATATAATAAATACATTATACAGTTTATAAAGAAATTACAGAAAAGGAGAGTAGCCAGTATAATTATATAATCTTGCAAATCCTAAACCTGAAATTGCCTTTTGTTTGCTGTTTTACAGCACATCTTTTCTTTGTGTCCTCTATAGCTGACAGAATAGTGTTTGTTTAAAAAAATATGTGACAGAAAACACCATGGGAAAAAATGTATTGTTAAATCTCAGCCAACCCGCAGGAAGGCTCAAGCCGGGACTGTCAACACACACAATCCCAATTCAATGTCTTCTCTTTGCAGCAAAAGAAGATAGTGCAGAACTAAGCAGAAATTAATTAGAAGACTGAAAGGACAGAGCAAATTTTATTTCTTTCTAATCCCAACCCAAAATAGTTGGCAAATACATGTGTACTGTACAGGGATATAGGTTCACTTTGTAGTTCCTACCAAGTGAAAGCTAAAACTAGTTTACAGTGAAGTCACTGTTTTTTGAAAGCCCAAACAAAACTCCTACTTATTTCAGTGGAGCTAGGCTTTCATTTGATAAGCTTATCTTGTGCTATTTCAGGACTCCAAGAAACCAGCATTAGTTGGTTGTTTTTTTTTCAAATTCTGCATTTCTTAGCCTTTATATTTTAAGTAGCTCATCACAAACACTGTGAACATACAGTGTGATGATATATTCAGAGCTATGGGATATCATTTTACTCCTTGCCCCTCACAGAGACACACTAGGTAATCCAGATAGAAGACTTCTGTGCACTTCTCCTGACATAAAATAAGACCAGATCTTACACTGACTTTTCTGATAGGAGATGGATCTTGGGATTGATGAACTGTTCAGAGCTTGAAGATACCCACAGGCTCGGTCCGAAAAGACGTCTTCGTTTGGCTCAGTTCCAACAGAGAAAAAAACTGTGCTACAACCCATCAGATTTACTTAAATCTTTTTCAGATACTTTGGACGCACTCTAAATGAAAGCAGTTTTGCTATTGCTAAGGAAAGGTTTTCACCTTTGATTATGAATTAGAAACATTGCTATGGAAGCAAAGAATTAAAAAAACAAAACAAAAACAAAAAACCACCCAGGAACTTAAACCATGTCCAGCCTATGCCCAAGCTGTCACTTAAACTTTCTTTGAAGCATGATGTTAAACACAGGAGTCCAGGACAGAACTGGTGAGCAGCTGGTTTCTGAGATGCTGTTTTGTTTGGCACCCCACAGTATCAGGGTTTCACTGTGTGCCAATGAATCTTAGAGTTCACAGAACTCTTTCTTCTACTAAGATACTAAGGGACAATGCTGCACAATTTTTGCAAGCATTTAAGTACACCTTAAAAATGGCCCAGATGTGGGATGCACATCCAGTGCCAGGCTTACCTCCTGCTGAGACTGCCCTCCCCAGATGGCACGGCTTGCATGGAGAACTTCCGATAGTGTCATAGCAATGTACACATTGCTTATCACACAGAGAATTACGTACAGAGGGTTTTTGACAGCCTTTGGGTTTGTGAGTGACTAGCACTGGCTTTCCACAGAGACATTACGATGTTATGGTAGGTGTGGGGCTTGGTGTGTCACCTCCCCACCTACCTTACGTCAGTATCATAAAATCATCATCACATACACTGTTGTATTAGTAATGGCTATAGAACCTCCCTCTGCATCTGCTCAGTGCAGGGTGGCAAGCTGCTCTGCAACAGGACTAAGAGAGCCTGGCTCCCTGTGGCTGCGTGTCTGGGAAATTCAGGAGAGCTATGACTATAGGGTTTTTATGCAATATGGCTTCTCTCTCTTTTACACACTTCTCTCCATCCTCATGCCCTATCACGAGTAGAAGTTACACTACAGCCTTTCTTCTCCACTCCACTAAGCCTGTACAAATTAAAGGTGTTTGAGACCTCTATCTTTTTGTCAAATATACAAAAAATCCCATATTGTTCAGAAATATATATAATTGCTGGCGTTTGGAGAAAAAAATGGGAAAAATACACACTCACAGATATTTCAGATCTTTTGGAAAGTAGGTTAAAAAGTAACACATTGGATGTAGGGCTTTCACTTTCTACCATGCTGCTCAACAAGAGGAGTAAAACCGTCACAGCACATGATTTATAGGAACAGTGCTAGATCAGTGCTTCTGGACGTCCAGCTGGAAGGGGCATTTCTGCTCTGTAAAAAAAGCCTTTCATCAGTAGGATGGCAGTCATCATTGCTTCCCTACAGTAACATTTCTAGACACTAGGCACACTGAAAAACAGAGGCAGAGGATTAAATACAGTCTGTGGCATATTGCAGACGAAATCTCGGTATAGTTATAGTCACCTTATTAGCTCCCTGAAGGTATCCAAGTGCCTTTCTGAAAGGTGGGGTTTTGCACAAGATGGAATGGACAGGAACGCCTTTCGCTAGCTTAGGTGGCTCAAAGCTCCATCCAACCTGGCCTTGAACATTGCCAGGGATGTGACATCCGCAGTTTCTCTGGGTAACCTGTGCCAGTGCCTTATCACCCGCACAGTAAAGAATTTCTTCCTAATATCTAATCTAAATCTACACTCTTTCCATTTAAACTCTTCATGTTTCTTCACAACAGCTGAGGCAGAGGCTACAAGATTTCTGGTATTCTGCAAAACTGAATATCCTGGCATTTGTCATCCATACGCTTTGTTTATGCTGTCTTTTCTAGTAATGTCTCAGGTGAGCAGGTAGTCTGCACAAAGTCTGCTGCCTTTGAAGAAGCAGAATCCTTCTCACAACACAGAATAGGGACTGGGCTTGGGGTTTTAAGGTTTATTTATTTTATAAATATGCACCTTTTTTTGTTCCCCCAGCAATTTAACAGCTGATTATGTGACTTTCTAACAAATCACTTGCTCGGAGCACATAGAAAGAACTAACAATAGAGCAGAGAGACTTTAAGTCCTGTAAGACTCTTCTGGAGACCTCTGTCAAAGTAGGTCAATGTGTTTGTACATCAGTTTTAGCAGAACTGCTGGAAGATTCCTGAGAGAGGTAAATATCTGAAACTGCTTTATTTGTTGCTGGCTTTGCAAGCTGCTTGGACTTATTTTAAAAAATGGTTAAAAATATATTGAAACAATTATTATGGAAACTGAGACAATAGCAGTCATGTTGAGAAAAGAAGCGACATGTTCATACTGTTATGCAAAGCTCTAAATGATTCCTTCAGTAGGCTGCAAACATTTCTGATTTAATCTCAGATGTTTCTCATACTTTCAATTTTTAGCCTTAAAAAATTAATAAATTATGAGAACTTTCAGAAACATACGGCAACATTTATCTTCTTAGAAAAAAAGAGTTTACCTGGGATTCCCTCAGGAAATCAGGAGAACAAATAGAAAGTTTCTCGAAAGTTTAGTAAAATGTGTGCCAATCCAAATCCTGCTCTGCCTCTAGAAGCCACAGCAGTTTCTGCATCCTAAATACGCATATGGCTGAATGTACAGCTTTTGATAAAATACTATTTATACTAATGTACCATGCAAATTCTTTGGTGCCCTTATATTCTTCTCTCAAACCAGCATGTTTTCTACAAAGATTCCTAAGTTTACTTCTCCTTTATCAGTCTCCTGTAGCTAAATTTAATTCCTGTTTTTTCAGCTTTGCTAAAAGCTACAACTGATAGCCAATTATAATTTTTGAGCTGTGTTTTCAGCCAAAGAACTGGATTTAGAGCTCTGAAATGTAAAAACACAACCAAGGCATTTGTATCACATGAGATTGCAAGCATTTCCTATAAATAGCTGGGTCTGGAGAGCACCTGTGTTTTTTCCCTCCCAGCACTTGATGGATAGCTTTGCTGGCATCTCTGCAATAGACACTATACTAAATTCAAAAGAGAGGCTTAGTCAGTTCTAAGTAATGGAAAGTGTCCAAATTCTCCTTGGCTTTGATTCTAACAGAGAAAGACATAATTTTCTTGTCTCCTTCCATATTAAACTCCATTCCATTTTCTCCTGCCCTCAATGTGCACTCTTGAAAATCCCACAAATACATTAACATTCAATGAGATATTTCTCGCAGCTAGACTACTATAATGTTTCAGTTCTTCTGCAGTTGCAAGGCCTTGATTGAGCCTGCCCTTACAATGCATAAATTGTCTTTAATTTTGACAGCTCTGAACAATACCATCTTGACAGCCTGTAGTATCTTGCACCTTTGCTAGCTCTACCACCCTGTCCTTAAGGCTGCCAATTTGATCTTCTGTTGATTGCTGATAAGAGAGAAAAAATTAACAATCACCATCTAAATCATGAAGAACCTGGTTTTTTATGAGTCTTTGTGGAAATCCATGAGGAAACTTTTTCTTCCAGCTCAGATTGTTTGGAAATTCCTCAGAATCCGGGTGAAAAAACAGCATGCACATGTTTTTTCTTTCCCTTCTGCAGGATATATAAACCACCCCCAGCTGACAGCATATCAACAATTCCACATTCAGGCATTGGGGGAGCAGGATGAAGGGAGGGATAGTATATCAAGGGAAGCATGAGCGGCAGGTTCAGGCTGTGAAAGTAAACTATATCTACTGAAGAAACTAGATGTAACTTGTTAACATTGACCTCTTAAACCCTCCTCTTGAAGATTTCATGCTACAGAAAGTACAAGCTATTTTCTTGCCACATGTCGCCTTTGGTTCGGTGGCTTGCAGACTCGGGAGGATTTGCTACCCAAGTTTACAGCAGATCGTATTTTCAAGGTTTTCTTTGCAACTTCAAAGGGCAGGAGGGTACTTCAGGCTGGAAATGAACAGCAACAGCACACAAGTTTTAGACTGTGCTGAGTGCTGGCACTGTCTGGGCAGGTCATTCTGACATATTGCAATGCCCTTGAGCCACCCTCCTAAGAGTCACCTTCCATATGCTAACATATGCACTAGCTCAGGGCAAGCTCACCAACCAAGGATATACCCTATCACTCAAGTGGCTTCTACTATCTGTGTTGAGCTTTGGATTACTACAATGATGAGAGACCCCAAGCTGATTAATGCTAGCTCATGCACACCTCTGCACACCCACAGCTGCAGATTGCTTGCTACGCAATATAGTCAATTGTCTTCAAAAAGCATATATTAGTTCTCAGTGGCCTTTTTCTGCATAAAATTCAGTTCAATTGAAGCGATTCCAGTGGTCTGAGCAAATGTAGAGCTGCAAAGGGCCAGGTTCCCAGGTCACAGCTTACCCTACTTACTTACTTAACTTACTGACTTGCTCACTTACTACTCCACTGAAACCACTGAGATTGGTCACAGAGCATGCACCATCAGATTTGACCAGTTTGTTTCTCCACCTCATTTCTAGCCTGATTTCCTTAGGAAAGCTTTGTGATTGCAGCCTTCACTCAAGCACACATACCTGCACAAATGTGTGTGTACATTTACATGCCTATGAATTCTCCTTCTCATCACTGTCCATCACCTACTAGTAATTCTGAAGATTTCAGGCACTTCTAGCCAAATCTGACAGCAGAGCAGAGATTTCTAAAATGCTTATTTTCTATGGGTCTGTATAATAGGCAATTAGTTAATGGATAAAAGCTCTATTAGTGTATCACTAGTCCAGAGGAAAAGGTGTAATTCCTATAAATAGCGGAGATTGTGTCTACACTCCTACATGAAATATTCCGGAACCATTTCCTCCTATTAAGGGAAGTGAACAGCCCGTGCCACATTCTATTAAGTGTTCTTGCTCTCCAAAACAGGGTGGTCAAATGCAAATTACTTGCTGGAAATGGCCTTGGCAAAGCTCAGTGCCACACTGTGTTAAGGAACCATTTGGGAGACTGCTACGGGCACAGGTCAGCAGCATGTCAAGCACCTTCGGACAATTTGACAGTACAGAGTATTGAATTTCAGTGGCCAGAAATGTTCCCTAGGACTGTATGGTTTAGTACAGCTAGTGGCAGAGAAACTCAAAAGGAAAGGGTTTCAGAATGCCCATTCCACAAGGAAAGCTTGGATCAAGGTTGCTGCCATATTAGACAATGGAGAATCCAAGTATGAAGTGCAAACCCCTGGGAAATAGGCCTCATTAAATCTGTTGTTGGCAGAATGACTTGTTTAGCTGATGGCACCTTATTTAGAATTCACCCCCACCAGCCACCCATTTCAGATATGATACAACAACTCTCAGCCCTGGATGCCAGATGCATGAGTTGGTTTTTTTTTAGCATTCATTTAGCTGCTCAGCTTTTGTTCTCTAGTTTATTTGTCATTGCTGCCACCATGATTTTTTTTTTAAGACACTGTAATTATGCACACCTTTATTGCTTAACACTGAATGAGATGATTTACCTTATTTGCTATCAGTAGTGACAACTGAGAATTCAGACCATGACCTCCATGGCTAAAGCACAAAGATGTTAAAATCTTAGAGTATGAAGTCTGCTAACCAGCAGCTGCAAAGTCTCATCTTCCACTGCACAAAGAGAGACATAGGGCAAATACTGAGTATCTGCATACTGGATATCTGAAGAACAGCCTCCTGCAAAGATAAACAGCTGAAAATTGTAGCAATGCTGAGAAGATTAAGAGTCCGAGGAGCTGGAAATTTGAATGCCCAGGAGGACTCTGAAAATTGCAAGCTCTAGGCTCTATCTCTTGGGTACCAAAGAATGAAGACTAACATTCCTGCTGCAATATTATTAACATCTGCTTGTATTTCAGTGGCACCTAGTGACCCAAATCCAAGACTGAGACAACCAACTGAAAAATTGGCTCACATGCACCATAAAATGAATACACATGCACCATAAGTTTATGATGTACATACATTTGAAGAGAAAGACTCCTGTGAAGGAAACTCTTTTTGCACGCTGTCTTCTTTGTCATAAATACACTTGTTCCACAAACAACAGCAATGACAAAACTTGGTTGCCTATAGACTTTTGTCCCCCATACAGAGCAGGCCTCCATCCCTTCCAATTCATCAACGTTTTTCTCCTCACCAGAACATCTCCTCTCTTCAAGCTCTTCTTGCCCCCAGAGAGTGCCATGTGGTGGCTGGCCAGACCCTGCAGGCTGGACTGTGATGCCCTGGCCACCACCACCTCAAATGGCAATGGGGTTGCCTTTTGTCCCATGGAAGCCATGTGTTAGGACTTCATCCTTTCCCAAGCTGTAGAAGTGCATGAACTTCAGTGCTAGCGATCTCTGTTCCAGTCTGAAATCAACAAACAGGTTCAGCGTTATTGAAGAGGGCCTGACAGACAAGCAGACAACCAGCCAGGCATAACAGTTGTACAAGCTTTGTTTCCTTAGGAAAGCAGGCTAAAAAAAGAAACAAAATGCAGTATTCAGTCATCATTGTCTACAAAAACACTGAAATCAGCTATTTAACACTTTGCAATGAGTGTAATGGCTCAGCAGAGTTATTTATTCTGCTTGAAAAACCTGTTTCTAGGCCTCAGAGGATTAGCTGAGAAGCAGCATAACCTCTCTGTGACCCTACCCGAGAAGAAGCTGGTCTAACTGGAAGCCTGAAAGCAGTATTTTGAAAGTGATGGCAGCTATGTATAGCTGTGCTAGAGCTGGTGGAAGCTAAGGGGAAGTTTTGCAGAGAAAGAAAATACTCTAAGCATCAGAAAGGAGAAAGGGTTACAGAAAAAAAGAAGTGAAAAGTAGGATTGAAGACAAATGACGAAAAAAGCCAGAATCAGCACTTCAACATCTGCCTTTAAGTGTGCTAAGGAATATAATGGCATATAATTTAAATGATATGTTAAAGGTATGATAGGATAGTTGGTTGAAGCTGAACAGTGAAGAAATTTGTGCAACACAGATTTGGTGTTCTTAGACTCTTTTTAAATCAACAGGAAGAATCACTGCCTCCAAATGCAGTGGATGCCAGAGTAGAGAAGAGCAGGCAACATCAGCAACATGAAGCCAGGGCTGAACCCACCAATCTGTTTTCATCTCCTCACCAATGTTAAGTTTGGCAGGTCATGTTTACGTGGACTATACTGAGCTGTCTGGTTTTGTGAGAATGAAAACAAGAAACGGGAAGGAGCTCTCAGGCTGGGCTGAACCAGGCTCAGAACACCCTCGGCTAATAGTATCTGACAGCAGGAGGATGCAGAAGTGTCAATTAGCAG
Source organism: Calyptomena viridis (assembly GCA_013390005.1). Taxonomy (NCBI): domain Eukaryota; kingdom Metazoa; phylum Chordata; class Aves; order Passeriformes; family Eurylaimidae; genus Calyptomena; species Calyptomena viridis. Next base: position 162,666 of record WEIV01030272.1, read on the forward strand.
ACAAGGAGAGCACCACCAAGCTTCAGTTAGAAAAAATATATTAAGATTACATATATTAAGCAATACAATATATATTTTCACATATAAAATCACTAATACAAATATTTACATACATATGCACATGTTTATACACACACACACACACATATATATATATATTTATCTACATAAAGAATGAGATTTTATTCCCCAGCATAATGTCAAGGAATAAAATCACATTCTTTCCTGCACTGGATGATCACCTGTCACTTTAATCCTCGTACCAGGTAAGAGCCTTCAATTATTGATTATTGTCTTTTGCCAGTTCAGTGTATTTTATATATTAACAGCAGGAATAATCTTATAGATTATTATGAGCCCTCTCTTGATCAGCATAGGATTAGTCTGTACAGGCAATTTTTTAGTAATCCTGACTAAATTTGAGTGTCACTGTAATTGATTTTCTACTACTTTCTCACAGGCTGTATTTCACTGTTAGTGTCCAATGTACCTTCCAAACTGTCCATTCTGATGTTTAGTCTAAACATTCTTTTTCTGATGCCATGGGCACACATACCTCCCACCTTACTCTAGGCCCCTACTGACAGACACATGCTAAACACCTAATTACTCCAGGCTCTCCTAGCGGTCAATGGAGACAGCTCCAGAGGATGCAGAGGTTGTAGGCGAAAGTTCCTGCTCTCTACAAGCAATGTTACAGCAACATTTCTAATTCAGGTACCTCACCGGAGGTGAGCTGAATCTGGGTCTGAAATATCACTGCCCTCCTTTAAATAGTCACAGATTATTGTCTTGTGATTTAATGCCTCAGCCTGCAGACACTCGCAAAACAAACACTGAAACTCCAGCTTTTTAAAACATCACTTTTGTTGCATTTCTCTGGGCTATTTCCTGTTCTTCAATATACTTCTAGTACCAGAATGTCTTCCAATTATTACAATTCATAGGGTATATCAGCAACACCATCTTTACAAGTGTTACTTTGCATCCATTATATATTCCAAAATCAGATCTAATTTTGTGTTTACAGAGTGTGTGAACTAAGCAAATACACTTCTTCTGGAAATACTAAATCTGCATGTTATTTCCTGGGCCTGTCTGGTTTACACACCACCTCTCATCTTCATGTCTGTGAATTTCATTTGTATTCTATTCACTTCCTTCTCTATGCATCAACTAAAAAGGTACTATCTCCTGGAGCCCACACCAACAGAGAGTTCTCAGAAGTCCTCTCACCAAAGATTCCCCTTCGACCATCATCACTAGCTGCTGAGGAGGCACATGTCAATTTGAGAGCAAGTGTTCTGCATGTTTCTGAGCTCGATTTAGCATGTGTGTTGACCATGATTTGTCTTTTGCTTCCCACAGATGGTTTAAAAGAGACAACTGGGAGACACTGGGCACAGGGTGTTTGCTGTAGGAAGCAATTCCCTTGCTTATGGTGTCGCTGTATTTTGTCTCTCAGGACAGACACACTGACATACTGCCCCTTATTCCAGCAGGACGGGCTTCTATATCAGCTCAGTCTGAGGGTGTGTTTTGACACTATTTCTGTCTTTTCTCATGTATTATCTAAGAATTCATTCAGCAGTGAGATGTGGTGAGTAGCCCCAATGGGTTTTAAACTCTCATCAGTGCTTCCATGCTGAAACTTCTAATGAAGGTACGAAGACTGAGCAGAAATGAAGTATTTTCTAATCAACAGAAGCACACATTGTTTGATGCCCTATTTAAAAGAGGGAATTTTCTAGTTTCTTACTAACAGTAGTTAAAATGCCTTAATAACAAGTAAAACTGGGTAGGAGGTAATGTAGCTTGATCCTAAAGCAGTGAAATACTGCATAGCTGGCTTTTAAGCTAAGACACAAAGCTCCTATCAGACAAAATGTCAGCATCTTTCAAAAAATATTGGTAGCATATGGAGTAACTTTCTTCTTGATAAGGACTCAACAGTGTTACCAGCTAAAGGTCAACATAATCCTAAAGCTCCATAAGGCCACACCTTAGCACATACCTCATCTTTTTGTCTTCTGAGCGTACAAATATTTACACATTTAATGTTAAGTTTTTAGGGGCTTAGTGACCAAAAGTTAATAGTCAAAGGGACTATTCACATGACTGAAGCTAAGCCTCTGACTGTGTGTTTGAACTGTCAGGACTTTGCACATCTTTTGTTCTACTGAACATGATAAAGGCAAATTTTTTTCTCGTGCTTGATTTGGAAATCCTAAACCTGTTTCCCACTGAATTTTGTCACAAGGACATTTTTAATGTGACTTGCCAGGACTTGTCAATGTATGTATGCAGAACCAAAAGCATCACACAGAGTATTTAAAATGCAGAGATAATCGAAGAGGAGATGCCTGAAAAATCATAAAGTAGGAAAACAAACCAAAGACCTCACAGAAATGGAAGAATTAAACTTACTGTTATTGTGAGTGTGTTTCTTTAGCAGAGAAATAATACAGTACAGATAATTTTTTTTGCTGGAATTATGGGAAAACATACCAAGTGACTATTCATAAAAAATGCTTTTAATTCTGCTGTGCTCATGACCAGTCTGTAATTGCTTTCAGTAAGCATTTCAGTTACACTGCGACTCATGCATATAAAAAACAAAGTTGAAGTTCGCTCAAGTACTGTCCAGTAGAAAATTTTGGATTTCTGCAAACAAATACTTGCTTCCACAGAATATGTTCTAGATTGGCAGAAATACTTTTAACACAGCCAAAAGGGAGATGAAAATTAGATACACAAGATTCAGACAATTAAATGGGTTCAAGAAGAATTTCTCTGTACTCTTCACAATTAAGATATCCTATCTGTCTCCAGTAATTGTGTGATAATATGGCAAAAATTGTGTGGCTGTGCTAAATGCTAACTAGCTACACATTCTTCTTTTCAAAAGAATTCAACATTGAAGAAGCCTGTCTCTTCAGGGGGGAAAAAAATTATTTATTCCTAGTCTGAGATTTTTAAAGATTTGTGCCTTATCATAACAGACACATTCACCCCAATCATTCAAGAAAATCACACATAAATTGCAGAGCTTTTAGACATCACAGAATTCCCAGTGTAGTCGGGGAACACAAAGTATGTTCTCAAACAAAGCATTTTCCTAAATGCTTTCCTCTATCAACATGAGGATCAACCAAAAGAAAACAATTCCACACAATCTTTGTGACTGAAAACTACAAACTAAGAGCTCACATTTCGAACATTTTTAAACAGTCCTATGCAAATGTTTATGATTAATTCATAAAAACTAAATCTAAATAATCTAAAATCTAAAAAATTGGTTGATTTGCTACTTTGTTCAATGATTTTCCAGAGGAAAAGAGAAAGAGGGAGGGTCTATTTAACAGCTGGACAATTTGCCATTGATTTGATCATTTATTTTATTTAATCTTCATCTTATTTATATATATCATTTGACTGACTAATCAAAGATCAAACAGTTAGCAATCTAAGACCTTTACTCTACAAACACTTAATTAAATAAATGATCTCACACTGCAGTGGTGCTGTATTCATTATGGTTGTAGGTTGAGGTATTCAAGAAAAACTTTCCAGAACTTGGTGCCTCTATAAGTTGCAAGCTCATCCGTTGACTACAAATGCAAATGAAAATGGAGAAGTAGAGGAGAGCAAGATGACAACAATGATAAAATCATGGTGGTCTTTTGGCTGGTAATTCATTAGTCACGGGCTGGTGGAGGGCTTACTTTTAACCCTTGCTCCTATACAGTTTAAAATGATGATAAAGCTTCTAGAAGTCTTTCACAGAAACTGAATTTGAATGTAATCCCCATTAAAAAAAAAAAGCACTACCTATTTGGCCACATTTCCCAAGTGCAGGTAAAATGAATATTTTAAAACAACTTTTCCAGATGATCTGGAAAGATAGGATTTTGAGTATACTGGCACTGGAGTAGACCTGATTAGTTTAAAGAGGGCTAATTTTTTTCAAAGATTGCTAGACTTGTTGATTTTGGAATGCATTTATTTAACAAAAACTTGTGAGAAAACTTCCCTATCCCAAATATTCACCACTATTTAATAAGAATTAAAATAAGGGACGAAAAACGTCTCAGTAGGCATTTAGGAATCAGTAAACTCAATCAACCAACCAACCAAAAACAAAACACGAAAGGAAGATCAAGACTTGACTTGAACTTTCTAAGAAAATGCAGAAGCAGAATTACCACTTTTTCAGATCTGAAAGGTGAGAATTTTCTTATGAGTCCTTCTCTAAGAAGGAAGTTAAAATTGCATACATCTTCGCAAATCAACCTAGAGACTACAGTCAGCAATATTAATGAACACAGAAAAGTCTTCTGTCTAAACCAACAATGGCAGCTTCATAGGAAAAAAATTCTTTTCATTAAAGTTTTAAAAAAATTATTTATGAAGCAGTAACACAGGATTTAAAGCACACATCAGACTGATTTGTTGTGATTCTGACTGTCTTGAGTGAAAACCCCACAGTATTCCTGTTTGTTTGCTTTATAATTACTCTATATGTTTATGTCTATAAAGACATAAACTACTGCATATACTAGGATGAATGCACACAACTGTGTCAAATAGTAAAGGAGCCAGACAAAGAAAATATTAAAATACTGCTTCTTTTGGTATTCTTGGAGAATCTGTGATGGTAACAAAGCTTGGTGTTTACTGTGCGAAGAAATATTACATATATGGGAATTAGATCTCTAAATATTCACACTGTGAGGATCTTGTTCTCTTACACTAGTCCAAATCACAAGATTTTAAAGTCGAAGTAAGAGTTATTCCAGATACTCGCTTTCCCCGCCTGGCAGCAAAGACTGCACCAAGCTCATCCATGCTTGCCCATTTGGGAAGCATGTATGTAGGAGATGCAATTCAAAGGGATTCCTCTGTCCTAGCAACCCTCCAGCAGTCTCTGGTCTCCAACTGAGGTAATGACAGGATTGCAGGACTGTCTGCCCTGTAGTCATGAGCAGTCACCATGGTCAACAAGGTGCTGAATCCATCCAGTGATGACACAAGAACTCCAGTTTCCAGCTAGCTGATGGATACAGTTAATTAAAAAATAGCAGGTGGACCTGTTTGGAATAACTATGGGGTGATTTCACTTACTGTCCACACGTGGTCAGTTGTGTGGTGACTGAATTTTTAAATATTTGGTGTTTTGTAAATCAAGTATACGATGAAATTTCTTTTCCCACTTTGAACAACCAAAGAACACAATCCATAACAACTATAAATTTCAGTGGTTTAATTTTAATTGCATAAGCCTTAACAGATATGAAAAGAAACTAAAATCATTAATTTGAGAATCCCATTTTCTTAGACCAAGGCTTACAAAAAATGAAAGAAAGAGAAGTAAGCATATACCTGAAGAAAACAGATAAGCAAAGAAAAAAAGAGTGTAACGTGAAAATGTTCATATTTACAAACAGTTTTAAAAATTAATTTCACACATGCCTCTGCAGATATGCTTTGTCTAGTCTAGAGAACCATTTGGATTTTTAACTGCTCAGTGACCACTTTATGCAGGTAAGTTAACACTGTTACCTAAATTTCATTTTTTCTTCAGTTTCTCTTGTATAAGAAGAGAACTATACGGACCCAATTGAAGAAACAATTTCATATGCTGTACTAAGAAGCAGCCCAAAAGACTATCAACTATTCAAAATGAATGTAAGTTAGTTAGCATGGGCAAAGCAAACATTTAACCAATAACAATACTGCTATTTTCATTTTTTTTGAAACTTGCTGGTGTCGATTATGTGCATACAAACTTTACAGCTCAATCCTTTTTGAGTTGCTTTTGCACAAATCTTTAAGGCTAGAAACCAACTCATCTGTATTCATAGACTATGTGTTTTAAAAGTAGTAGGACTTTGTTCAAACATTCAAAAAATTGTCTTCGAGCTGCAACTCATCATAGAAGACTTAATTCCTCCAGGAAATTGGTCTGGGAAAGTTATAAGTAGACAGAACAGGAATTTATAATGGAAGTTGGCTTGCAATATCAAGCTCTCATCTCAAAAATGTTTACACACATGAGTATCTCATTAAAAACAATCGAAGACTTCAGTGTCACACCAAGGATCAAGATGTAAACAGGTTGTGGGCACCTTTGTGATGCTGTCCTAAAAACTGTGAGAAAGAGCAAAGGCTCTTTCCTGTAGGGAGCTCACCTTCAGGTAATGTTGTCTTCAAGTATTGTTCTCTATCTAATTATCAGTTTTAAAAAAATAATATTGTCTTGCTCTCAGAAAAAGCAAAATCTTATTTAATTATGTGTCAATTGTTCTGTAGTGTCTGCATGAAGGCAGTAGGGCCATGGAAAGAGCCAGGGTTGCAAGTCTACCTTTAAGGTACCTGGAGACTTGAGCTGAATATCTGCATTCCAGACAAAAGGAATTAGGCTGCAAAAGGGAGGGTTTTCTCAAAAGCCACCCTTATCCCCACACTGAGAGCTAGATAAGCCAGGTTAGGAGGGAGAGGCAAGATGGAAGGGTGAAATTCAGAAACAGACAGCAGAAGCTCCCACTGTGTGTGTGACCTTGAATCCTTGCCCTTTTCACAAAATGGAGAAAGAAAAGCAGCTTTTTAGCTCCTCGGTGATTAAACGCCACACACTAAACATGGGAGACTCAAATCTCCTCTCTGCCTGAAGGAACTAACATTTATATCTCCCACAAGAACTCTCTAATGACTCAGCTATATGATATAATACCTTGGACTCTCACAACGTTTTTCTCATGAAAGCTCTACTATTCTTCCTTGTGTCCTTAAATATTCACTGCAGCAAAACCCAGGCCCTATTATACCCCATGCCCTGTTGACTGTTCTAATCAGCAGGCTTCATGGTCAGGTTACAGCACTAGCTTGAGCCCATGAAGTCCTGCAAACACTTTATCATCCCACGCAACCCTGGGGCGATTTCAAAGCAGTAATTGGAGACACCTCCATGATCTCATGGATGCCACTGTTTGGAGACAAGGCCGTGCTGTGAGGAAAATGAGCAACTCTCCAGGTACAGTGCATATCCTACCATCAGGCTGCGGGAGAAACAGGGGAGAGGGTGTGAACCCGTCCCCTTCTCCATAGGAACACGGGACACCCAAGCTCTGAAAGCGCTCCTGGAGAGGGTTCTGCCCATGGGAGAGGTACAGCAATGCCGATGGTGTGGATCCATCGGGATTGTGTGGCCATGAGGTACCTGCCAGGCAGCTGTCAGCCAGGAAGCATAAGGACGTGAAAGAAAAATCTCCTGGCAGGTATGTGCGCATCGAGCATTGCTGGAGATGAGATGGTTGTTGCTTCATGAAAAAGATAAGCTCCATTTGTGATGGGATGGGAGCAGCCCCACAATGGCTTGCACGCTGACTTCTGACACCTGGCTCTGAGGATGCCGGCATTGAAACAGCGAGGGAAGGTTGGCTGATTTCACCTCAATCCCGTTTAGTAGCTTAAAAATACTTTTGAACAGCATTTTTTTTTTTTGATCAGTTCTTTCGAGCTGTTCCTCTCGAGCTTTCATCAGAAGCTCCTCCACACACACATGCCGCTTGTGGAAGCACATGAACGATTCCATCCGACCCGGCCGCCCCCCGGCACGGCTCCCCCCGGCACCCACGGTGCCGAGAGCGCCTGCGGGG
>WEIV01030274.1:0-57073 GCA_013390005.1 Calyptomena viridis
TGCTCTTTTTTTTTCTTTTTTTTGAGAGATTGTCAGCTGCCTCATTGTTACAGAAAATGCTTGTTGGTGAAAAAAATTGTCTCCAGATCCTTCTTACCAGTTGCAGAATCGAAACTGTGTAAAGGTTCCACCATAATGCATACAGTTCTTTCAAAAATGCTCAGGAAGAGAAATGTATTTGTCATTGAGTGTCAGAAAAATTGAATTGTTTAAAACATTCCAGCTAGAGTGATGACCTGCCCCCTTCCCCCACCCCCCCAAAAAAAATTATCTTTTTCGTTTAAAATAATTTGCAAAGGATTTTTTGTGTTGTAGGTGATGAGACACCTCAGAAATACTGGTATTGTGAGATATGTTCAGAGAAAAACACTATTACAATTGCTAATGTAATTCATCAAGCTCTCATATATTTCTTAGCCAAATTTGAGTTGATTTCAGTTTAGCACCTTGAAAATATGTATTTTCTTCACTCAGTAAATGCTCATTTAAGATAAAATTAGCACATTTACCAGCCTCCCTGGACCAGTGACCTCTAGTTGGTTTCTTCCTTCTTCATTCTCATGGGATTCTTTGCACGACTGTCAATAATGTGACTAAGGAAGCTGGGAACAGACTACTATTTCTATATTTAGTTGGACCAGGGCTTAGACACTTTCTTTACATTTTTCATAGGTAACATCTTAAGTTTCCCTCTAATTTAAATGTAGACAAAAATATGCATTTAATTAGATAGCAGCCAAATTTCATTTCCCAGCATCACAGGATGAGAGTGGATTATGAAGGACATAGAAAGCCTAGTGAACTCTGATAACCCATCCTCTGTATATGAAAAGAGCACGTGGAGGATATGGGGCAAATCAGCAGTGTATCAGTGGCTGAAACTGTTCTGGGTCTACAAGTACAGGAGCCTGGTGACTGCCAAAGTGACAGGAGAAACAGGTGGAACAGGAACTTCAAATACAGCTTCTCCAACCATTTTGCTTTCTCTTAGTCAAACCCAAGAAACTCAAATGGTCATTTCACAAGGCACATGACCCTGAGAATTTCTAGGCCAGAATGAGAAGGCAGTACTTTTAAGTGATGTTGTGGCTTTATGTCAGTTGAAGCAAATGGTGTTTTCCACTGACACACTTCCCAGTGCTCCCTTTACCTTGAGAAAGGAACCTGTGCAGCAGCTCTCCTTGTGCCTGCAAGCTTGCAGGAATCCATACATTTCTCTCCATTAATGCATAGAGCATATCTTAATTGCTTCAGTCTGTTATCCTGTGATAGTGCCTCCTGTAGGGATGAAGGAATGCCTGTGTGGCAGATGAGTTTGCATTGCCCCTGGTACCTGGGTATTGTCTGTGGTGTGCCACATCCTTTCTGCTGAGGAACACACTGAAATCACTGCATGCAATTTGTGAAGGCCCTTTTTTGCTGCAATGTCTGCACCCTGTCCTCAGACAGGAAAATAAATCAATGGGAAATGTTAGAATTGCACTGCATTTTCACTTTATACTGAGGAGATCAGAGAGGGAGTGGGGAACAGGGGGGAAGGGTGGGACATGATAAGCTTAACAGAGAGCCAGCTTGTGTTTAGACCTGGAGCTGTCCTCTTCCTTGTTTCCCTCACCAGGAATTGAGTGGTGAGGTGTTTATCACAGCATTCAGACACCCAGTGTGATTCTTTCACCAACACTGCTGCATACCCAGCTCTCTCTGCACTAGTTTTATGGTTTTAAATGGTGTGTGTGGCACTTATATTCCAAATCTATGCCTTCCAAGCTGGTCATTTCCAGTCCTTCCTTAAGACTCACAGATGACTCTTGGTTTTTTCCAAAACTTTACTTTTTATACAATTGTCAAAATGTGTTCAATCAAATTAAGCATAACCAAATCACAATATAGGACAGACAGCTACAAATTCTTGTGTACACAAACTCCCCTGCGTTTGTCTCCCAGTTCCCAGCCTGCCTTTGAGCTTTCCCACAGCTCCATGTGAGGGCAGCAGGTTTAGGACTCCTCTTATTACTAAAAATTGTACTTCATTTCAATAATGCTTCAATTAATTCAGCTTCCTTCAGAGTAAAAGAAATTTGGGGGGCTTTCCTCATACACACATTTGCTATAGGCTTCCTGCCTAATCCATATCTCCCTTCTCCTCCCTCCTTCATCCTTTGACTCTTTTACTACCCTTCCTTGTTCCCCCTAGTTCCAGCTCACATATACATTTGTATCAGGCAGATTTTATCTCAGCAATACTCAAGTCTGCATCCTATTCCTGCAGCTGGATTCAGAGTGCTTTGTCCCTGCTGCTCTGGACCCAACTCCTTCTCCCCTCTGCTCTCCCCCATTTCAGTGGCACCAGGAGTCCAGGCATCCAGAGCTGTGAGGTCTGTAAAGCAGGACACAGCTCTGTGGGGCAGCTTTCTCCAGGCTCTTGAAAACATTCTGCATGAATGTTTCAAAGAGTAAGTAGAAATCATTATCAGCTGGTTAGAGGAATTTCTCTGTGTGGGAATGATGCAGCAGGGGTGCTTTTGGAATGTCAAGTTCTCGTCGTGAATTTCAGTAAATGCCTCTTAAGGGGGGAAAAAAGTAAGAGCCAAAGGGACTGTGAGGAGTGGCATGGAGGAAGCTGTGAGAAACACAGTAGTAGGGAACAAAAGAGTGGTGACAAATCAACAGTGTTGATAAGGCAGATGCCAGATGCCTGTGCATCAAACAGGGGTGTCCTGCTTTTATGGTGCCAGATTGGAGGAATGTACAGCTTGGAAAATGGCACTTGATCAGCTGCCCATGGCAGGTACCAGCTTTTCTGTTTCCTTTAGTTATTCTTCCTGCATGACCATGAGTCAAAGAAATGAGCAAATATATCTTTACCTCATCCATCTGCTTCTCCTTAATTATTGTGAATTGACTTTTGTTCCCTAAAAAAAGTCAGAACTCCTGTCAAAACTCACAGCAACTGTCCCAGCTGAGCGTGTGACAATTGGGCTTCAGCCTGTGTTGCTTTCACGGATCTCAAACCGAGGGCATCAAGTTTTGGGCTGGCACATTTCCATCCTCTTGCACCTCTAGTCACAGTAATTCAGTGCCAGGGACAAAGCTAACAACACATTGCTCTCCCTTTTCATATGCAAGGACAAGATGAGGACCTTGTGATCACTGCTACCCTTGCAGAGACCTTTTCAGCTGGAGCAGCTGACAGAAATCCTCCACCACCAACCTTTGCTTTGCTATTTCACTGGTTTACAAACACATCAACCAGCCTCTTGTGGCAAACACACCAACTTGCTACAGTCTCTAAGACAAAAGGACGGGGTTCTCCTACCTCCTACACTCCTGCAATCTCAGTCTAGCCTTCACCTCTGTTATCTACATTGCTGGCTGAACCAAACTCTTCCTGTTAGTAAGAAACTGGAGACAGGGAGGAAAGAAATTTTAAAAATACTGACTTAAATCTTTTCTAGTTTCCAGATGGACCCATCCACAAAAATCCAAACTTTTGTTTGTTTGTTTTTTTATTTTTATTGGGGATTTCTTGTGCCAGTATTCAGCTCCTCTTGCAGAGCTGAGTGTCCTTAAATACAGCCTTTTACAACTGTCCTTGTAAAAAGTTTCTACACATGTGTACCTACCAGCTTGGCAGCTGCTGAAAGAGACAAATTGATTTTACAGGTCACCTATCACATTCCTTTTTCCCAGCTCTTCCTCTGACTCAGCAGCCCCGCAGGTACTTTGTGCATGTTGCTTGTGTCTCTGTTTGAGAGGGGACAGTTGAAGCGAATTAAAAGGGAATCCAATATCAAATTGTTCGAGATTTTGAGTAGAAGGATAGAAAGGATTTTATTAAAACAACAAAAAAGGAATAAAAATATATATATATTATGTATTGAAAAACGAACAGCCTTATACAAACAATATAAGCACCCAAAATTAAATTACCTATCCCCTGCTTAGGTGAAGACTGGGGCTCCCCCAGGGACTTCCCGGGGCACAGAAGGGGAAAAGAGTGGAGGCAGAGAAATAAGAGAGGGCAGGGCTGGAATTAATTCCTCCCCCCCCTTTGGGATCTGGGAACCCGTGGGGGACAGGGCCAGGCTTTGGGGACCCCGAGAAAACCTGGTGTAAATGGGCAGAGGGGCTCACTCCCACCCCTGGGGTTTCTGGGGACTCACGGGGGGAAGGACTGGGTTTTGGAGCTCCCGTGACTCAGATGGGGATGGGAGAGGAGCACTCGAACCTGTGCTGCCAAGAAGGAAAGGAAGAAGAGAGAGAAGTGGGTGGGGTGAGGTTTTCCGGCCCAAACCAGGAATCTTGCAATGAGAGAAAGGATCCAAGTCGACGCCAGGGCTCCAAAGTTTTCCTTAAAATAGAACCATAACAGCTTGTCAGTCAGAAATCCTGGACAACTCACTGCTGGGCCTGTGAAATTAAACTGGGCTTTGGACCACAACATTCTGTGGCTCCCTTAGCAGATGCACAACTAAATGTTATGCCCAGTAAATTCAGCATATGCAGAATATTTCAGCCTCACGGTACATCTGTTGATGTGTCAGACTACATGTTCTCTGTGCATTTCAATGCTGTCAGACGTGGGAGCATCACAAAGCTAACTGTTAGGTTGGAACTACCAGCAATATTTTAAGTATTTCTTTTTACCACTGCCGGGATGAGGGGAAGAATGGGTGGAAAGAGAAGTGCAGATTTTTAGGGCAAAACAATCATTAATGGTTCGTTCTTCCCTCAGCTTAAGTCAAATTGCTTTGACCAGCTGCAGTGTGTTGAGGAATGGAGGAAGCCTATGGTATTTTAGAGGAGTTAGTATTTCAGTTAATTTTGACATGGAGATCATGATGAACAACACTAAGACTTTCTAGCACAGAAATTCTCACATATGCCTATGTTCTTGGAGTTTCTGAGGCTTCTCAAACAATGTAATTTTTCCAGAACTCTTCTGGTGTGAGACAGAAGTTGTTGTCTCTTGACAACAACTGTGTCCTCTCCCCACCACAGCCTACCTGCCAACCCACATCACCTGGAGGCCTGAACCAACCCTGGGATACCTAAAATCTCCAAATAAAACATAGGTTCTAAGTGCTTGATCTAAGTCATGTGAAAAGATCTGAAAGCAGCAGTAAAAATACAGAGAAACTGAGGAACTAGTACTTATAACAATAGAATAAAGGATATAACTGATGATAATAATTGGAATAAAATAGGACAGAAGGAAACAACTGAAATGAGAATAAAGAGGATGTGGAAAAGCAGTGGTGAAAAAGGAGAGTGGGGAGAAGACACTGAATGGGAAACCATAACAGATAGGTGGTGACATGTATCACATAACCAAGGATCAAATACTTAAACAGAAAGCTCCTGAGACATGGGGTGCCAAACATTTAGTAAAACACAATAAGGTTTACTCCAGGTAAGCCATCAAATTCTACTTAAATTCTGTATTTCTTAAAATGACTTAGCAAAAAACCTCTGCACGTTGTATGGAGAGTTTTTTCTTTGATTCCTCATGTCTCTGAGTTTTTTCTTCTAATATTAATTCTCTAGTGTCCTTCTCTTAGTCATACTGCAAATGATTTAGCACCATAGGACAGCAAGGATTTGACTTCTCTGCTCCAATAATTTAACATATGTGTATTTTGTGACTAAAAGTTACTTAACACATTAATCTTGAAGTCTTAATCTTAAAGAGTCTTAATATTAATCATTAATCTTAAAGAGGTTGGAGTTTATATGGTTACTTTTATAAATTTTTACATAAATATGTAAGCTATAATATATAAGCTAGAAATACAATTATGCCAATCAGATTGTAGAAGTAAACTGATTTACTCCTAGAATGTGTGCATGCTTCAGTATATTAACACTGCAGCTACTTTATCAATTCAAATACTATTTCTCATTTTCCAGTGAAATCTTGTCTGAATAGTCTTCCATTCCAGAGACTTAACAGTTCATGCATTCCTGTATGCATTAATTAAATATCTAATTTTCTAGTTGGATCTCTGATTTGGATCTAACGTTTTGCCAGCTTATTCAATATTACCCTTTCGACAGGAAAGAATAAATTAATTTCTTGGAGAAGGGAATAATATCTTAAACATATTTTTTTTTTTAAATCTTACTTTAGTTGTCTAATTTTTTTCTCTTATATATCTCATCATAATTCTTTATCCCTTTTAACCCTCAATGCATTGTTCAGAAATAGAAAAGACATGAATAAAGTCATAGAATATTTTGTATTTGAAGAAACCCTAAAGATCATCTAGTTCCACTACCCCTGCCATGGGCAAGGACACCTTCCCCTAGACCATGCAGCTCCAAGCCCCATCCTTGGACACTTCCAGGGACTGAGCATCCACAACTTCTCTGGACAACCTGTACCAGTGTCTCACCACCCTGACAGTAAAGAATTTCTTACTGACATCCAATCTAAATCTATCCTCTTTCAGTTTAAAGCCACCCCCCCTTGTTCTGTCACTGCATGCTCTTGTAAAACATCTCTCCAACTTTCTTATGGGCACTTTAAGCCTTTAGGCACTGAAAGTCCCTCTGGATGGCATCCTTTCCCCACACAGCTTGTATTGTTGGCAGACTTGCTGGGGGTGCATCAATCCCACTGTTCATGTCATCAGCTAAGGTGTTCAATGCTGCTAAGGAAAAAAAAACAGCAGGAAATAAACCTCATCATAACATGGAGCTGCAGCATTTCTGTTCTTGTCAGGAGATTTCAGGCACTCCAAATGAAGCAGACTGGGCTCTGTCTTCACATTGCAGTGTCCCAGAGGCTTTTCTTCTCTGTGAATTTCATCTAGACAGTCAGGAAGTGGTTGGAAGGATATTTATACTTCCCAGGCTGTAGTTTCATGGCCTCCCCCATTGCTTCTACTTTTGGGCAACAGTTTACTTGTTTCTTCAGCAGCAACACAACTTTTTTGGCAAAATGTCCACAGTACAAAACGCTGTGTTGCTGCAGGACAGCTGATCACCTGCCTGGTTTTGAGTCCATGTTGCTCTTCCCTTATGCTCTGAGACATTGCTATTTTGCAGTGGTTCACAGACTGATCAGCATTCGACAGAAAAAGAGACTTTTTCAAGGGTTTATGTCCCCTACACATTCATCTTCTGTTTTTACTTCTCTGCTTCACTGCTGTACAACTGGGGCATGGCCCATGTAACAGTCTAATCCAGGGCCTGCCCATCACAGCTTTGTTTTTCACATGCAAAGACTTTTAATCAGGCTGTTTAGGGGGCTTTTAAAGGCTTCTTGAAATGTCCACATGATCAGCCAGTCTCTGTCCTGCTGCACTTGTTAGAGGCAGCATATGTTCCATGGGATGGAGACAGACAGTGCTGGAGACTCTTGTGGCAGGATGTGAAGGCAGTTGTGCAGTGTGTTTGTAGTGTCAACTGGAATGATGTACTGGAAAACAAACCAGTCTGCTCACTTGGGATTTGACATCCAAAGTTTTAGAAAGAGCTCAGAACAGCAGAATGCCATCTGTTGTTGCACAAACCTGCAGCAGTTCCAAGATGACAGCAGCAGCCTCCTGACTGACCAAAGAAACCTGCAGCCCCTTTGGTCCAAGATGCAGAGGCACCACAGGAGCTGTGTAAGCACCTTTCCATTCCAAGTACCTCCTACATCGTCAGTCTCAGAGATTCATTTTGCCTGAACAGGAAAGCAAATAGTTATTTTTAATGAATTCTTAAATACAATAAAACTCAAGATTTTTTAACTTCTAATCAGGAGATATATTTCATTTCTACACTTTTCAACATACTGCCTAGACAGAGATCCCCAGAGTTCAAGACAGGAAAGGCATAAAAGCAAACTCCTGTCTTACTGCCAAATGTGTGCCTGTTTATAAACTGTGCATACACATTATAGATACACTTTTGTTACCTCTTTTATTTTCTATTTATAAATACAACCTGGTTTACAGTTTTAAATACTGAAATCCTTTTCAAGCAGAGCAGCAAAGCTCTTGTGTAAGTTGCTTGAGCAATGCTGACCTTTGCAAACAGACTCCACTCCTTGGATAGATAATTAGACATCTCTTTCTCTCAGGAGGAGCAAAATTCTCAAGACTTGGCATTCTTCTATCGTGCTCAAAAACACCAGGAAGCAAGAGATTTACCTCTGATGAACTGCTACAGAACAGAGGCAGAGAGTAGCAAAAGAAATTTAGTGTACTGATTCACTTTAGCTCATGAAAATTGTCAGGCAAATAAAACTAGGAAGTGTATGTATATAATGAGTATTGCATTAATCTGTTTCCTGTAACAGATAATGACTGCTGCTTTCCTCTTCTCTCTTGAAAAATCTCCTCCCTGACACACTAGTAGTCCATATAAGGGAAACATTGTGTTGTGGAGACAGAATTGCATTGATTGATTGTCCTAAATTCACTGATTTGCAGAACAGCAAACTGAACAGGTGCTGCAGGGAGAGAACAAGTGGCTTCCTGGCAGGTGATGACAAGCTGATTTTCATTCTTGTGGCAGACTTCTGGAAGTTCTTTTTGAGGAGTAATTATTGCCATTTGGATCATCATATCCCAGTAATTAAGATGTAGATTTCATTCTCAGTTGGATATGCCTTTGGTATTTGCAGTGTACAGTGACTACTGGCATTATTGTTGTCAGGGTAAAACATATTCTAAACCTCATGGAATATTTGGGGGGTTTTGCTTCAATTAATAATTGTATTACTTTGTTCACCCAAATTAATCAGTCTCACTGTGTAGCTTTTCTGATGTCAGTTTTAACAGATCTCCTTATTTTTCCTAGCTTTCTACACTCGTAACAGCAAAAAAATCATGGCAAGAGTCTTGGGATTTCAGTCAGTGCTTTTCTCTTAAATAATAGTAAATCTGCTAGGTACACATTCTTATCTTCATTTAGAAGGGACTAGTTCAAGTGACTTGTCTTGCCTCAAACTGATTGATCATTTGGCAGCTAAAAGAATAGCAATTCCAGCTCTAGTAGGCAGGTGGCACTGACTGGGTTTGGTACTGGATGGAGCTGGAGGGAACAATCTGGAGGTGTTTTTAGAAGGGCACTTTAAAAGTGAAGGGCATTTTAAAAGTGAACTAATGCCCTTTGGTATTAGTTGAATTTGCCCGTCTGAAGGAATGTGTTTGCAGAGCTTTTCTGGAGCTCGGTGGGGATTTATTACTCCAAGCATTCCTCTGCAGTTGTCTTTCAATCATGTTTTCATAAACAGTTGCAGCATCTTACCTCAGGTATGGCACATGGAATAGGAGAACATTTGCACACATTTTCTTCAATTCCAACCAAGCAAACCAAATAAAGGTTGGTGCAATGAGCTAGATAGAGACAGGAGTTGATGTTCCAGTAGCATGAAAGAGGTGCCAAAAATAATACTGAAAGCAAGGTCGTATTGCTGACAATCAAATACTTGATGGAAAAACTGGACATCCTTCTGGAACTGAAACACAACATCAGGTGATTACAGGGTAGACAGGAGCATTTAGTGAAATGACTGAGCACTTGTGGTGAGTTCCAAAAATAATTCCACTCCCTTCAATTAGAGAAACCATCAGTTTAAATATAGGTTTTGGAGGGAGTGAGAGGGAGCCTCGCTAGACAGCAGCACAAAACTCTAAGACTTGTACTGAAACATCACTTAAAAAACTGAAAATTGGAACAGGAACCGTAACATAACACATTATTTGAAGATTTCATGTGTTTACTCACCCATTCTTTCATTTATTTGTTACTTACAGTTGTTAACTGTAATACTTACAGTATTACTACAACATTTCTTCTACTGCTTTTATGAAAAGTGATATCAGGCTATTTATGCAATAGTTAATCCTATGATTTTTTTAACCAATTCTCAATTTTTTTGAAAGAACCTATGGAATCTTCCAGTCTTTTCTAAAATTCCAGTGCTGAAAGAATTATGGAAAGCTTTAGGTAGAGCAATCTCTTCAATTTACACCCAGGGGTTCTTTACACCCCCCTGCCATGAACAGGGATTCCTTTCACGAGACCAGGTTGCTCAGAGCCCCACCCAACATATCCTTGAATACTTCCAGGGATGAGGCATCCAAACCTTCTCTGGGCAACCTGTGTCTGTGCCTCACCACCTCCACAGTGAAGAACTTTTTTCTAATATCTAATCTAAACCTACCCTTGTTCAGTTTGAATCCATTCCCCCTTGTCCTGTGTCTTGGGGTGACTTTGATATATCTCATATTCGTCTTCTCTGTGCTAGGGAAAGAAAAAAAGAGTGAGTCTTGTGCTTTTAAAACTGAGCCCCAAGAGCAGAGAGAAAAAAACCAGCTAGAGAAATCTTTTCAAAACAATTCTAATGTTTCAAGGTCAATTTTTCTATGCTGCTGTGCAGTTTTGGTGGGGGTTTTTCGGTGGTCGGGCTGCAAGGGAGGAGGAAGACACTGGCCTTCTAGCTTTCCCAGCCAGAATTCTACCTGTTTTNCAGCCACAATTGGGTCACCTCTTTTCCAGGCTGAGCAAACCCAATTCTCTCAGCCTTTCCTTGCAGGAGAGGTGCTCCATCCCTGTAATCACCCTGGGGGCCCTACTCTGGGCTCTCTCCAATGTCCCTCCTGTGTTGGGGACCCTGGGACTGGCACAGTGCTCCAGGTGTGGCCTCATGAGAGCAGATGAGAGAGGGAGAATCCCCTGCCTCACCCTGGTGGCCTCTCTGCTTTGGGTGCAGCCCAGGGCACGACTGGCTCTCTGAGCTGTGCACATGCTCAGCTCGTGTCCAGCCTCTCATCCACCAGAACCTGAGCCCTTCTCAGCCTTGTTAAACCACCTGAGATTCCCAAGTGCCCACTTCTCCAGGCTGTCCAGGTCCCTCTGGATGGATCCCATCCTTTGGGTGTGTCAACTGCACCACTCAGCTTGGTGTCACCTGCAAATTTGCTGAGGATGCCCTTGATCCCCTCATCTATGTCACTAATGAAGATATTAAATAACACTGGTCCCAGTACTGACCCCGATGGATGGGTTTGATTTTGTTTGTCATTTTTTTTCTGGTTAAAAGGAATTGAACTGTCACATCCACATATGATACGAGCATAAAATGTGAAACCTTATTCTTTGAGATACAAGCTATTCTTAAACATCCACTGCCACCCACAGATTTCTTCCTGTCTCTCCTCCCTCTCACTGCTTTTCATTATTTCCCTCAGCTTTGACCAGATAGGGTTTTTATAGCACATACATTACATATTGAACATAATCAGGTTATGATTGTTGGTCCCTAGGCAACCACCATCTTCCAGGCCAGTGATTAAATCCTTTTTACTCTTCCAAATGAAGTCCAAACTAATTACCTTATGGCATAGTCAGTAAAATTTTTAGGAAAAAAAATTCAATAATCTAATGATGCTTTACTACTGGCTGCGTGAGATCCCAGCACAAGCATCCCAAATTGAAGTTTCTAGGAAATGAGAATGAGGGCATTTTTTCCACACACAGCAGACATGTCTATCATCCCCTTTTCATGAACTTTATTAGCACACATATTGGGACACCTCCATTTAAGATCATGCTGGTTTAAGTTATTCACCAACAGAAATCAGCCAGTGATATGTTCCTTCCCTACAAAGCTGTCCTCAGCATTCTGGAATTAACATTCCTGTCAGGCAAATTGTTTCTCAAAAATGTAATTATAAGTGAGAATTTTCCATTCCCTTTGTTTACATCTCAGATTCAGAGCTTATGAATATAGGCAATTAAAAAATTGATTCTGGCATGGTCTTTTTCTACTAAATTATTATTTCGTACTTGCAAGAGGTAGAATAAATATCCTGCACTGAGTCCCGTTCCTCTGCAGCTAAACTGCTTCTAGCACTTGGGCCAGCTCATTTAAATGTCGTCTGAATATCTCTAAATTGCAGATTGCCATTTTGAAAGACTTCTCAGCTCTCTGTCAAGCTCTGAGTACCTTCACTTCCTAAGGCTGAACTACTGCTCACACAAATTGTATATTGTCCCTGCCAAAATTATTTACAACCATTCACCAGTTAGACATTCCTCATTTACTGATTTTTTTTCTCCATTATAAAAATGAGCATGTTCATGTGTTACTTGTGGGGACTGAGGAAGCTCTCTGTGGGTTTCTATGTCAAATATTAGAACAGACCAGGACATTGTGTGCCTGTGCAGAACAGGATCCAGTTTTGTTACATCAAACCTGACTTGGTTCAGAGCAACCATAATAATGGACCTCAGTATAATTATGATGACAGATGGTTTACAGGTCTCAGATTGCCTTCTCCAGAGAAATACATAGATTGTCTGTACAGTCAATGTCAGTTTTGTTCAATAAAGTCCTCCATTTTACATTCTCATTTAATAAATCCAAATAGGAAAAAGCCCTTCAGCCAAGCACTTACTGCTGCTGCTATTTTCTCTCAGAAAAGATCAGACATGCTGAGTTTCTAGTCAAGAGGTGAGCATCACAGAATTTTAAATATATTGGTTGTGATGTGGTCATTTAGTGTTGGTGCATGCAGTGGTGTTAATGAAATGCAATGGCAAATACTCTTGAAGATGCATCCTTACTGATACAGCACAAATATGAGGGGATGGGAACAGATTAAATTGAAGAGGGTCATTTTACAAAAATGCAAATGATTGTAAATTATAATTCACACTTAAAACTGTGTGTTTGATGGGTGGTCCCCCTTTAACACACAGATAAAAGATAGAAACAAAAAACACACTAAGAATATGCAAGCAATACTGTACCTCTGAAAATATGGAGAGAAGAAACTATAGCTTTTGTTCTGGAATATATCTAAAATATATTCTTTGTAAACTACTGCAGAGATGGTAACTCTTGCTGCTTCTTTAGCAGTAAGAGTTGAATTACTCGGCAATGACTTTGTGAAATGTTGCTGTTCTGGGCGACATAGAAATGTCCAGGACAGGGACAGAATGCTGAAATTGTGAGTTAAATTGGTGGGCTAAATGTGATACCACGGTAGCCGAATCAAGGTCCTGCTGATGAGGACTATGATCTCTTGTTTGTCTTCTGGAGGGACAACTTGTAGGTCTTGTGATCTGAGACACTGGTCCTACATTTCCTCCATCCTGGTTCCTGCAAGATCAGTTATTCCCATTACAGTACACTTCTGGTAAAGTGCTAATTTTTTTTTTTTTTTGCTGTACTCACTCACTTCTGACTCCTCACTGGGGAAAAAGCTGAGCAGGCCCATAGAATGATCTGCCCACTGGCCCATGCATTTTGTTGTCTGCAGTGATACTGTTGGCCCGAGTCAGTGCTGGCAGCCTCCTTCCCCCAGGCCGTGCAGCTCCTGCATTCACGGTGGGGCTCCTCGCAGTGACATGAGCAACAGGGAGCAGTGGCCAAGCCCAGCCAGCCCCACTGAGCTGCAGCTTTTACCGTTGTTGACTCTTCGGGGTTTCTGTCCGTCCCCAAACTGTTTCGGTTTCTTGTGCCTTCCTCCCCTCCTTCCAGCACGGGGGGCCCCTCTCTCCGCTGGGTAGGATGGGTGGTGGGCCCGGGATGGGGAGAGTGAGGTGGTGGTGCAGGTGGGAGAGGAGGAGGCGGCAGGGGGCCATTGTCACCTGAGTGAGGTGAAGGAAGAGGTGGTCTCATAATCTCTGTGTTGATAGATGAGTAATAGGTGGATAACAGAAGGATAATAGTGCTTTTATAATCTGTGTTAGATGGGTAATAGGTATAGACGGATAATAGGTGGTCTCATAATCTCTGTGCCAATAGGTGGATTTTAACCCCTTCTTTTTCCAATGCCTCGGAGGCAAGCTGCAGTCTCCCATCTGTCACCTTAGAGCAACTGAAGTCATCTCGGTAATTTTAAATTTTTAAAACCATTCTATGCAGGTTCTTATTTGGCTTTCCACACACTTCTGTGTAAGTAAATGAAAAACAGACCTTTGAAAACTAATCAAACATCACAATCACCACACCCGCCTCCCCAGCTCTTCCCGCCCCCGCCCACTCCCCCCGTGATCCAGTCCGTGTATTCCACCCGCATCCCTTGTGCTCCNGGGGGGGTGAGCTGGGCCTCTGGTGCCGGGACAGAGCTGCGAGCGTGTCCGGAGTGCCCGTGCGGGCTCGGGGGTTCCCGACCTTGTCTTACACGGCTTCACCTGTGCGCGGGGTTCCGTCCATTACCTGTGCGCGGGGTTCCGTCCATTACCTGTGCGCGGGGTTCCGTTCCTCACCTGTGCGCGGGGTTCCGTTCCGTTCCGTCCCGTCCCGTCGGGGCTGCGGGAGGAGAGGGGGCAGCTCGAAGGGACAGAGAAGGACGATGTGATTGAGGTCGTCTGCGATCCACCTGTAAATCTGTGTTTATTTTTATACGAACTGGTTGGAAAAGAAGCAGGTTAATAAGCAGTCCTGTGTTAGCCATGTCTGCTGTCTGAGCCAGCTGTTGGGCACGGAGGGCTTAATCATGTATGAGATTTAAGAGAATGAAGCAAACTACAGTGTTTCTTGTCAGTGTAGCATCTTGAACTTAATGTCCTATTTTGATAGAGCAAGTATAGCGAGATACTAGAATTCTAATATTTTTTAATATTTATTGCAGCTTGATCTAAGATTTCCCTGTCCCTCCAAAGAAATCCATAGATTTGGAATAAGAAACACCCAGATCTCTGCTTCAGTATTTGGGTGGGAGCACTTGCTACAGCTGCTAACAAAGCCATTATACTGCAAATGGCATTGTAGCCTCAGACATTACTCCAGCATATCATTCAGTGCTTGGATGTAATAATAATAGTGATAAAGCATGTTGGGAGTGCATAGTTTGATTTAGGGCATCTAGAAGTGTTCAGGTTACACCATCTAATGAGATGCAAAGGTAGTCACTGAGTAAGCCCTTGCATGTTGTCTAGTCCTGTTCTTCCATCATCACTCCACACACCCAGCTCTGTGTCATTTTGTCAAAATGTCTATTATCATTACCTTCTGAATAAGATTGTGGATAAGCAGATAAAATACCTGAAAAAATATGCACACTGAGGGTGCCTGGCATGTCATGTTCTGCATCTGATCTGAAAAGGGATAAAGGTCCAGTTAAGCTATACATATTCTTTACTGTTTCTCATGGAGTGACATTTGTTGGCTGGCATCAAACCACACCTATTTCTATCACCTGCAGTGTGTTTATTGAATGAGGGGGCATTTTTGGTTTCCAGATCACAGCGTAATGCTTTTACATTTCATTCTTTATGAAACCATAATTTTCACTGCCTAAATGTGGAGAGCATCCTTTGCCGAGCTTTGACACTCTAACTGAAGTGCATTAGGGTTTCTTTTATACCAAAGATCGAGAGCTCTTTTTAGGCAGTACAGCTGGGCCACCCCAATTTTGCTGCAGTACAGTCCTGTAATGGTGGAGTTGTGCAGTGGTTTCCACAACACAAGATTTACACTCAATTACCGTGGCCAGGCTACAGCCTGAGCTTCAGGAGGTTGGTTGTCACAGAGTGAGCAGTTCAGCACTGGCTCTCACTGCCATGGTACTGTGAAGGTCAGCAGCAGTAATGGGTTCCAAAAAGATTGGGCACATTCGTAGGGGACAGGTTTGCTGGTAGCTAAATATAAAAGGTAACATGTAACCCTCGTGTGAGAAAGGTTTAGGTAAAGCCCATGTTTATGGGAAGCTGAAAAGGTGTTCTGGCAGAGCATCATTTTACATGCTCCATGCTGTACCACTGTTTGTGAATCAGCTACTACCAGTCACTTGTTTTCCTAAGAGAGAACAATGAGCTGGAGAAGTCATTGATCTATCTAATGTGGCTGTTAAATTTTTATGATAATCTGACATTGTGCATTGAATAGCAAATCCTTTGCAGAAGTGAATTCATTATATATAAGCATGTTCCAGCAGAGGAAACACAAAAGTGTATTTTATACTTGTAACAAAGAGAAGAAGCCAAAGCCTGTAGCATTTTTTGGATCAACCTCAGCATCGACTTTGAGATGTAATAGACACTCTTCAAATAGACACTCAGCTTTGAATTGTGAAGCATATAATACTGGGGGAAAAAACAACCATAAAAGAAATTGCTTCTAAGAAATTAAATTGATTCTTTTTCCCTTCACTGTCCTACAGTACTCTTCCAACTGTTAAAATAAATGATGGTTTTCAGTACTACAGCTAAGTTGGAGTTGTCTATACAAAATGTGAATGCTTTGATGTGAGGAAAATCAAATTCCAGATGAAGAAGTAAAGCAAACAGAAGGAAAATGTTGGAAGAAAAAATTACCTGCTAAGTTATAGCATTCTCATCCTTGCTGGCATTCTGCTTTTCATTTGCTTGCTATTTTCAGGCTTTTGATAATGGAATTAAAATTGCCACTACTCAGAAAGATCATTGCTTATTCATAATCTGGCAGTGTGCTTATATTCTGAAACATGTTAGTTCCAGAAAAACCTTCTATTTATACATTACATTTTGTTGAAATCCAGCATTGCAGATGCAAAACTAATGGATTTCTTTTAAATTAAATAAATTAGGAAAATTATGTGAAACTGCTGAAGTTTTATATTTGTGACACTAACATCCCTAAATCTTAACAGATTCCTACCCTTGTAATTATGAAAAAGAACGAAACACAATTTCTACAAGTAAACAAGGTGACATTTACAAGGCATAAATAGTATATGAATAAAAATAGTATTTTACTGAAAAAGCTATTTTCTAGTTTTAATTGCATACCATGAATCTTTTTCAAATTCTTATCTAGCTTTTTTACCATCTCCAAGTGAGACAATAAACTAGTCAAGGGAGGAGTGAGGCAAGAGAGAGAATTTCAGCCTACCTGCTCTTTGATGAGACTGCACTTTTGCCAAGATATTTGAGGCTGCTGTACAGAATGCAAGCGTGTTATGAGGTCATTTGCAGGTAGTCATAGAAGAATACCCATTAAAATGCAAAGTAATGATCAGACTGGAATAATGTGGTTTTAATAGAGTTCTAACAAAAGCACAATATAACAAAATGCACTGGACTCTGGCCAAGACACATTACATTTGACTACAGGCTGCAAAAGACTTATTTGATTATTTATTTACTTTCTGGCCTGAAAGGCATTTGCTGTGTTACATTGCAGCACACTTCCATAAGACATAGCAGCACATTTAGGCAAACAATATGAATAAAACTGCATATTTCTTTTACATAGTAATGCTAAATGTATGTGTTTTATATCGTTCTCTAAGGGTTATGAAGGATGATGTCAAGGTTATTTATCATGAGCATAAATTAGAATGGGCTTATAAATCCTGCTGAAATACAATGGGCCAGCTAGTACTGAGAATGTTTTGTCTGTGATAGCTGCTTTTCTCAATACTGACATCTATGAGGATAAAATTATTTACTTAAGTCTTTTAAATCTGGGGGGTTTGTTTTTTTCTTAAAGAAATTTTGTCTGTATAACTTCTCTACCATCATCCACTTCTCACTGTCTTTAGAGCTTGCCTGCAGACACAAATGTGGATAAAACATTTGATTCTTTGTTGTGGATGAAACAGCTGGTGGTGGTTCTCCTTCTGCTGCCCTCAGTCCACGATCTGATTGCTCTTGCATCACATCAAAAGGATCCAGGATGGGCTAGAAAATTAAAATTGTTCTTGAAGCAACTGTCAGATACTCCTTCAGCAGTTTTGCCTTGAGAACTGCTGATCTCTGCAGCTTGGTTACATCAGTGTGTGCTGAGCACTTTGCTTCTCAATCAGAAGATTTCCATTAGCACTCAGGAAGCTTCACAGCCCAGGTACCTGGTCCAGCCTGAATGAACAGGATTAGTGTCCTGTTCTGTCAGCCCGGGCTCTCCTCTAGGGGAATGGCCTTTCTTTTTAACTCGGCCTGCATTTGGAATTCCCCCTTTAAACAGGCTGAGCTTTTTGCCTCTGGTGCCTGAGGATAATGACCAGTCCTCTACAGGAGAAGTAAAATTCTACACAAATTTATGGAAGGACTGTATTAGCCCCCACAGTTGGTTATAAAGGGTGATGTACAGAGAGGTGTCTGCACAAACCAGTGCAAGTTTTGGTCCCCCTGGCAGAGCTGACTGTTCCCACGGGGGTTCTGCCTCCAGGTGAACTTTCCTCAGCAGCCACTCTTGACTGGGAACATTGGAAGACTTCTGCCAAAGTCAAGACTTCCAGCTGATACCTGCGTGCTGGGTATTGTTCATTGGCAATAAGAAGAAATGTAGTATTTCTTCTCTTTTTCCCTGATTTTGAACTGTTCTATTACCCTTGGGAGACGATAATTTTTTTTTAATCAATGTAAATATTCCATACAATCTGTGTCTCCACTAGTGACCTTTTCAAAGTCATGAGAAGTTTGTGCAGTGTTTAAAAACAAATATTTCATTTTATTTTCATGTCTAAAAGCAATGCCCATGCCTTTTTTAACTTGGATCTGAAAATGCTTTGGGATAGATCTCAACTAGAGGGTCAGGAAAATTCTCTATGTCCTGCTAAGGGGGAGAGACAGAGTTTGATGTGAATAGCTCAAGATTATACAGCTAATCAGTAGCCAAGTGTGAAAAAAACGTGTGTTTCCTTGAAAGAATGGTGCTCACTTTTACACTCGGTCTTACTTTTGTGGGGTTTATAATGCAATTACTAAGAACCTTGCAAAACCAGCATCATTAAAAGGCAGTGTGAATTTCTTAATAATAACTGTTGTTGGCTACACATGACATTTTAAAATTAAAGATTCCAGGAAATCATACATCCAATAAAAAATCCTGAACTATTCAGTAATTGTATCATCACCACTGAAGAGCAGAAAAAAACTACAACTTGTTCTCAAACCCTCTTCATTTGTGGCAATGTGAAACCAGACTGCTGTCAAATTACATCTTCATTTCACAGCATTCTTCACAGTACCTTTTCTGACTGAGGAGCTGCAGTCCAGCACTAGTCTTTATTATTCCTGCAATAATGGGACTCTGATGGGAGTGTATTTCACCCCAGTGATTAGAGTGTGACCCAAAAGCCTTAACTCCTCTGCCAAGGATTGGGTTTTGGAAGTGCTCCAGGGCTGCAGTGCAGCTTTCAGGCCAGCTCAGATTCTCTAATCCTGGGTATTTTTCACCCAGTTCAATAATTTTTAGCTTGTGCAGAAAGTATCAGGAATGTTTCATAAAGAAATGGCCTTTGTTTGGGCAATTCTAAGAAAGCAGCTGCTGTAACATGCACTGAGCTGTTACAGTCTTCGTAAGGAATTTTTCTCTTGCTTGCACCATAGGTGGAAAAGCCATTTCTTGAGTGTCAGCAAATGAAAGCACCATGTGTTTACTGTGCAACACTGTGGGTTGGCACTGCTGGGTTAATGTTAATTCCTTTGGTTTCAGGCCATAAATAGCATCTTCTCTGTACTGCAGTGGATAATCAGTGAGGTTGTCAGCCTAGATAGAAACTGTCTAAACAAAATCATTTCATACAGAATATAACTTTTTATAAAAGGAAACCAGAAAAGTTACAACAGGTAACACAAAGTTACAAAGAAAAAGTTGAAATAGCCACAGGAGGGCAATGCACACATGATAGGGCCACGTTGGGAGCAGTGTCCGAAGCCTCTGGAAAGCAATCACTTGCTGAATTGTCTGGGGGCATCTGACTTTGGGATCTGAGCATGGGTCTCTTGTGATGTGCCCAAAGAGGGAGTGACAGGATGGCTTTCCCAGCCCAGTGGGGGCTGGAGGCCACTCCACACACTCCTCACCATCCACCCCGGGCAGCTTAATGTGTTAACTTGGCGGGAAGGGGACGGGCAGGGAGACATCTGGATACCTGGCCCTTGCAGACCTGTGGACTTAAGAAAAGCGTTTGCTGCACTGGATTTTAATTTTTGCATAAAGAACAGTTGGTAGTGGTTTGCACTGGGGCCTTGTGAAGCTCAGGTGCCCATTTTCAAGGGCCACTCACTCCTTTGTTGCCCACAGCACCCCTGTAACATGTTCTCCATAAATGAGCATCTTGTTCCGTGGATAAGAGTGTTCAGAAAGCAATATGCACTAGCTCGGTTTTGAGTAATGGACAAAAGAAAGTCCCTGTTGTTTTACACTCAGATTGTGTTGTACCACGTACTGAATTTTACTTCAGAAACAAAGGCCAGGGAAGTTTGAGAGCCATGAAAAGTCTTTACAGTAGCTTAGTTCAGCCCCCATACATGTCTTCAGGTTTTACATGAAGTACAGCTTGTTAATTGTAGCTCTGAAAGTTTAGTTTCTTTGCTTTGTACCTTTGGGCATATCTGCTATCATACGTTATCTACACAGTCAAGTGGTGTTAGCATGAGTTTTATTATATAAATTGCTGATCTTAGGACAGAGCCAGTAAGCAAACAGATGTTTGATCTTCATGCTGGAGAATGTTCATGAGAACACCCAGGCAATGTGTCAGAATGTCATTTTCCCTTTGCCTGGTGTTATCCCTCTTTTGGATGGATAGTAATTGCTCCTGACGTGGACATTTCAGCCCTGTGCCTTTGGTCTAGAGGTTATATGCCACCCCAGGGAGGCTCTCCCTGTGACTGTGATTCAAACTAATTTATTTACTCTCTCAAGTTTTTTGGACCGTGCAAGTTCTCAAGTATTGGCATGTGCTACAGTTTGATGTTGCACTGAATGGCTCATTTAGGTATCAAATAACTGCAAATGCTTTAGTAATCTCTATGGACTGTGAATTCTTGAAATCAATAGCTTCCTTTCACCAGAATTTAAACTGCTTTCTATTATGTGGAGCCTGATGCCATAACAGAGAGATGCTTAACATGCTGATTGAGCTTATCTTTGAGCAGCAGGTAACATAACCAGATATCTTTCTAAGTACATTGGACAAGAGAGCACATGGTACTTTGTTTCTATGAGAAAATCTATTGCTAAGGTTGACCCAAAAGCAATTAGTGGTTCATCTAATTGAATTGGTGAATTCACCTGTGCAGTCTATTAAAATATTATGCAGTTTAGGCTCAATTTAGTACTGCTAGCAGAAGGGTTGTAGAGATTTATAAAAGGGATTACCTTCTGTCTATCCACTGAGTGGATGCTTGATCTTAAGTGAAATAGCAGAGCATCCTGGCAGTTCAGCCAGAAATACCACTATGGCAAAGCTGAACTTCTCCCACTGCTGTTGTGGCTACTCTCTTCCCAAAATCATGGAGCTGTTGTATTTCTGAGTGTAAATGGGCACATACAAAGAAGTCGTTGTCCAAAATCCAAACAGCTGGATTTTTCACCATTTTCAAAGCAAAACTCAAATGCTGTCTTGTGTAAATTGTGTAAAAAGTAGTCTTTATAGTAAATTGAACTGAACGGGCTTTGGTTGTGCTCCTGAGACTTTACTTTGTTTAAAAGATATCTTCTGTCACAACCAAAATCACACCAATATGTAGTTTTGCTTCTCCCTACCCCACTCTGTGCTACTTTGGGCAGAGCTTTCCCACTATCAAGAAAGAAAGAAGAGCTGGGTGAC
This sequence comes from Calyptomena viridis, assembly GCA_013390005.1. Lineage (NCBI taxonomy): Eukaryota > Metazoa > Chordata > Aves > Passeriformes > Eurylaimidae > Calyptomena > Calyptomena viridis. The sequence continues at coordinate 21,492 of WEIV01030274.1, forward strand.
TAGAACATTTACGAAGAGCCTTGCCAAGCTGGAATAAGTCCCCTTAGTTATGCCTTATTTCTACTTTGAAGGGCACCACTGGAAAACTCCAGGGGAATTCATTAAGAGGATATTTATATACATTGCAGTCCATACCCACAAGCTGTACTTCAAGTTCCGTTACATCTCCTTCCTAATGGAACATAATTCACAGTAAATAGATGTCTCGATCCCCTCTGTATGTAAGGTCCAAAATTTATTGTGACTTTCTGTATTGATATGCATTGCAGAGCTCATTAAAAAAAAATGCACAGATCAGCTAAAAGAGAGAAGATGCTCAGCAAAGATGCTCTGCACATATGTGTAATAAGAACATGTTTTGTAAGTCGATAAAGATTTGGAATGGGAATGTGGCTGATTCTCCTCTCCCACTTTCCAAGGTCCATGTCAGTCCAGGGCCACGTTTCCACACGTGGCATGACAATGCTGGAATGGCACAGTGTGGCTGTGCTGGATTGCACAGCTTTGTGCTGCAGAGCCTTGTGTACATCCCAAATGTTTGAGGATCCTCACATGGGGAACTTTACATGAGTAGAAAGCAGCTCCTCATCTATCCAAAACCTACTCAGGGCTATGGGACCAAACACAGCAGCTTTTTTCCTGCTCCATCAGGCTGTCGTTTTGTCTTTCTAAGTGATGCTACAAGAGTGTATAAAAAATAGCTGGTAGAATGAAGTGGAGCTGGACCTACCCAGCAGTGCAATAACTTTTTGTGCTATTAAGAGTGCTGTGGCCCTTTGAGCTACTCTATAAATCTTTTACAGATGGGTATGGAAAGTAGAAAAGGGAGAGAAAGAGTCGATTAAAACCATATTTGGTAATGTGTCTGCTTCTGCAGGCTCATCAGATGCATGCTAACTAGGTCAGCCTGGGGAATAATCTGACTCAAAATGTTTATTTTTTTTGTCTTCTAATACTGCCTAGGCAGGAGCCACAACTCTGCACCTACAGATAATGTAGTAAGGGCAAAAAGGCTTAAAAAACAGATAACCTAATTGTACCAATTAGTGTAATTATGTGCTACTTATACATTCGTTATTTATGCACAGGTCCAGCCGCAGTTTTTTCCTCTACACAATTTATTTTTGCTTGTTTTCTTCTAGATTCATAGCATAGCCAATTTCAACTTGTTGGGTACTCATTAATGGTACCTTGGGTCATAAATATACTTGAAAATAATGTTCTTTACATCTTTTCATCTAGGTGATAAAGAGCTTCTTCAGTAGTAGCACATAAATTTCAGTAGAGGAATAGTATTATTTTCATCACTGTGTGGTGTATTTCTGCCACAACCATGGGAATTAAGCACAAGATAAGGGGCAACATCTGTGAGGTTTTTGCTGGACTGTGGGATAGTGATAGATATTTTTAAAATGCATAAGTGATCTCGGTGGACAGTTGCATAGTTACTCCATGGATGTTCAGCATTAAAGATTTGAATCCTATCTGTGCTAGAATGAGTTCACCCAAATGGTCTCATGTAATCATGATCTTCCATCTCAAGTCAGAAGGTTATGTGGTCAAATCAGCAAATGGTTAAAACCAGCTGAAGTAAAAAAGGGCCTATAAGTTATCTTTTTTCAAGTTTCTCATTACAGAAATGCTTGAGGGTAAGTTGCCAGCAGGAGACTGCTACATCAGATCTGAAAGCACTGACATAAATGTTGCTATTAGGTAATGGTAGTACTGTATACTATAATATTTATAGGATTTTGCACTAGCTTATGTGCTGAAAATTACAACAATGCAAAGTAGTTGCATTGTACATTTCTGGCTATTTTTAACACTGCTTCTGCAATAATATTTTCTTTTGTTCCCCTCTATGTTATAGGGAAAAAATTGAATTTTAGTCGTAAGAACAAAGACATATTTCATTATACAATCATTACAGTCCCCAGAAATGTGTTTATAGCAGGCTCAAATACACAGGGAGACAAAGTATAATGGTCTGACATCAGAGAGTATTCGTGTGCAGAGCCCCATGGGAAGGAACGTGTTCACAGGCACAGAAATGGATCCGTATTGTTTTGGCACCGATGTGATGTGAGCTGCTGGTAAATTTGCATCAGGTGACTTGCACAACCATCACTTGTGGAATGTTTTAACCAAAAATGTAGGTCTTCAGCGAGGTGCCTTGTGAGGGTGTTGGGGTTTTTAATTCTTTCAGGATCTGTCATTGATGGAGTTAGAGAACATGGCACTGAGGCTGCAAAAGCAGCACAGTCACATTCGTGGTTCTTTGTTCTTGCCACTCAGGACTGTGAGTGGGAGGCTCTTACCTTCTGCCTGAAGTTCCACGGAATATAGAAAGATGTGAATGAAATCACTAGACTGTCGGTGACAGTGGTTACAGTGCTTGAGGAGAAATATGGACTTGTTATAATTGTTTCTTAGATTATAAGGATTATTCACAATTTCAGCTATTCACTGAATATTCCATAAATGTTTTATCAAAGATCGAGTTAATATTGTGGTCAGATGTGAGCCTTGTCTGAGTGATAGCTTTCAGACAGCTTTCAAATTCATGAACTCTGTCTTTTGTATAGCTTTTCTGCTAACTATGGAAAATGCACGTGCATGTTCTTTTACTTACTATCAGATTTTTGAAGGAGGTGTTGCTGATGGTTTGGTTAAACTACTTTTTCAAAGGAGAGCTTGATGAAAGGTGTGTGTGTAATGCAATTATTTTAAGCATTTAAGCTGGGTCCTCAGGATGTTTCCACTTTGTCACAGATGACGGTCACTCCTCACTGCCAGCTTGTGAAATGTAGTTAGAACATTGATACAGGCTGGACAAGCATTAGCAGAGAAAGGATATTCTTAAATGAGAAAGAAAAGGGAAAATGGGGGGACTAGAAAGTTCATTCTTGTATAGCAGAATCGTAAGGATCTAATGAAAGTAATTTTCAGATTATGCATCTTTGCTTTATGCTGGGTGTGGGGGAGACTTACATGGTGTATGTTTATCATTCTAATATGATTACAAAGACAGAAAATACTAGTTTAGTGTTTAGTTCCATGTGAAAACCAAGAGGTTGCTTGAATCGTGGTCAAGATTTGATCAGTTCCCACCAGTTCTCTCCCACTTCATGTTTCATGTGTAAACCCCAAAAATAAAGTATTCTTGAAGTGCCCTGTCTGGTTTGTAGCCTTGGAACTCCTTGTATGTATCCCTGATGTACTCAGGGATATCCCTCAGTACTCAGGAATATAGCACTGACATATATATCATGGTAGTCTTAGATAGCCCTCAGTAAACAGTTCAGACCTCATAGAGTTGGTTAGAACTGAACACAGACACTTCCAAAACAATAATAATGCATTTTTTAATAATTGTGATTTTTTTTTTTTTGCTAGCAAAATTCAAACAATAGTCCCTGGTGCAGCACAAACATGATGCTTCCATTTGTCTTTCTCATTCATTCTGTGCTACCATACAAGAAAGGCAGCCTAATTCCCCACTGCCGTGTAAATATGACATGAGACACTGCAGAGAGGCTTGGAAATGTTAATACCCCTCTAACACAGACAGCAGACAGCAAGTGCTAGTTCTGTTTCAGCTGTGACTCAGGCTGTTGCAACAGGTCCTGGCAGAATTACAAGAGCTGGGAGCAGCCTGCAGGTTCCTGGGTATGTGTCACATTCTGCATGATTTTGGTGGTTTAGAATGGCAAAAACTACCTGGGGGTGACTTTGAGAGACAGCAGCTGTTTCAGAGAGTGGCAGCTGCCAGCTTGTCTGTCAGCCCACGGCAGCCAAGGCACTGACAGCAGGCTCAGCTCACACAGCCCAGCTGTCTCCACTACTGCCCAGCCTGCAGCAGGGTTGGATGGGCTCCTGCCACCTCTCACCACTGCAGGACAAGGAAAGATACTGGAGATGGATGGTTTTCCACCCCAGACCAAAGGGACGCGTGGTCTGCCGGTGAAGGGATGCTTGGCTCCCTGGCAAAAGGATGCTTGGTATCCAGGAGAAGGGAGACTTGGTCTGCTGGTGAAGGGACATTGGATCTCCTGGTGAGGACACGAGGGGGATAGGAGTGACCAGGAGTGGTCCAGGCCCACTGAGAGGAGCTGGAGGGCAACAGGCCAAGGTTAAGGAAGGGGCATCTCTCACAGCAGCAGCTTCAGCTGGGAGGAGAGACTCTGGCCATGACTGTCCTTCAGCCTTCTCTTCCACCACTCTTCCCAGGAAGACTTTTTTCCCTGGCCTTTTGTCCTTTGATGACTCCTTCACTGACTCCTACATTTTATTTTTTTTTAATTTTAATGATAGCATAGCAGTGAAACTGAGTCACATCAAGGCCTGAAGCTTTCCAGCTTTAATCTATAATGAAATGTAAAGGAACCTGTCAGGGGCTGATGTGATCTCAGTATCCTTGAGAGACGGACTTGGGAACTGTGCTCTGGGAATCAAAGTGTTCAGCTCAACAGTGCTTTCCAAAGCAATGAATTGTTTCAATTAATTTTTTTTCCCCTCTTCAATTTCCTATAGAAATTGGGAAGATCGATCAAGATATATATAAATACAACACCCCGGGATTCACTGGCTGCCTGTCGAGAGTACAGTTCAACCAGATCGCTCCACTCAAAGCAGCTCTGAGACCTACCAACAGCTCCTCTCACGTCCACATCCAAGGGGAGCTGGTGGAATCCAACTGCGGGGCGTCTCCCCTCACCATCCCACCCATGTCGGCCGCCACCGACCCGTGGCACTTAGACTCAGGTGAGCTGGGATTCACATCACCTTCACTCAGTGGAGCAGTTCAGAGAGGAAATCCATCTGCCTTGCTCTGCAAGGAAAAACAAAACAGAGAGCGAGTGGTTGATGGGTGAGTGCAGGGCTGTAATCGTGGGAGGATGTGCAACACCAGAATGACAGATTTGCCACCGCTTCAAAATGCAGTTGCAGGTGTTTTCTTTCCCTTTTTTTTTAATATTCTGCTTTATTTTTCTTTTCTGTGACTCTTAGACTATTTGAACGTTGAGTTTTGACCAGCTGCTGTGAGAGCACTTTCTCTGTAGTATTGGGTATGTAGTCAGCAAAAGGTTGCAAGTACATATAACTAAGGTACAGTAGCATTTCTTATGCTGTATTCCTGATAAATAAGTATATTGTAATCAGATCCATACCAAAGAAATAAATCTAATTTCAAGCATAAATACATTTATGTTAGGTGATGATTTGTTTTCTGAAATGTCTTCTTTCCTTAGGCCATATTTAATGGAAAATCCTATTAGTCATGGTGGCATTCATCTTCTGCTGAAAATGCTGGAAAGCCAAAACGGCTTGTTGATCCCAGCAATCTCATCCTGCATTGGGACTGACAGTCCTTGAAAATATGCATTCTGTCTAACTTTAGAGGGTTTTTTTTCTCTTTCGCTCCTTGAGTGTCAGTTTCCCTTTAGATTTATATAGATGTCTTTAGATTTAGGTCAGGTATACATTGACAACTCTCTTGTATTTTGTCCTCATTCTGATTTCACTTGTAAAGTGTAAATTAGAACCTGTCCTGATAAAGTTGATGGGTTTGCAGTAGCATAAAATTATAGTGCTAGAGGAAAAACTTGGTCCATAATGATTTTGATACCCGTTTGCCTGTTGTCTTTGGGGATGCCTCCATATGCCAGTTTTTATGTGGGAGTGGGCAGATATATAAGTCTTTCTCAGAGGTATGTGTCAAGGTCATACCTTTGGGGTTTGTTTCTGTGGGGGGGTTTCGGGGAGTTTAGTGGGGTTTTTTCTTGCAATGCCAAGGAACTCCTTGCAGCATTTCCTTTCTGCTGTTCTTCAGCAGAGAAATAGGGCAGGTGTTTGTAAGGAGAGACAGATACTCTAAACTGAGGGTCCCAAACATTAACACAGGAAGTGCTATGCTCTAAAACCTGTAATTCCCTCCTTGCTGACATGCCTTTGTAAGATTTCAGTATATCCCTTCCCCGTATGCAATTTTCTACTTTTTTTTTTTAATCCCAAATTAGTAGCTCCTATCTTGCCTGAAATGATTAGATCAGTTTGTACCTGCAGGCTATGCTCTGTGCTCTTCTTGCTATAAAAGCATACTTCTGAGGGATTCCTCACTGCCTCCTGTCTGTGTGCCATAAACATGTTGTGGATGTACTGCTGCTCTGAATCTTGTGCATCTAATGGGTTTCGGTTGTTAATTTTGGTTGGTTGCTTTTCCTTACATTTTATTTGACTGCAGGCTAGTAAAAGGCTGTGGGGGGATTTACTGAGGATATTTGCACTGTTTCTAATAGCTCCTGCAGTTCAAACAAAGAAGTCCTGTTTGTCCTTGGCACATGATATTATGCCTGACTCTGTGGTGTCTGTCTTGTCTTGTAAACTTTGTTCACCTGACAGACTACAATTTATGCTTTTTCTTCTGGATTAATTGCAGTACTCTGTCACAGAGACAGCATGAAGGATGTCAGGGAACATACAGCATGCTATTAGGTTGGCTCAAGGTGTCTGTTAACTTCTGCCAGTAAAAAATAAGTCTCATTGCCACACTTACCTGTTTCAAGTCATGGGCAGACAGAGTGCAAGTGACCTATCTTCATTTTTGGTGATGATTAGCTTTAGTAAGACTGACACCTAGGACCTTTCCAGTGATCCACAGCAGTACAGGGAAAAGATTATATTCTTTCAAAGGCTTCTAGTGAGGGACTGCTGCACACTGAAGAAACCATATCAGGTACGAAGGAATTTCACAGCGAGGGAGGAGTGTTTCACTGGTTCAGGAGTGAAAGGATATTCAGGTGTTGGTGAGCAATACCTGACTTTCACTCTGGGTGACGTTTCTGTGGTACAAAGAGAAGGTATCACAGCAATACTCATTTAACAGTAGCAGTAAGAACAAGTCAGTCTTTGTGCCAGTATCTGTGGTGGTCTGACACAGCTAGTTCTCTTTCTGTCACAGGAAAAATAGATACTGCAGGCTGTGGAACTTGAGTCATCAAAGTCATAACCTGTAAGTCATCAAAATTATTTTGATGACTGGTAAATGAAAATGTTCAGGTTTAGTGTCACTTTGCATTAGTAAATCGGCAGTTTTCACTGAGGATTTTTTTGTGTGTGTGTTTCCCAAACCCTACTGAAGACTTTCAAACACAAATCATCTCGAGAGAGAAAATGGGAGAATCAGAGTAAATAATGGTTCCCATTGGTTCCAGAATTGGAATAGTCTCAGTGCTCTGTGTGAATTTACTCCTTCACTAAACTAGCTGAGGGGACAAAGACAAAAAGCTCTTTTGAAATTCACAGAAACACTCGCAGTGATGCTAAAGCAAAAGCCACTCACACTGCCACAAAGAAATGGTTGCAAAGAACATGGCTTTGAAAGCAGCAGTTACTGTGTGCAGGGTTTCTCATTTCAAATATGTTTTTAAGTGTAATTTTTACTGTTTTGGTACCTATTTAATTTTAAATAGTTCTTAATAAAACATGAGAGTTAAGGATGGGTGTTTCATACTGAAAATTAAAAATCAGGAAAAATTTCATGGGAAGTATCATGTGGTTTAAATCCCATTTAGTAACATACTCTGCACTCATCCTGGATCAGATTTTAAGTTAAGCATAGATTTGTAGCTTTGCTTCTCAAATACTGTGGAATTGAACTTTGAGTATTGAAAAATGCTGGGGGTGGGGGGGGATCAAAGATAAGTGTCTAAATAGAACAGATACACCAGGCAGCAAATGTAATGATCCTTTCACCTCTAGACTGCAGTGCTGGATCAGACCTTGCAGAAGTTAAGCAGGTTCTGCCTGATGGGTGACCTACATGAACTGTTTGCTTTAAGCTCTTTTGTGTAGTTGCTGCATGGACATCTGCTAGCTGCAAAACTTTTGGGATGCCTTAACAAAGGGGCTGAAGGGAAAATCATAATGACACACACCAGTCACTTGGCAGCTTTCCTCTAAAGACTAGTTAAGGGATCTGTCTGTAAGAAACCTCCTTGATGTGCTCTCCAGACAAATGAGCTGTTCAGCTTCTTGATTCACTGTCTCACTTCCTATTAGCCTTAAATTCATATATATTTCATATTTACAATATTAGTTCTTTTTAAATTGCTTTGTTATTGTGGAAATCCGCTTCCCTCCCTCTCCACCTCTGGCTGGCATTTTGCCATGTTACTGGGACATTATCTTAAACCCCAATCTTGTTCATCCTGTGACTGCTCTCACAAGGCATAGTCTTTTCCTGTTGCTATGGTGATCCTTTCTTGGTGGTGATGAAGTGCAAGAATTCAAGAAGTCATTCTTTTGTGGAATGTGGCTTTCTGGTGATTTAAAAGAAAAAAAGTCAAGAAAATCCGAGCAGATCATCAATATAGTTCCCTTCCTGTGTCTTCCTCCCATCAGTATTAGTTCAGTTCGTGTCAGACAGTCCAGGTTGCCTTGGTTACATCAAAAGGAGCGTAGGAAAGAGGCTAAAAAGAGCCTGATCACTGAACATACTATTTTAAAATGACATGTCCTATCTTTACATATTGTCCAAACTCATCAAATTACCTGTCTGACGTACATTTCAAAACACAAGTTGTAATTGCATGCCTTTAACTATATTAGCATGCATTGTAATATCCATTACTGTCACATATGTAAAAAAAAAAGCTAATCATCGAGGTTTTTGTAATATCTCTTAGTTCAAATTAGCTAAGATATCTGTCTCTGATGACCGACACCTTGCTCGTTGTAGAAAAGCAAACAAAAGCCCAAACATGATTATTTTTGTAATAAAAAAATTCCACACCTAAAATGCCTTGTACTTAAAATCAGAAGATACATATTAACAGGGTGGTGTTCAGTTTGTGAATGTTTTTATCTAAGATAAATGTTCTGGAGTTTATTAATGAAATTTCACTTCCAAGTTTTTCTTATTTATATAAAAAGGGTGAAAGAAATCTACTACATGTATGTAGCTCTCCATTTTAGGTAGAATGTGCTCCAGCTTGAAAAACTGCCCAGTCTTGAATTTTGTAAAAGCAGGAGGTCCCAGAAGAAGCAGGGTAAATAAAATAGTTGGCAAACCATGCTTTAGCACCTCTGAGCTGTCATGGCACTGTATAGCTGCAAGATGCATTTATTCTGAGTATGAACAGAATGACATCTAGAGTGTTTAACTCAGGATTTAGTTAAACCTATATTAGAGTCAACATATTGCAAATTAAATGGAGCAGGATTAGGTGCTAAATCTGCAATGTTCTTCTGAGTGGCGTGACCTTTTTCTGACTGTGCATATTTAAACCCTAAATGCTCTTTATTTTTTATAGAAGGTGAAAGGTCTTGCCTTTTCAGAATCGACAGCTTACTTTGAAACCTATATTGAGCATATCTGGCAAAAACATTGTATGAAGACATGTAGTGCCGTTGTCAAGATTCAAACAGTTGCTTGCAGGATTCACTCCCTTTTTGTTACCAATTCCTGCCTCTTCCTTTACCAAGTGACAGCAGGAGAGGAGAGCAGCAGTGCTGAATGCTGGCTGTATGATCCTGCTCACCTAACTGGCCAGCTAAGTCTTTGTCAAGTGGGAGAGTCCTGTACACATCAGTGAATCCACCAGCAGGAGGATTAAACCAATGGTAACGTGTGATGTAGAGCTCATTCTCTCCTTTAAGGGGTGCCAGGGGAGCAGGGTCTCTTCTCCAGGCCTTTTCCAGGGCCAAGTCCAGGCAGGAGGGACAAAGGAGGTGAACCACTTTTGTGTATGATGCAGCTTTACACATCCAAATTTCATCTCCTAGTGTTAGCAAAATTAGAAATAGGTGTGAAGATGGTTGCTAGAATAAAATGACAGTCCTCCTTCTTTCAAACAGGATTAGCTACCTATGCTGCAATCAGAAAACGATGCCACATTCTCTCTTCAGGGCTGTTGATTACTCAGAGTGGTTGGTTTCTTGTTTTTTAATTAACATAGCCTGTAAGCATTGGGAGGCTGTTTGTCTGCCAGCAAGCTAGTTTAATATTTCTGCTCCTTATACGAGTGACTGAGGATGTACTTGCAACCTGCCCTGTGGGCCAACAGGTTCTTCTACTGCCAGATTTTGGTGCATTTCTGTGAGAGGGACTAGCATTCATCCCCAGTGCTCCCAATAGAAGTGTTTTTTCAGAAGTCCATGGCCTTCACCTGGGTTGTTCCCAAACAGGAAGGTAGCATTTTGGTCAGGCAGTCAGGGATTGAGTCAGACAGAACCCATAGCTCAGTTTCTCAGCACTTAGTGTTTCTTGTAGACAAGAGGGTAAGTGGTAAACATTTAGATGCAACAGTTTCTATTTTTTTCCTCCTCATGGAGCAGCTAACAAGGAAGAGCATCTGTCTGAAATTTGGCACAAGCAGTGCTTCATCCTTAAAGGGCTTAATTATGGTGCTTGAATTACTGTAAATCTCTCTATTGATTTGGAATAAAAATGCCTCTGTCAGTGTCATCTAGTTCCTCCACACAATTATGCATAGCTTTCTCTTATCTTTAAGACTATATAATTTCAGTGTGAAATTTCTGGCACTCTGCCTAGAGTATCAGGCAGTTGACAGACTGCCAAGCTCGTAAATTCTTCTGGCATTCATTGAGAAACCAGCATTGTAGCTATTTCATAAGCAGTGATTTGAATGTTAATGCTGCTACCTAATGTCAGGACAAGGTGCTGATGTCAAAAAGAGAGCCTTTCCTGTCCTCTGCAAAGACTGTATTTTTTACACAATTACTCACCTTAACTAGGAACATTGGGATTATATAAATTAGGGGGGGAATGGAGTAGAGAAGGAAGCATTTAGATGCCTGAGCACTTCATGTGACTGCTTTCTTTTTCCTTCCCTTAGGCAGAAGAGCACTTCACTTCCCGTGTAAGATAGTATTCTAGATTACAATCAGGTCATTACAGCTATTAAAGTTTTTTTTAGATTTAAACTCCCCAATCTGACACATTTCTCATTCCCAATCCAAGCTTTTCTTTTTTTCCTTCTCTTTAGTAACTGTCATAAATTTATGGGCTTGTTTGGTGTTCTTGGCTGTTGGGATGGATTCTTTTTGGGGGGAGGGGGTGTGGTTTGAGTCTTTCATATATTCCCTCTAGGTCCACTATCAGCAATTAGCTGTATACATCCAGGCTTTGACCAGCACTTAACTCTACTGTTCCTTGGAGAGCACCAAAGCGTTTCATATTTGACATTAATTATAAAAGGAAGTATTTGTGAATCTTCCTTAACAGGTGAAATGTAAGCTCTGCTCATAAAATTTTCATGAAAGTGATAGCTTGGGCCAGCATGACTAATACAGTGGCAGTTTTTGTCTGGAGTCATAGTGAGAGTCAGTGCCAGACAGATGTTACTACCAGGAATGAAAAGACAGATGAGTTTAGGTCTTTGATGCATGAGGGTGTTCTAATGTGCTGCAAATCAACTGGAAATTTGGCAGAGCAAGTCTTCAAAATACCACTTTTGAGCTGCAGCTTGCTGAAGTTCAACTGCAGATAAACAAAATCCAAAAGTAACGCTAAATATCTGCTCTCCTTTGAAAATCAGGAATAAAATTCAAATACTAATATTACAAAGTGTCTTGCCATCCCACTACTTGTACAAGTACCTGTTGGTGTGCAAAGTATGAAATGGCCATACAAAGAGGGAAGCAGTAATCACCTAACCCTTCCTGAAAGACAGTGCAGGAATGTTTTCTCTGCTTTGTGTTTCATCCAGGACTGCCTGGGGGAGTTCAAGCTACAAGGATGGTTTTCCTGACAAGGCACAGGTTTTTCTGCCCCTTTGCTAGGAAGATTGCTTTTCAAGACCAAAAGGAAGAAAATTGTACTACTCTCTTGGTGCAAATCATTCATAAAACTCCACTCCCTCCTGTCCTTGAGAGAATGGAGAGCCAAGTTGAGCTGCAGAAGGAAATTAAGGGGCTGGTAACTCAGTGATTCACAAACAGCTGCCTTGACTGATTGGCTTGTGGACTCTGCTGTCTAGTGTTGAGAATTTGTATTGTCCCAGTTCATTGTCCATGGAGGATTCACTTAATTTTCTCCCAGCACTGCTATTGTTCATTGTTGACATTTCCATTGTTCACTCTAAAATTCGTGCTTTTTTCACAGAAACATCCAAGGACAATTTTTTCTATAATCCCCACTTACTTTCCCACACTGTCCCAGGTGTTTGCATACAGAAGAGCTGTTCAGAGGACACTCTTTCTATTAAGCCATCATTTCAGAGGATTTTTAAATTTATGTTCATTTCACATTGGAATAAGAAGACAGGATTGGAAAGCCTTCACACCAAAAAAACACAGATTTTGTGTTTTCCATCATCTTTGTGCTTGTCTCTCTCTCACTCTCTCAGCAGAACTCACCAGTAGCTGCAATAAAAACCACATAAGATTAAGTGAAAAATTCTTAGAGAAAAAACAGGAATCTTTCAAAAGGCTTTTGATCTAACAGAACATACCTGACAAAACTTAGTTTTAAGTAATTGGTCTAAATAGCACTAATGTGTTGGAGAATTTTTTTGTCATTTATGTTGGGTTTATTTCCTCCCTATCCCCCTCAGTCAAGAAGGTTGTGAAGGATTGAAGAAATTAGTGACTTTTCATCCAATATTTAGATTTTCATGTTCCAAATAATTTGCATTATTGGCAACAGAGAGAACAAGATGACATTTTTAAAGTGAGAAGCCCTAATTCTCCCTCTCAGCTGCATGTCTGTTCTGGTACTTACAGCATTGCTATGTGGGTGTACTTTTTTTCTAATATCCTGTAATTTATACTAAAAAAAAACTATTAAGTCTATGACTGTGAAGACTTCTATTTCCATAAAGACAGAAAAATGGTTCCTAATAGGAATATACTTGTAACCCTCCAACACTACGATTGAAACATCACTAAAAATTCAAGGAGTGATGCTTGACCCTGCAATAGTATGCTAGAACAAAAATGACCTTTTACAAACAATCTCTTAAGTGTTTTGTGGTGGGATAAGTGTGAAGTTGGGGTATTTTTTAAACTTGGAGGTGTTTAATATTAAAAATAACTTCAGTGAAATTTTTGGTTCTATACTTAACTTGATGTCAATAGGACTTTAAATCTGTTAACAGATTTTAATCAGAATCTGGTCTCAAATGCCTAGAAAAGCAGGAGTGGGGGCAGTTTTCCTACTTTTTCAGCTTTCACCTTGGAGAAGTAGGGGAAAAAAAGAGATGTATTAATTTAAAAAATAGAAATATAGGAACTTTAAATATAAATAAAAGACACACGAAAGTGCGTCTTATTAAAAATGTGTTATTAAAAAAGGCACAGCTTTTTTAATACTGCTTCAGATTTTTTCTTTTGCTGATTTGAAGCACTTTACTTGTCATGGGAGCTCTTCAGAGAGCCAAACTCAGGAGGAGAGCAGTGGGTGGGGTGGACATGGGCAGTGGGATGAGCAAGAAAGGGAGATTGTACCCTAAGGATTGTGATGTCCCCCTTTCATGCAGGGCTGTGTAATGGAGGTGTTTACTCTGCCCTCTTATTTCTGTGCATGTGTTCAGAGCTTCACTTGTAATCCAGTCCCTTCAGGGAGGAGAATGTGCCTGTGACTGCACATTAATTTCTACTATCAACAGTTGAGCAATGAGTTTCTGTACTTAGAGTCTGTAATAAGGAGTGCTCTGTAATTTTAAACCACAGCAGTACAAGCTCATCTGACTGGCAAAGTTGACATAATTGTGTTGAATGCAACCAGAAAACTTATTTTTGTTCTCCTCTGTGTTAGGGACCTATGAAGAAAGAGATTAGTGAGTGGATCTAGTGCCCAACACTTTCTCATAATCCTGATGTGTAAGTGGGCATTTGCTCTCATTACAAGGTCAATTCTTGGATGCCTGGCTGCAAAATAGAATTAGGAAGAAGGAGTTACAGTTCAATAATTATATCTAGTTCAATACATTGCTTTTATTTTGTTCTCTTACTGTTCTAATCAATGTCTTGATTACTGGAGGCTTTATATACCTGGTGATCACCAGATCCAACAGTTCTGATTGCTTCTCTAGTTCATATTGATGTGAAAATTTAACAGATTGTAATAATGGGAGAATATCTCTCAAAATTGTGGGCATCTTTAAAGCTGAAAGGTCAAAGCAGCCTTGCAAGGAACATGTTAGTTCTGGGATAAACAAACTCGATTTGTAGCATTTCACATGTCTCATCCATTGTTTGATTTAGACCTGTGATCACTCCCACCCTTCCTTTTTTGGAGCAAAAGTGAACTGTATCTGCCTTTGTAGTGCAATATATTTTAACTAAGACTTCCCCAGTAAAAAAGTTCGGTTAAAAAAATTGCTTCCAATGACTTACATGTAACATTGCTGGTAGCGTATGTCAAAATGAAATTTGCCTTTTTACTGTGTGCTTCTCAGTACTGCTCTACATCTGAAAAGTCTCCCTCTCTGGTTTTGGGTTTCCCCTTGCCTTTACTGAATAGCCTTTGGCTCATTTCTCTGTCCACACCCACCTTCTGGACTACTCTCTAACAGGGTCATTTTGTATTTCAATTTTGTGAATTTTCAAAAGGCTTTTATGTGGGATCCATTGCCAAAAAAATTTCCCTCTGAAAATGGCAGATGCACAATCACGCCCTACTATAATGAAGCAAAATTATAATACGCTCAGCTAAATCAAGCACATGTGTCATCTTTAACATCTAATGCTAATTGTGGTCTGTTCAGCCAGTCCCATCTCCCCTCTCCATTTGTTGAGGGCTGCTGTCTTGAGCTGCCTGTGGCAATGACTGTGCTGGGCCTACTGAATGATGGTAGGTCTCCTACTGCATTCTTGTGGTCATCTAATACTTCAGATGTCATTCAAATGATGGCCAAAGTATGGATTTTGCCTGCAGTCAGTCTTTAATCACCCTTTTAGGTGTTGCAAAGTTTATTTAACCCCATTTACCCTGAGACTCGTAACAGAAAGTTGGAAAGTGCAAAACACAGGTTCAGACTTGGTAGATTTACTCTGTGGTTACTGAAACTATGGCCTTTTCAGCCCATGCAAGAAAGAGACAGCAAAGTGTGCTGTGTCCTTTTACACAAGTTGGCTTCAGGGTGGTGGAGTTTGGAGCAAACCTGATGGATGACCTGCTGTGGGAAAACATAGGGCAAAGAATGGCATTGCTGAGCTTGGATTCTGGAAGGGAAGCAGATGAAGTGATGTTCCTAAGTCACAGGTGAGCTTAGCATTTCATGGCACAGTGCAATCCATTCCTACACCAGCTGTAGGTTTTAGGAAAGGTCTTTGTTGTGCCCTGACAGCGAGTGTGTTCTGGTTCTCCAGCAGCTGCAGCAGGGCAGCACCAATCTGATGAACAACTCCTGCTGAAATCCAGTCCCCAGCCCCAAACACGTTGCTGTTTCCTCTGTCAGAGGTGAGAGGCTCAGAGTAATTCCCATGTGATCCAAGGGACAGCTCCTCCTGAGAGTGTGAGATGACCAGGTGCAATGGAAAGCAGCTTGGGATGGACACTGGATCCAGTGTTAGTAGCAGCTGTCAGACAAGATGCAGGATGTAGCTTCACACCCTGCTTCATGTGCTGCATTATCCTGCAGGGTCCTTCAGTGGCTGCTGAACATGGTAAGCTGTGGTCTTCCACCTGTCAGGAATCCCTTGTAGCATGGCCACGGTGAAGTGGCAGCTCAGGAGGGATCGTGCTGCCATGAACAGCAGCTTTCCTCTTTCTTCACACTTCACTAGTGCTGTGGTCCTTGAAATGACCTTTTAAAAGGAAAAATATAATATAATATTCAGTTGTAAAGGAAGGAGGAACTGTGACCATTGCCAGTTTTCAGATTTCTTGTGTAAAGACACAGGAGACCAACTCTCAGACAAGCGGTAGGATTGTGGTGCTGTTCCTGTGGCAAGGGGCCTCCTTTTGGGTTAGAATGCCAGAGAGCAATTCCTTGTGATTTGGCAAATTGATGCTTTTCACATCCATTATTTGGCTTTAGGATTTTCCTTGAGATGCAGGAAGGGCAGCTTTAAATTTAGGGTTTATTTTCCCACTGCCAGCCCTTTGCTTTTAGCACTATAAAGGATTGATTATGGCCCCTGTGCCAAAATGTCTTCATTAGTCATCCTGCACAGTTCTTTGGAGCAAAATCCACTAATACAGAACCAGGTATTTTACAATTTATAGCCCCATTTGTTTCAGAGAGGTGCAGAAGAAGGTTTTTGGAGGTCACAGCACCAACAAATGTCAAAGGCGCAACTGCTGCTGGCAAAAAGTGCTGGACTGAGCTCTGAGAAAGGCACTCCTGTTTGCCCCACAGGCGACCAGCCAAGAAGGGGCTGCCGAACACACAGCTGGTTAAACTGTCCCTGAGCAGGCACACGAAGGCTGCTGTAGCCCCACACCTCTTCTCAGGCCATGTGGCAAGCTGAAGCCATTCATTCTTTTGTGCAGCTGCTTTACAATACAAAAGCAACTTTATTATGGATTTTACTCCTTGCTAACAGAAAGGCAGTTGAATCCCTTTAGCCACTTTTTGGGTGTACTGAATGCATCACTGGTCTGTCAAAGAGACAGATTATTTTAGTACAATATTACCTGATCTATCCAGCAAGGACAATAGAGCTGGGTTTTAAATGCTGCCCTAAGAAGCAATTATTGTCATTGATTATCTTAACTTTCTCCTAAGCACTTTTAACATTTTCTCTATTTCAAAATCAGTGCCATAGTCCAGTGGCAAAAAAGGAAATGATTCCAACCATTCCCGTTTTTCCCTGGGCTTGCTTAGTCATTGCAGTGTCTAGTTGCTGTGTCTAACTATAAAGAAAGTTTAATAGGTTTCATTGATGAGATGGACTTTGAAAAGCCTCTGTGATGTTTTCTGGAGGTTAAAACCAAGGCTACTGTCCAACTTCTGCTTTAAACCTGTACAGATTCCATCACCCAGTTCTGTTACAAGGAGTCTCTCGTTTTTAGGCCTCTGGCTGGAAACTTCTGGAAACTTCTGAAGCCTTTAATGGATAGTAGTGGCAAAGTAAAAATCCCTCTAATAATATGTACAATCACACACTTCTAAAAGAAGGGGGTTTGTTTGGTTTTGTGCTAAGTAACCACTTAAAACTTAATGAATTTATGCTAGTAACATGAAAAAATTACCTCCTATATGAACAACAAGAGAGTACTGTCTTTATTTTCATTTTATTTTTGTTAAGAAGAGAAAGCAAGTAGTTCTGAAGGATTACTTAATGTTGAAATTCTATTTCTTTTATTGTTCTTTAGATAAGTAACTAGGGATCACAATTTTCTTTAAATTGTTTCTGATGTTGGATGTACTTCTGAATTTCATACAAAAGTTTCACTGCTATTACAACATCAATCTTAAATTCCCTCTTTACAGCGAGTGCTGATTTCCCATACAACGGTCAAGCTATAGCAGATGGAGTTAACAGAAACTCTGCTATTATTGGAGGTAAGAAAACCATCTACTTCTGTAATCTGCTTTGCAGTATGACTCTGATGGCTGAATTGCAGTTGGTAACACATTCAGGCTCTTTTGCTGACTGTGTGGGGAAACGACACCTGAACAAAGTTAAACAGAAATGTGTGTATGTTCAGACACATTGTCTTTGTGAAATAGTTTGTCCTTGCTTAGTTTGTCCCCTCAGTCTTAACCAAATCAAAATACTGATACTCATAACTTACACATTAAGCATCCATGTGGGGAGCTACTTTACAGTAGTTACTTATGTTAACAGAGTAATTTATTGATATGAAATAGCAAGGACACTTTTCTAGTTCCAGTAGAATCAACAGGAATCTGAGTTGAACACTACTTGCTCTGCCCTTGATGAAAATCCCTCCTGACCCTGCATTCTTTTTGGGGCCCAAGTTCTGCTATAACTTCTGTGCTGGAGACTTCCATTTAATGTGATTGGTGACGTTAAGTAATACCAGAGCTGGAACTCTGAATTAGCTTTCCACTCAAAATATTCTGGTCAGCTGCTGCCTGAAATAAAAATCTTGATTAATTTTATGCACACATGCAAATTTGTATGTCCTGTCCCATAGTGTGAAAGTGTTGCACCATAGCTATCCTGGGAAAACTGCCACTTCATCTAATTCTGAAGGCATATATAGATTTAAAAAAAAAAATTAAAGATCAGTCTATTAGCTTTGAGTCAGTTCTAAATACATGTAAAATCACATACCAGTGGTGGGTTTTGTCATGTAAGGCAATACTGAGTATAGTAGTACATGCAGTCTAATAGAATTTCTTGATTCTTTTTCATGGCCCCCTTGAGGGTCTGTGTTTCCATATCCAGGTTTAGGTTAGTTGCTTTAGTTTTGATTTGCTGTGTTATTTTTCCCTCTCTAATTTATATTTTGATTATTACTTATAAATTTTCCTTCATACTTTGAACCTTTACAGTATCTGAAGGATACCACTGCATGCCTCAGAAAAATCGAGGCCACACCTGAACAGCCTGTCTGTCCAATATATCAATTAACATAAAGTGCCATAACATCATTTTGGCATAATTTTCTGGCTGACTACAAGATTTTTTTTAACCTGAGAATTTTACAGTGTCTTCATCCTGGGAGATTGTCACACCTGTAGAGAAGGGCCAAAAACCAAACCATGTTGTTTCATGCCATATGCCTGAGAGGGTAACGCTCACGATACTTGTCCATCAGAGGCTGAACCCAAACAGGCCTGTGGCTGCTCTCACTGGTGGCACCTTTTGTGTCCCCCTTCTCCAGGTGTCATCGCAGTGGTGATCTTCACCATCCTCTGCACCCTGGTGTTTCTCATCCGCTACATGTTTCGCCACAAGGGCACCTACCACACCAACGAGGCCAAGGGGGCCGAGTCGGCCGAGAGCGCCGACGCCGCCATCATGAACAACGACCCCAACTTCACGGAGACCATCGAGGAGAGCAAGAAGGAATGGCTTATCTAAGCCCACGGCGTGGGGCCTGGGGGGGAGAAGAGCTGGGCCAGGGTGGGACGGGGGTGACTCTTGCAGCAGAGGGAGAACGCTCTGTGTCGGACGCTCGAGCACACATAGGGGAAAAAGAGCAGCACAATGGGAGGAGCGAGTGATGGGAAGATACCGCTGAGACTGGAGGAAAAAAAAGCATTTAAGGAGAAGTATTTTTTAATATTTATTTACAGCAAATCGCCCCGTCTGTATCCAAACAACTATGACAAAGAGCAGTTTTGAAGCTTTGGCACCGGTTAAAGTTTCAGTAATACCTGTCTATTTCTGTGTGTGTTTAGAGATGTTCTGGATACCTGCGACAAGAAACGGGGCTGGTTTTTTTACATTTTTTAAAAGCTGTTTAAAATGTGGGTAGTTCTGTCCTGGGAGAAAGTGGCAGCTCTTTCTTCCCAGCATTGTGTTCCCTCAAGGCTGGCCACTTCCCCATAGGCTGCCCCAGCCCTGCACCTTGACCATAACACCACCCATTTGGTGGTGTTGATCAGGGTGTGGAACAGAGGGGGGAGGACTAATGCAAATCTTACTCAACAGTTTCTCAACACATCATCAGCCCGTGTCAGCCCTGGCAAGATCCATCTTCTTGACCCAGGCACTTTGTTGATTGTGTGCAATTCTCATCAAAAATGTAAAAATACTATTATTATTATTATGACTACTATTACTGCTAAAGAGGACGATCATAAAACACAGCAAGCTCTAGGGAGTTTTTTCATTGTTATTTTGTTGGTCCCTGAGGAAGGATGATGCTGTGTGGCTCTGTAGACCTAGTCTGTTCTTGTATCTTTGGCTGTGGCACTGGTGACCTGAGGCATGTGCCAGTTTAAACTCAGTTCTGCCTGTGGTATGTTGGCATATACTGTATATTGTAGTAGAGAATTAGAGCCAGACTTTGTTTCCTTCTGTTTCTTCTTAATAGACTGTCATAGAATTATTAGTACAGCTCTAGTCAATGCATTTGGACACACAGGCTTCACATCATACTTTTTCCCCAACTCGGGAATAGCAATTTATTCCTTAAATCCCTTGTTTCAGTCCCTTTGCAAAGAAAACTTCTGCTGACAGCATTTGCACAGTCAGGAAGGTAAAATGAGGAGGCTTGGAAACTACCCCCAGAGCACATGGGAAACATGCAGCACACAGGGGAGAGTTACTTTTCAATACAGAGATTTACCTGAATATTTTACTGTCTTTGTAGGGCATTTTTAAGAATAGCAAGGCCAATGGCAAGTGCAGCATTACATCCTATTCTCCCTCTCAGACCAGGGAAGTTGGGGGTGTTGCCTGAGCAGCAGGCAGGCAGGTAGGAGAAAAGGCAAAGGGGCAGCCTGAAGACCTAATATCCTTTGGTGGCAATAACAGAGCTTTGCTTGCCCTCTGTAGAGTGGTGTGGTTCTCCTGTGGTCTGAACTGATAGAAATTTAAGGCCTTAATGGGCAGTTTTTGCAGTGGAACAGAATGAAGGAGTGAATGTACTGCAGAGCATTTGCCATGTGTTAAAAGAACATAAATTGTACCAAGAATTTCCCCTTGCTCATGACAGTCCTAGATTTGCTTTACCTTTAATATTGCTCGGTTTAGTGTGCACAGATTTAATCCATTTTTCTGTACAAGAAAGATTTATTCTTCATCAGAGTGTGCAATCTACTACATTGAGTGGTGCTGGCATCTTTAATTTCCTTCTTTCTTTGGTTGCAACTTTCATTATTCTAGTTGATGCTTTAAAATTTAAAAAAAAATCGTGTAGGGGGAAGAAAACGTTGGAGTCTTAACAGACAAGAAATGAATAAGCACAGTTTGTCAGACAGGCAAGGCCAGATAGTTTGAGTTTTAAGGATGGTGGCCTGAAGTCCTCTTCTGGATTCATTGAACATAGATATCAGAGCAAATCAAACCCATTAATTTCTTGCATTTATGGATTTGGAATTAACACACAAAGAAGTTGCCAGTTTCAAAAGAAATTACTATTTCTCAGGTAACATGTGGCAGAGAGGCTCAGGTAGGCATAAAAATCGCCTCTGTCACTCTTGTGCTCTGCAGTCTCTTGCTGCAGTATTGACCTCTCTCTCTCTTGTCTGTAACTGAGCAGATGAGTCCTCATTCTTGTTTAATCGTGGGTGTGAGGTAAGTATTCAATCCTTGGAGAACAGCAGCAGGGGATGGATCTACCCTGCTCCACTATTCAGCAAACTACATAGCAATCACAGATGTCTTTGTAGAACTGAAAAGGCATTATATTTTCTGTATTATTTTATGTTTAATTTGATTTTAATGGTATTTTAGTTCACTCTGAAAACCATCCTTGCCTGCAACTTCAAGTTAACCAAGAGAGGTGAACAGAATTTTCATGACTGGGATTTGCTTTGCAGAAAAAAGTTACTAAGCTGAATTTAATGTCTGTGAGGAAGATCAGACTCAGGTATCCTGAGAGACTACAGACCTCTGCCTCTTTATGTGGGAGAGACAGATTTCACAGCCATAGTGCAAGTTTGCCAGATGCCTCAGCATGGCATCAGAAGGGAAGGTTGGCTTGGGCTCTGTGTCCTGGGCAAAGCAAGGGACAGTTGTCTCTGGTTATGGTAGTGAGGCCAGGGACATCTATTCACTGATTTCTCAAAGAATACCACAACCTTGTAAGCAAGAATTTCTGGAAAATAACCTGTGACCATTGCAAAAGCAATAGTTATAAATTAGTGTCTTAAAATTAAAAAACAGGGTTTGAATTTCTGAAATCAATTCACAAGTATCTGCACTATTCCATTGACTGTACACCATGGACCTTTTGAAAGTTCCTTTTTCTGACATGTGAAGTTCATTAGTGCTGTGTTAAAATGTTGATAATTTTCAGTCTTATTTTCATGATGCAGTCACTTTCATAACTCTAGAAGCCTCTAATTATTAGAATTCTTGTTTCTTCTTAAACTGGACCTTAGACATGATATTAGCAGTTAGTCTCTATATAGGCATTTGATGACTTAAGTTAATTCCTGCCTATCTGCTTTGTATTTCATTTCTGAGAATGCTGGATGTTTAATTGTAGGCAGTTGTCATTCAGGAGCAGGCTCAGAGAAGCAGCCTGTGTATTCTGAGGATTTCTTCCTCTGGAACCCTTGATTGAAGGCTCAAACAACATCCATAGTTTATTTCATCCACTCTTACTTGTGCCAAAAATCCATCTTGTTTAACAGGTACACCTGTAGTGGGAAAATTTCTTGGAGGGGAGAGTGGGTCCTACTTTTATAAAACTCTGTACTTTCCCCAAAGAATATTAAAATACTCGGTCTTTTATCACCGGTTTTTTAGCTGTTTCACCTGTTTGAACTGTGCAGAAAAATGTAGCTTCTTGTACTGGTTTGGGAACCCAGGTGTCCCAGTTGTGTTTCTAAAAGGTTCATTCCTGATTCTACAGGAAATGATGGCAAAACTGCTGCCTGCACTGGGGGAGAGCAAGACTGGGCTGGAGATCAGGGCTCTCAGTGTTAGTGAAATAATGTATGGAATATTTGGGATTCTCATTCACAACACATGCAGACCACCAGGTAATGAGACATGGAACTCCAAAGAGACAAAACAATGGAATACTTATTTTCAACCCAGCCTCAAGGGAAGTCTGCAGTCCCTTTTGAATCAAGTCTTTCACACACTGCTTATTCCATATTTGTTAATAGAAAATTCAGATGTATTGAATAGGAATATGTATCTTTAATTGGTACTGGAGCATTTCTGCTTTGTATTTTTTGTGTCTTAAATGTTACCTGTACCTTTTACGTCTCTTCTAGCAGTTACCACTTCAAAGGTACAGCAGCATTTCAATGTATCATGATATATGTGAGAGGATGGTCATCATAAATATTTTAGTAAGACTGCCAAAGCAGTGGTGTATATGTACAGGTTCGTTATACTGTTAAGAATTCAGTATAATTAAAACAGTGTCCTTTAATGGCAGGTGCATCTAATTTCCAGGGTATCTGTTAAAATGTGAAGCTATCTCAGTTTGACAAGCAACAGCTTTTAATATGGTTCCTCCCACTAAAGATTTTACATTCAAGCATGGTGATCCTGAAAGGGTGTCGTTTTTGAAAAGCAGAACCTAAATTCTGTTAATCAGGTGTCATTGTCCATCCTATAGAAACAAAAGAAACCTTGCCTTCTAAAAGCAACAGCATGTAAATGAGAATGAAAGAAGGACATGTTTGTATGCATTTTGTCTTCTGTGAATGTCTTTCCTTTTACCTACAGTTCTATTAGAAACCAGATTGTTAAATGCGGGGGGGGGGGGGAAAAAAAAGACATTTGAAACAGTTTTAATCACCATAAGAGCTGTTTCCTCATGCTGTGTATATTCTGATCATTGTATGTGTTTTTTTCTTCTCTAGTACCAGGCAATCAATTTGGAAAGGACAGAAGTTGGAAAGGCCTCTTGAAAAAAGACCCACAGTACCTGAAAAAGGGAGTTCAGTTATACATAAGAGAGGGTGCTAAAACTAGGGAAGATTTATTGAAGTGCAAGTGTGTTCCTCCTGCATCAGGGTTACCTGTTACAAAGTGTGTATCTGTACTTGTTGAGGAGGGCTGAGGGTCTGAGAGCAGGGTTTGGATAGAAATTAAATTATTGCCTTTCTGCGTTCTTTCCATTTCTGATCACTTTGCTGGTAGCAGCAAGCAGTTTTCTGTCAGTTCTGTTCAGATTTGTTATTGCAGCTTCACAAGGGTTGCATACTCCAAATGACTGAGTGTGGGTTGTTTTCCCTCCTTTCCTGCCCTAACTCTGTCTTTTCCTTTATGAACAAGAGCCTATTATTGAAATCGTCAAGAAAAATGTATGCCCAGCTCAACAGACTTGTGTCTGTTCCTTTTAATAAACTACCTTATCAGGCTTTAAAACATTTTTATGACATGAAGCATTTTATAAAAGGACTGTGTTAAATGCACTGGAATGGGAGATGCTTCTAGACAAAGAAGCATTAGTGCAACAACCACCTGAGTCAGAGGTACTGTGCTTGTCCCACGCTGTTCCTCTGCCTACAGTGTGAATTGCCTTAACCACCCACCAAATCCCTGGATCTGTCCAAGACCTTAATATTTGTGGAATATTATAGTGGCAAAGTCCTGGTGTGATTCTGTGTGACCATGCTTTGACTGTTCATTTGTACTGACTGTTGTAACCCCTACAAGGAGAGCCACACTTTATACAGGAATATTTTTCATTTATATAGAAAAGCTCTAGAACAAAGAGGTGAGAGTGAAGATTGAAGTGCAAAGCCCTTCTGATACTGGAACACTGTGACACACAGAGTCTTTGCTTCTTGCTGTCCCCACATGCAGGCAGAAGTGGGGCTGTGCACATGCACCTCTAAAACCTAAAGCTATTTGGGATGTGATGTCTGCCCCACTTGGGTAATTACTGCCACAACGTGGGTGCAAAAAACACCAAACTTGCTTCAAACCCATGAGTGTGCAGGGCTAGCAAAATCACTCTTAAGTGCAATTTTGAAGATAAACTCAGACTGTGCCCTACAGTAGCAGGCACATATGGTGCCTCAAATGAGACAAGACTTGGACCTGGTTACGGAAAAGCATTTATTTCACAATCTGTAACACAGTTCTTTTAACTCTGACTTTCACATATTAGCAGACTTCTTCCTGAAGCACTATGCTCAAAATTCTGCTTATGCCAACAACTTAAGAACCAGGAAAAAAAAGTGGCCAATCTGTGGCCTCAAGACAAGAAGTCTTTTTAAAAACTTGTTTAATGTAAAAAAAAGAAAAAAAGTTTGGTATCAACAGGTTCTTTCACTGAGAAGTATTTCTTTTCACCTGTTTTCTATTTTTAAAATCTCATATGAGAAAAGCAGAACTAGAACTGCTTCTGTTTTAGAAGGGGGTAAGATTTACTCTGCTAACATACGTGTAAGCAAGTAATTGATTGAGTGCATTCTGTTTCTTCTGTGATGCAGCAACTTCCAATAATATCTATTTGTGCTCCCACTGCTATTTTTTCCTTAATGGAAAAGCTTCTGGATTAAACAACCCTTTGCTTTGCCATGGATTAATGTTCTTGCTTGGTATAAAATAGAGTATTAAGGAAGAGCAAATGGTTTATTTTTCAGATTCCATAGCAGTAATTCTGCTGTCTCCAAGGGTCAGACATGTACTATATACTAATTTTTAGAATGTAGAGGTATTTATACTGATAATATTCAACAACTGACGTTGTGGATTCTAGCAAAGAGCCACCCTAAGAAATTCTAATTTATTGAAAAACCCACGTCAAGGTGGGTAGATGACACTTTCTGACAGGTAAGAAAAGTAAATTACTGGAATAACCTGTACCGGAGTTTCTTGCTTCCAGGTGGAGTTTGGGGTAGGTACAGTGCTGCAGTTAGGTTACATATTACCATGTGTTCGTTGCCTTTTTGGCCAAAATACTTGAGCTTCTCCCACCTTTCACGTGCTTTAAAACAGGCTGTTGCAAGAAAACAGCCGAAGATGTGAAACTGAAGCTGCTCTAGGCTGCTGGTGAGAGCAGAGTCCCAAGGCCCAGGCTCTTCTACCTGCTGCCCTGTGTTGGCTTAGAGGACAATTCTCAGATGTGTTGCTGCCTGTAACTCTGTTGTCATCTTTCCTCCATCTTACAGATCATCACACGTTAAAAGGGACCACAACAGACCTTCTGGCCCAACTTCTTGTGGGAAAGGGAATCTAAATGAGATGATCCAGCATCCTGTCCAGTCAGGGTTTTTTTTCCCCCACTGACTCCATTTTCAGGGTGGTGGGTTGTCAACAGGCTCTTTTTTAAGACAGACTGAGAGTCACTGGAGCAAGTCAACAAATTCTGAATCAGCCAGAAAACAAATAATTTAGATGACTCAGGTGGAAGAAGGCTTCATCTGGAAAATTTCCAACCTAACAGCTCTCCTACATTTAGTCATGGCTTTACTTAGCAGGAGAGAAATGAGCCAAGTCTATGTATTATTTTTTTAAACGCATGTAAGATAAATAAACTTGGCTGAATAAAGACAAGGTAGCCATCCCCTGTACGTTAATGTTTATTCTCTAAACTGCACATTCTCGTGCTTACAGTGCATGCGTCACTGAAGAAGTCTGACCTTGGCACAGTTAATAAATTATTCACAAGCTGAACAAATAGCCCTGTACTGCTTTGTCTTAAAACCTCCTTTGAGTAAATGTTTAAAAATATATCTATGGTTTGTCATCATAAAGCACTGGACACAGTATCAGCAGCCAGTTGTATAATTTATTTCTGTTATAAAATCAAGGTCTGTCTGCACAGTTCTCTTGTGTGACTTGCACTAACAAGACCTTTATCCCTGAAGCCTAAACTACTGCACCACAAGGTAACAAAAAGAAATTCCCTTTGCTGCACACTTTGAAACCCAGCGTAAAGTCCCTTTCATTTCACAGTCCCTGGTACAGCAGTAAGATCTCTGTACACATCCTTTTTTCCAAACCCCACTATCCACTACTTCAAGGAAAGAAATTTGCTGACAGTTGTGATTTTTTCCCATTGGTTTCTCTATTCTAGAACTGTTCCCTCTGACTGAGAAGTTTATCACCTTTCACTGTCGTCTTTAAACTCCTTCCCAGCAGCGTTTGTTACTTTGACCATGGTGATAGTCTTCCACCTTCTAAAGATGTGACCATTGTAGTGGTCACATAACAGTGCATTCCTGTCATCTGTTATATCTGCAGCTGGTTTTATCTCTCCATAATACTCAGTGACTGAAAGTACAAGTTTGGTTTCTGCCATCTGCAGCATGGTTTTATAATTTGTATTTCTTCCAAAATCACACCACCATCTGGCAAAGAGTCTGAAAATGAGGCAACTGCACCTCATTCCATTAAGCATACTTTCTGTTGCTTAGTTCAAATTTTCCCAAGAGATATCAATAATAATGTCTAGCAAAAGCCAGCATCTCTTTTCCTTAGAGCCACAAGATGTCAATTAGCTCTGAGCCACCCTCTTCCCTTGTGCTTTTATAGCAGCTGTACAAGACCACTGGTAGTGTCCCAAACAGGACACCAGAAAAATTACATTTTAAAAAAATGTAGTGCATTTAGTCTCTTATTAAAGGTTCAGCTCAACAGAGTCAACAAGTCAGTACACCTACAGGTTTCAGTTACAAGCAAATGCAAGAAAATTCTCAACATTGGTTATTAAAGAATTTTATTTTCATTGGATCAGCATCTTGGAGAGAGAAAAAAATGTTTCTGTATTTGGAAACCTGAGATACTACACTCACCCCATTGAAACTCCTGCACTGTGTCTGATCTTTTGAAGCTCCAACTGCTCAAGACAAGAGATCAGAATCACTTGAATAAGGAAGGCTGATGCATCACTTGATTCCCGTTAACTCTGAAGCACAGGGAACTGGCTTTCCAAAGATCTGCTTTGCATGGTCAGTCTCAGTCATACAGAGCAATGAGGGTCTTTTCTTTTTCTCTGCTCTTCAGTGGATCAAGAACCATCAGTGGGCTGGCTGGGCAGGTGTCACATAAATTATCTTCAGTCCTAGTGAACTGACTCGCACGTTAAGCAGCCTGAGTCCAGGGAGTTCCTCTGGCACAATATTCCTGAAAGACTTCAGCTCCCCCAAACCCCTGCTATCCCATTTGACTAGTGCTAATTAACAGAAGCCTAAAGGAAATGATTTGTACTGACTTAATCCTACGTGTGGATGCCCATCCTAACTAAGAGTGCTTAATTTCATGGGGATTAAACAGATCTTCCCCCCCATTATTGAGTGCTTGGGGTGTGCTCAGTCTGACAATTCTTACTGACATATATAAATAGAGATATAGAGATAAATAGATATTTTTATGGAGATGTTTTATAAGTGGCCTTTACTTTGTGCATGGTAATTATTGCCAAACTTGTTATTTAGGACCTACAGAAATGGCTGGTTCTGCAGTTTAGAAAGCAATCAGCTGTCTCTGTTGCAAGGGAGACTTGGGGTATGGGCCTGGATTTGTTTCTTTATTACTCAGCTATGATTTGCATGGTTTGGATTTGGGTTTTGTCCCACTGTCTTTTTTTTTAATTTCCTTGTTGGTTCTCTGGCAGGGACATATTGGGCTCAAGCAGGAACTTCTCAATCTTTGAGAGCTGGAGTGAAGCCATCGGTGTCATACAACACTTCAGAAACCCCTGCCTTGTACAGCTTGTGATGTTGAACAGCTCAGTGTGAGGTCCTCAAAACAGGTTCTTTAGCAGGCTGCTGGGGTTTTCACATCAAAGTGAGGTGCTCCTATTTCTCTGTTTTGCTTGACAAGATAGCAAGCCAGCAATAGATGCTAATCTATGGGTGATACAGCCTTGTCAGCAGAAAGGGGCATCAGCAGAGACTGGGACGTGAAATGAGGGTTTAGAATTGGATTCATATACATAGCAGTAGCAAAAGACTCTGAAAATTGCTACTGAGGCAGGTCATTTTACTTCCTCTCTTATTTTACTCCTTTTTTTTTTTTTCGTGTGCCACATGTGAGTAAAACAACCCTACCAGCCAGACAGCTCTCAATAACCTGGGCTGGTGGTTAGAGATAGAAATGCAGTTGTCCTTTCTTACTGATCTCATTCCTGCTGCTGTGGAGTGATCTGTACCCAGGAAAAGACCAGGGCCATTAGCTATTGGGAAAGTGAAAGCAGCTTCTCACCCTTTCCATCCAAACCAGGTTGAAAGCCAATCCCAGGTTTATGTGCCTACCAAGCTGACCCAATTCCCCAGCAGGTGAACCAAGACCTAGTTTGTTTGCAGTTGCTCTAGTCCACAGGTTTCTTTCTTGAGCACAATTTTCCCATGGGACACATAACCAGGATATAAAGGTTACCCTACTTGAGCAAAAATGTGTATATTAAAAACATCCTAATCTGAAAGTACAGTGTATCTAAGATTCCTCTGTTATAGACACTTAGTCTACAAGATTTATGGCTACATTTGCTATGTTATGCTTGAATAAACATATAATTCATTGAAATACACAAGACCGATAAAAGTAATATGATCTCTTTAAGGAGAATAAACTGTTTGTAAATTTATAAAGAGTATAATCTGTTAGGCCTTATTTGAAGTATGTACTGTGGTTTGGTAAAAGTACAACATTAAAAGAGCCTTGCCAGATGGGGACTGGTTTTTTGTGTTTGTGCATGTGTGGTTCCTTTTGAATATTCAACATCTTCATTTAACAAAACCAACCAACCAACCAAATTAAAAAAAAAAAACCCACAGACTCTCTGCAGCCTGTGTATAAGAGCCTGAGATAAAGTGCAGAGGGCTCTTCAGATTTCTGTGTGCAGTGACTCCAGGGAGGGGACAGGTCCATCTGTTCTTCTGAATGGTTTGGATCCAGTGTTCTTTGGAAACAAAAGTGGCTGGTAGCACTACTGACTGATGAGATTTTTAAAAGATTTCATAAAATTAATAGTAAGAATTCATACTAATGCTACCAATGCACATGCAAATATTGTTTATTTAATGGGGGGAAAGATCTAGGGAAGCTTCAGGCCCCTTCAGAGCAAGAGCTGGTGTGCAAGAGGTTGCTCATGAAGTATTAATCTACTCCTCAGAGGAACAAACACCCAAAAGGCTGCTCTTCCTGCCATCCTCCTGCCTGGCTCCACGCAGACCTGCTTGTCCTGCCAGTTGTCCCTCTGTGTGCAGCCCAGCTGACACCTGTGGGTACTGAAGACATGCCAGGGACCAGAGAACCATGTTCTTGTGCTCACAAAGCACTGGGTGCTCACACTGACACAAAGGCCTGCTGCCTCTCTGGCTTTTCCTACTGACAGACCTCTGCCGGCTCCTTACTGCAGGCAACTCTTCCTCCTTCATGCCACGGTGTGAGCTCTTCCCTGAAACTCAGCAAGAGAAAAATATCCACCTGGGCACTTGAGAGGAAGGCAATTCCCATCTTTCACAACCCTCTGGTTCATGAGGGTAATCTCAGGAGCTGCCTTCAGCCTTTGAGTGGTGTGCCCAGGGCAGGTCAGACCAAAGGTGCATCTCATGTCATAGCCTGGGTTTCTCATACCTGAAAGCAGATGTCCAGGGACAACAAGAACAGGGGGAGCACACAGCACAGGGTACTTGTGCTGCTTCCTCAGAAGAGCCTCTCGACTGCCAACCATGTGCAGTTAAAGGGCTTTTTTGGGCCAGATGTGTTCTGATGTGTTTAGTCATCTCTTTCATCCCTACTTACCACGTGTGTGTGCAGAACAAGTGGGATCTCCTCACAACTCTAGTCCTTTCAAAACAGTGAACTGCTGTGCTATTTAATTAAAAAAACCACCTGGCAACTGAACAAAGGGAGCTTTTTCTTTATCTCTGCTTGCTAATGAAACAACCTCACCATGTCTTAAAGCAGAGATGCAGAAGAAACCTCTCAAATCTAATTTGTGTACTGCACAGTTCCAATTACATCTCTGCACATGCCCATAAAGATCACTGTGCTTTATAATGCAACACTGAGGACAAACTACACAGCCTTGGAACCCACACAAATCTGCAGCCCTGTGTCATTTGACCTCTGACTGATACTTCCCATCACCACCACAAATGAGGTTTGTCATTTGATCCCATGTTGCACATATACTAGAGAACAATGCAGACAAGGGAAGGACATGCTTTGTTTCTGTTCTGAATCACCCACCAAAGCCGAGAGGTTGGTTTGTTTTGCTTTGTTTTGTTTTCAGAAGTTCCCTTGTGCTAGTTACCTTTTAGAGGAAACTAACTATGTGGTGGAAAAGCACCTTTGATATATTCACATCAAGGAAGAACTGTAGGTAGTGCTGCTTCAAACTCCTGGGTCCTGATCCTAAATAAACCAAGAAAAGTCAGAGGTGCTTGACCTCTCCAAGCCTCTCCACTCGTGTTTACTCTGGATCACCTCTGTGGTGTTTCATTACGTATTCCTGCAGGAATCTCTTCCCAGAGGAGAGGTTTACCTTGTCTTAATGACCAATCTTGTCTGAATCCCACATATGGCAGTGCCCTACAGGGGTTTGTGGACTCAAAAGCCCCAGGAAGAAACCAGACAGCAACTCTGACAACTCCAGTTCTCCCACCAGCCTTTGTGCTTCTCCACACAGTGTTTGTCCATCTCCATTGTGTTAGTATCCTAATTTGTGCATGGTGAATTAACACTGGTTGTCCCCAAACTGTGACCAATACACCTCATCTTCTGTCTAGAGGACACAGTTGAAAATCCTGGGGGTCCTGAACAATTTCAGCTACTCCTCCTTCTTCCAACAGGTGTGAAGTTCCTCGATGCTGAAAATGCATCATTATGATGCCTGCTCATCTAAGGAGGTCAGGTCCTTCTGACCCCATTTTTCCAGGAGTGATAGGAAGGGAATCCTCACGAGCTAGAAAAAGGTTGCCACACCCTCTTGTTACTGATGATGTGGTCACTAAGAGGAGGCAAAGAACTGCATAGGTACAGCAGGTTCTTGCTAAGGTAATTGCTTACAGCAGGTAATTGCTAAGTATCTTAGAAGGATATGGTGAAGGGAAAGGGAGGACCAAGGAGTTTATCTGTTTGATTTGATTCCTAGGGGCTATGGTAAAGATGCATTTTAAAACCCATCAAACATGAAGCCTCAGAAGTCAATGAGACAGGATGTCCCTTTGCAGTGTTGTGCTGATAAGCCTGTTCATCTCTAAATCCTTCAGGATATTGCAGGTAGGTCACTGTTACTGACTTTTCTCCATTTCCATATGCTTGTGCATTTAGCTGGATAAGAAAGGAAGTGAAAATGCTACTTTTGAGAGTAAAGGATTTGGAGGCAAATACTTTCTGCTATTCTCAAAGAAGGCTTAAAGGATAGGGTTTCAAGCTGTAAAGCTTATTCATTGTTAGATTTTTTTTTTTTTAAGGGAGGGAAAGAGCAGTGCCTAGCAAGCATTTCTCAGATTAAGACACACTCCTGGGTTTTAGATGATTCTTCTAGTCATCCACCAAGATCAGCTGCAAGAAACCTCCTGCAAGTGCTCACATTGCTGTAGTCAGTCCTCTACCCTGTCCCAGGCACCTTGTGGTGCCCCCAGTCCTCTGTGTGCAGGGAGCTGTGACATGGGTGACCCTGTGTGTCCCAACGTAAAAACCTGCATGTGGGGAGGGAGTACCCTGAAAGTTACCCCTAGGCACAAACCTACAGTTCCCACCATGGCAGCTTAAAGTGGGGCAGTTCCTGCAGGCAGACAACAGAATGGAAGCGAAGAGGCCCAAATGTGCTGACACTGCACCCAGATGGAGAGTTTGCAGTGGGCAGTGGTATTGGTGACGAGCAAAAGGACCGTGAAGCTGAAGCCACACTCCCTTGCTCAGCTGATGGTGACTGTAACTCAGCCCTGGTGGGGCTGCTGGCTCTCCAGGGTGGCTTTTCCACATTGCAGGTGTACCTTGGAGAACAGGGTGGAACAGGCTGGCTTCCCATGACTGACATGGCAGTGGATGAACTACAGGGGCTGCAAACACACCTGCACGAGCTGGGGATGCAATTGTATCCCTTCCCAGAGCAGCCAAGGCCAGGGCCATTTTAGGGATTGTTAAACCAGGCACCACCCCAGGCCCCTTCAACACACAGAAGGGCAGTATGTGTCACAAGCTCCCAATAAAGCAAATTCTTTGACTGGTGTTAGGGCTTTCAGACCTAACACGGGGCTTTGTTTCTGCCCAGAACAAATTTCTAGACTGCTCTCCTTCCACTTTCCCAGTTTTCTCTCATTTCTAAAGTCCACAAGGACTCTTTCACACTGACAGAAAGAAGAATTATTCTGACGCAATATGTTGCAATAAATTGCATTGACTTTTTTTTTTTTTTAATTTATTTTCTCTTTTTGCTACTTGTACAACTGATTTTCGGATGAAGCATGCAATCACAACTCACGGTGTCACAGCAGAGACTGAATTACCTAAGGGAAAAGAATTGGAGGAGGGAGGACTCAGTGAAAGTCCATTACAGCTTCCTTCTTTCTACAGACTTGAACTGCTTTAGGGCAATTCAGTGCCAGGGTACACCAAAAAAAGATCCAGGCAGGAACTTGAGTTAAAAAAACAGGGAAAAGCATTATTGTGGCCTGTCACAAGTGTGATCAATGATGGCAGGCAGACAGAGGATGGAAGAGTAGCACCCGCCACAGGCAGCACAGCTCGTGGTCAGGGGTGAGATGGGGATGGAAGGCCAGCTAAGCCCATGTGCCACTGGAGATGACAGAGCTGTTCCATTTTTAAAGGCAGTGAGGATAGGAGAATGTAATGGCAACCATTTTCCTGTGTGAAGAGGTCATTCAGGGTGGCAGTGTAAGGTATTATTCTGTTTCAGGAGGAACACTCAGTATGACACAAGAAGCCATAAGAAGGGTTTGAAAAAGGGCAGGGAAGATAAAACAGAAATGCCAAAATCTCTGCCAAAATCTCAGTTTGGGATCTTTTGGGTGCCACTGGACACCTCCTCCCCTCCAAATGGTAGCATTTCTAGTGCTAATGATGGATATTGTCACTAGGGATACAGTCTCAATAAACATTATCAGCTTGTTCTCTCCATCCCCCTTCTGGCATTAATACTTCCATTTGCTGCAGAGGATGCCCTTGAGATTTATGGCAGTATTGCAGTGGCATTTGGACTTCTGTCAGGAATTGCATTTTGTTACCAGCAGCTGAAGATAAATTTGGGAATTAAAAATAACTAAATGAATAACTAAATAATAATTAAAGCTGTTTATTAAAAAAAAAATCTAAACTGAAAATACATTTTAGAAAGCTTTCAGTAACGAAATAATCATCAGAAATTAATATGTTAACAGTATCTGCCTCTTGCCTTTTGTGTGCTGACTGACTGGCTATGACCTGGGGCAAAGTCCCCTTCCCTCCCACCTCCTACAAGAGTTGGTAAGGAGAAAACAGGGAAAACCTGGTGTATAAAACATACTTCTTGAAAACAGTTTCTGTTTTCAATTGTTTCAGCTCTCTGTAAATCCACATGACGGAATTGACACCAGTTAATTCAAACTGCCA
Organism: Calyptomena viridis; assembly: GCA_013390005.1. Lineage (NCBI taxonomy): Eukaryota > Metazoa > Chordata > Aves > Passeriformes > Eurylaimidae > Calyptomena > Calyptomena viridis. The sequence goes on from WEIV01030274.1 coordinate 55,533, forward strand.
GCAGAGCCTAGAAGCAGCCTTTGCTTCTAAAGAAGCACCATGAATCATTTTCCTCCAGAATATTTCCTGCTGGACAACAGAACACCCAATTCTGAGGGTTTGTGACCTGGTGTAGGTGTGGGTGAAGTGAGAGTTCATTATTCTGTGCATTATTCAGTTGCATATCTCAGTGTGGCTGTGACCTCAGCAGAGTCATAAGGCAGGAGGCCGAACAGGTGGAGTTGGCTGTGAATTCAGAAAAGCTCCTTGAAAGACAATTTCAGGAATGAAAGTAAAATTTAAAAAAACAAAAAACAATCCAACAAAACAAAATAAAGCCAGGCAAAAGCAGCATATGGTTTAGTTTCCTAGCTGTGGTGTGAATTTTAACAAACACAGAGCTCCTGTAGGAATACAGAGAGCAAGGGCTGAATTTTGCAGTTTCCCTGGACCTGAGCAAAACAAAGTCCACAAGCACAGTCTCCATGGAGCTTATTGGAGAGGCCAGAGAAGGAAGATAGAATGGGAGACAGGAAAGCAGAGACCAAGTAGAAGGACAGGCTTTGTGCAGGTGGCTCTTGTATGAACTTGTGCTTTCTCGCTTTAAAAAGGGATAAGAGAAAATTTATGATCCCATTCCATTATTATACTGGGAGCACACTGGGGAGAAGCGATAAGAAAGGCTAGTTCTTGTGTTGGCACTGGATGTTCATCTGTGCAGGTAATTTAGCAGTCTTGAAAGGTGTTATTGAAGGGCAAGAGGGAAAGAGCAGGCATCTGTTTCGAGAGTAAAAAAGAGGGCTGGGAACATGGGAAATAGCTCAGTGCAATAACTAAATCCTGGAAACTCTAGATTGGGCCTTGTTCTCACTCTCTGTTTCTTTGTTGTTTGCTTTTTGTTTTGTTTTGTTTTTAATGGTGCCTAAAGTTAAACTTCAGACAAACAGATTTTTCTGGGTCATATATTTTTCTGAGAATCAAATATTTCTGTGTGCATGCACATGTGCCTGTTTTTATTAATATAAAATTTACTTAGAGCAAGTTAATCTAAAGAGTGCCATCTACTGCTCCTAAGAACAAATCACATGTGTCAGAACAGCAGTTCTGGATGCTGGATGTGGCTTTCTGTATGAAGATGGCTTTACAATGCAAGGACTTCAGGTAGTTCAGACCATTTTAGACCCTTCTGGGAGCTATCTCAAAGCTGAAAGACTAGATGCAGGGGCCAGCAGTCCCAGCTGTCCTCTCAATAACACCAAAAAGAATTTTTTTCTTTTGTTCCCAGGTTAGTTTATCGTATCAAGAATAGCCCTACCCTTTTGGGAAACCAGCTAGCAAAGGACCTGGAGCTCTGGGAGCGTCCACCTGGACTGGGGGCAGTATTGCAGTATGTAGATGACATTTTGATTGCCACTGAAACTGAGGAACAGTGTATAATACGGACAGTCAGTCCGGAGGGCGGGGCCAAGGGGAGGGCGGGGCCGCGGGACTCGGCGCGAGGAGGTCGGCGCGAGGGCGCCGCTGAGGGCGGGGCGGGGTCTCTCGCCCTCCCGTCCCCGGTG
>WEIV01030277.1:2306-29702 GCA_013390005.1 Calyptomena viridis
AATCCCAAACCAGATGCTGGTGTTGAGGTAAATATGGGGAGCGGAGAGCTTGTGTATGAAATGATCTTTGTGTCTCAAATGGGCATTTGCAAATATGGAAGCAGAGCAAAACTTTATGTGGGATTCTGAAAAAAGGAGAATAAGGATTTGAAGTAGCATGTCGAAGTTGAAATACATGAGCTATTGCTATTCTTTGAGATGCTGTTATGGTTTTACACCTAAATTCAGCAGCATGTTCCCAGAAGATGAATGTTGCTAAGGAGTTTTTTTTCTTGTGTTCTAATCCTGTACATATACNCCTATCAGTGGTGACTCCTGTTTCTTTTTTTAATCTAATTGCATTTATACTTTTCAATCCATTTAGTCTTTCAAATCATAATCAAAGGTTATGCCAGTAAGATAGCAGTCTGAATATAATTGTGATAGCGAGTTTTTGATACTGGTATGTCACAGAGGAGGTACCCATAGGTTTTATTTTGAGTTTTAGCTTGTGCTAGCTGTATGAGAAAAATTGCAAGACCACACCATATGCCCAATAAAAGCTTCATTAGAAAGGCATTAGTGGATTAATCCAACTTACTCTGTGGTTTATTTTATTTAGAATGTAATAAGGTAAGTTCATTAGTTTGCAGACTTAATGTTTTCTACTGTACCTCAAAGCAACCAGTAACAATTCCATTGAGACTCCACAGATCTCGCTAACACCTGTCAAGATAAACACATGGCTCTCTAGGGGAATCACCTTGGCAACACAACTGAGGGAATCTAGGAAAAAAGTAAGCCTTTCGCACACAAAAGAGTGTTACATGGTATAAACTTGATTAATGATTTTTCACATGCCTCTCAGGTCATATATCTCTTCAAAGTAGGAAAAAAAAAAGTCAAATCAATGTCTGAAGAACAAATATTTTGGAATGTACAATAGTGCATTTGAGATGTATTTTAAAGAACTTGACGGATGTAGAATAATTATGCAATTTGAATTGAGCCTCAGAAAGGCTGTCTGAGACCAGCAATTCAGTCTCCATCTCCCCAGGGCTAATATATTAGATTACAAGGATTATTATAGTGGCAATATTTGTGCCACTACATTTAAGATTATGTCAGCATTTCCATTTTAAACCTGTATGTTCAGAGGTTCATAACTCAGCTATAGGAAATTTGCTTGGCACTACAAATATGCTTTTTACACAATGGTGACACTTTTACTGGGGGGAAGGGCGGAGAGGGAAGAATGAAAGAAGCTTAAAGCTGAATAAGTATTTGGACATTTTATAGTTATGAATGCCAAAAGTTAATGCCATCTACTTACAACTCTGCTTTTTAAATTCAGTTATTTCTGTAGCTTACTTGTAACAGTACTGCTGTCTGGAGTCTAAAGCAATGTATTGCACTGGACAAATTGCAGCAGGCTGTACCTTATCCATTTCTTTGTCAATATTGTTGCAGGACTAACAAGTTCAGGGAAGGTAGGAGGTGGAACTCTACTGTGCACCTTCTCTATCAAGGCCAGCAGGGTGGGGGGTGTCATGTGCTGTTCATGAGTCATAATGAGTGATATCTTAGAAATCCTGTCAGAAAAACCTGTTTAAAAATACAGTCCTGACTTTAGGCACTACACAAATATAATTTAGGGCTCTCTTGGCTACCAGCAGGCTTCCCACCCAAAAAAAAAAAAAAAAAAAAAAAGCAATCAACTTTGCCTTGCAAGGTCCTTAAACTCAATTTCCCCGTTTTGTGACTGTTGCACTATGAGTCTATTGTAAACTTTGCCTTGACATGGCATTTAATATCTCAGTTACTGTGCATGGTAAACAATATCCAAAGCTGCAAACAACTCTATAATACAAATACTTTTCCTATTTCAGGAGGCCTTTATGCAAAGCCTATTTGCTCATATACTTAATATGTTTGTACTGGATACAAAAGAGCACAATACTGGGTTCTGTTATTGGCATTTGTCATCAAACTTCTTGATGACTAATTTACAACCTATTTTTGTGGTGGTTTTTTTTTGTCCCTAGCTGAAGTATTTGCTGAGGAGTTCAAATCAGTAGCACTGAAGCTACTGTATCAGGGATCTCTCTTTTCTGCAGCAATGCAGTGCCAATTCCTGCGGCAGCACTGGTAGATATCAGAGACTTTTGCAGGTTCTGCAGTAGTCTAATTGCCCATAGAATTAACTGCTCATGTGATAGTACAGAGAGAACATAACTACCGCCTGTCCTGTTTGATACAGGACTACAAATCTCTTCAATGCCTCCGTGTATATATATGCGGATTTGGCCTTAATTCCTGTGACTTTATATTGGAGCGAAAGGGGGAACCTACCCAAAGTGTTAGAACCCTTTGTGCAGTTAGACTGAAGGAAAAAAAAATGTGAAATTAAATGGCATTGCAGGAACAGAAGCCAGAAAAAGACAATCCCTAGTGGATTATGAGCCTTCCTCCTCAAGACAGGTCAAACCAGGGCTAATGCAAGTAAGGGTAGACAGACTTGGCAAAGTGCCCTGATGACTTCTGGACCAACCAGGGCTATTTCAGACCAAGAGGAACTTTCTTTTCAGAGTCAAAATTCCCTGTTGGAAAATCTTCTTCACCAGCCCCTTCTGTTCTAAATTGGAAGGATTTGGCTTATGGTCTCAATGAAATGAAACAAAATAAAAATCAGCTTGCTTTTGGCAGCAAGGAATAGAGAGAAAGAGATTGCTTTATACACAGAGTCAAGAAACATTTATTATGAAGATTTAAGCCTATTTGGATGAACAGAAAGACTTATTAACTGTACCAGGATTTATTTTGAACTACACATAGAGTGAGAATAGCTGCACTACAGAAAAAGCAGCCCAAGTATTGCCTTTGTAAACTCCCCTTTCTTACATGATCACCAAAATTTTGAAATTCTGTGTATTTTATGACTACACAAATACTCCATCCATCTTCCTGGAATTATATTTTTTATCTTTCAAATCTGGAAGCAGTTCATATGATCAAGTTTATTAGCTTAAAGTAAAAGGTTTCTGCCTAGGTTATGTAGGGTTAGGACACAAACTGGATGCAGATGACAGGCTTTGGTTCAGTATCTTGCAATTCATTGGCTTTTGAAAGGAACATTCTCTGCTGTTTAAAAGAGGAAAGTTAACATATCCAATGTTATCAAACATCAGTATTAAAGAAGTACTGGAAGATACAGTGTATAGGTCATTAAATTCAGGAGAGTTTCTAGTGGTAAGAGGAAACATTAACTTGACTGTTTTCTTCTCTAAGCCCCTGTCTGTCCAATGGATACATATCAAATCTGTCCTGCTAAACTGTAATTACAAAACATCCTTGTGTTTTCAAGCGAAGTGAGACTCCAGACCCAGTAGTGGAGAAAAACTGTAATATAAAACACAGGTAGTGTGTTGAAGTTTTGCACAGTTAATTGCAGAGTATTCCTGTAATACAGATACATATTTGTGCAAGTGTTTTTCTAAATGAGTTTACTAAACAACACTTGACCTTCAGAAGTTTAAGAGTCCATGTTGCAACACTAACTGCAGGAGTAATTAGAGGTGGCCAGAGAAGCCTGGTTGTGTAAGGCAGCGCTTGACCTCAAGGGGCCCTGAATTTAACTGACAAGTTCTGCTGGCCTAAGGCATGGTCTGCACTTCAGTTTTGCTGGTGTTGCTGAAGTTGTCCATCTTAACTGATATAGCTGTACTGTTGTAGAGAGATACAGTCATAGCAACAAGAAGTTTCTGATTTTATCCAAGAAAGTAATGTAAATTATACTCATGGAAGTACTTTTTTTGCTTGTATAAATCTTCTTTAGGACCATTTGGTGTTTATAGGTTAATGACACTAGAAAAAAATCAGGGAAAGGTATGTTTTTACAGTTAAGAATATTCTTTTTCATAAACTTAGGAACCTACTTGTATTAACAGAGTTCATTTGGTGGAAATACCTTGATTAAAAGTTACATTTACTACCAAAGTAACCTGCATGGGATAAGTGTTAAATGGTGCTAACTCCACTGAGATAAATTCTTGAGATACTAAAAACTACCTTATGAGTACTACAGTTTATTTTCACACTTTTATTTGTTATGCTTACAAGGGGACATTTATTTGTTTACACAAATTCGTTTATTGCCATCTTTTGTACCATTTCTTCCTTTTTTTCAGTGGACCTTCACAGACTGATACCACAACAATGATTGTGTTGGGAGTACATGATTTTGTGCCCTTAGGGATTAAAACCAAGTTATTTCAACTTCAGTTAGTCCTCAGCTAACAAAGACTCATGCTCTTATGTCAGCAGGGAGTAAAAAAGGCAAGCATTTTAAATAAGAAATGCTGCTTACCATCAGTTTTCATAATGTTTACTTGCAGATGTTTCTTTACTTGTAATTAAAAAGCCTAACTCCAAGTGCCAAAACACCCAATTAAGCTTTTTAAATAGAATCACAGAATCATGGAGCCGTTTAGGTTGGAAGAGACCTTTAAGATTATCATTAACCCAGCACTACCAAGTCTGCCACTAAACCATGTCCTTAAGTGCCACATAGAATCATGGAATGGTTTGAGTTAGAAGGGCCGCTAAAGATTATCCAGTTCCAACCCCTCTGCCACAGACAAGGACACCTTCCACTAGACCAAGTTGCTCAAACCCCGCTCCAGCCTGGTCTTGAACACTTCCAGGAATGGGAATCCACAACTTTCCCTGGGCAACTTGTTCCAGTGGCTCACCACCCGCACAGTGAAGAATTTCTTCCCAATAACTAATCTAAATCTCCACAAGTCTTTTGAATACCTCTGGGATAGTTGCTTAGCTACTTCCCTGGGCAGCCTCTTCCAATGCTTAACAACACTTGTGTTGTAGAAATTTTTCCAAATATCCAATCTGAACTTCCCCTGCATGACTTGAGGCCATTTCCTCTTGTCCTGTCACTTGTTACTTGAGAGAAGAGACTGACAATCATCTACAACCTCCTTTAAAATAAAACATGCAAAAAATATAAGTATCTGACTACCAGGATTTGCTTCAAATTGGAAAGAAGTGCTTCCTGTTACCACAGAAAAAGAAAATAGGAAAAAAAAAAAAAAAAAAAGATTTTGCTTCCTGGAATGTCTTTCTTTGCCTTGCTGTCCCCATATGCCTTTCACTCACTTTCATACACACTCCCTTCTTCACTTTCCTGTTAATCTTTTCATTTTCTGTCTTTTAATGTTCTGCAAATTTCTTCTCCCCATTTCTCACTCATGCACTTCATTGGATCAACTTTCCCCTCCTGAAACTTGGATAATCCCTCTCACTTGTGGTTCAGAGTGCAGAGCCAGGAAAATGTCAAATGTTATCAAAATTAGAGCTACTACATGCAAGGTGCTGAGCACATTGCCATATCCAGAATGAGATGCCTACTTAGGCAACAGTCACCTCATTCAGATTTTAATAGGGTATTTAAATAAGATTTAGATGCCTAACTAGCTTTGTGAAGATTGGCTTTTATGTCCTCAACTCTTGGTTTGGATACACAGCAGCAAAAAAAAATCCATTAATTTAACATTCCCTAAGTCATGTTTAATATCATAATGTAACACCTAAAGATGACCCATTATAATCTAGTTGATGAAAAAAACCCTTCTCTAAGTAGTCTTCAAACAGAGATTTAAGATAGAAACTTCAGTGGCAGTTATTATGTTTGCTGCACAAATAGTATACATTTAATAAAGTCAGGCACTTAAACACCCCTTTTATATTCAGTAAAATATTAAATTAAGTACCTTGGAAGTACCTAAATATTTTATTCATCTCTCCTTGGTATTTAAGCACTTTAGGCCTCCCTGACACAGTAGATGGCAGATGGAGAAAGAAGTTGGATTAAAGTGCTGAAAGTACAAACATATCCGACGACACAGAGAAGACTGCTTACAGAAAGTCCTACTGAGTCCACACCAAAGTGTATCTTCAACCAAAGCTGAACGAACTATGCTCAGGCTGGAAGGGATCTGTGGAAAACCTCTCTTGCAAGGTTACACCTAGTTGGAATCCCTCAATGGGGATCCAGCCATGCTTTCCTAGATGCTGGCAGGGAAACCCCCACTATAAGGCAGCACAGTACAGCTCTTGACGGCGGCCTTAAAACAGCCGAGTAAAAGTTAGTCTAGACAGGACTTGCCAACTGAAAGTGTATCTGAACAACTGCGTTGCCAACTGTATCGTTACACGGTTGTCAATACCGGCTTCCTATTTCAGGGAAGCAGTAACAATTTTAAGTTCCTTGTCTGTAGGATGTCTTACAATCATTAAGAACATTCAGTTAACTAGTGCCTGTTTCTAAAACGGCAGCAACATGTGAACGGTTTACTGAAAAACTGGTTACAGTGACTGAAATATTGCCTGAGTCAGTTTGATAGAAAACCTAGTGTTATTTATGGGTGAAATTTCTAACACACATTACTTGTGTTAACAGGAAACATATATCAGGGGATTTAATTTCATGAGAGCTGGCTATTCCAGGCTGACGTTTCTTTAAGATTTCATTTTTTTTTTCCTTCTTTCCTTAACTCTGAAACTTACGAGAATCTATTGTCCTTTATTTTTAGGAGGTGACAGTGCATGGCAGTTGCAAGCTGATAGTTCGGAAAATTGGTCTTTCTTCTTTTACACTGAGGCTTTCTGAGACAGGATGGAAAAGTCACTGACTTTCTCATAAGCTGCATCTCCCTGTGGCGAGCCGGGGGTGTTACAGGATAACCCCCGCCCCGCAGGAGTGTTCCCGCGGGCCGGGGCGCGGTGCGGGCTTGGCGGAGCCTCTGCGGGGAGCCTCTGCCTCCTGCGCGCCGGGTGCGTGTCTGCCCTTCCACGCAGCACAGAAAGGGCTCGGACACTGAGCCTGGTGCTCTCCTAAGTGCGTTGAGGTTTACCTCGGCATCTTGACAAAACTTTGAGTACGTGGCGAGGCCACGTTGCGGGGCGTCCAGGTGGGCAGGGGTGTGACCAGCACCGCCCCCGGGGCAGGGCAGGAGCTGCCGCTCGCCCCTGCTCCAAGGATTCAGGGTCTTTTCGCCGCCGTGTGCGGTCTCCGCCACCATCCCGCGGTGAAGGGCGTTTCTCTCGCCGGGGGGAGCAATTCGCCCTGGGCTGAGCAGAGCTGAGGTGAAACGCCTTTCTCATTCCTCAGCCTACACAGCTCAGTGAAGGTTGTGACTTCCCTTCGCATCCGCGTGAATTAGCGCCTCAGAAAATTGCAGCGGTTTTGGTTTAAATTAACGCGAAATGTATAAAAAACCATTCTCACGCCCACCGCTCGCCCTCTCGCTTTCACGCATCCGCACCCCGCACCCATGATCTCATGCTGCTGAAGGCATGGCACAAGATCTACGGCAGGCTGGTAGCGGGGGAGGAAGGGAGAGGAGGGCCGGGAGTGTGCGGCTCGCACACCCTGCTGTGCCCAGGTGCGGTACTGCAGGGGCTGCGCCTCCGCTCCCGGCTCCGGGGGGCGCAGGACCCGCCGAGGAGTGATATGTTTTCCTTTTGAATACTGACCCCTTGCTTTTAAACTTGACATCTCCCACCCTCGGCTGTGTGTGTGTGCGGGGATGCAGCAGCCCTATCCGCTGTTTTCGGGGTAGGCGTGGGGCGAGCACCGCGGCGGGGCCCCGCACCCGGGGGACGATGCGGGAGCTGCCGGCGCCGCCCTGCAGCTGCGTGGAGAACGAGGGGCTTAGCCTAGAAAGGCTTTTTTCAGCCCGGTGTGCGGCCGCGTCTGCGGTGGGCGGCCGAGGTGCAGTAGTTGAGTAGTGCCAGAGAAAATCCCGGTAACTCTTTGTTCGGCGCCGTGTGTGTAATTACCGGATAATCACAGCCGGTGCTCGAATAGACAGAGAGAAATATCTGATGGGCGAAGTTTAGGCCAATTAAAAGACCCGAAATCGCTCTTTTTAAGATGAAAGTGGATTTTCAAGACACTGGTACCTCTGAACTATCGGAGGAGGAGGGGAAATGCTCCCGCTGTGCTGCTGACTTCGCGGCGCGGGTGGGTGGCGGGTGGGGAAGAGCGGCGTGTGTGTGTATGTGTGTGTGTCCCCTCCGCACCGCCCGAGCCGTGTTCTGGCAGTGCGCGGATCCCGAAAGGCTGAGGAGAGGCAGCGCGACTGTGTGGGAGCTGAACTCAGCCTCCCTCTTTAACATAGGCTCGTCCTCTGCATTGCATCCAAGCCTCAGCGATTTGCTGTTCGGAGACTGCAGATTTGCATAGCCCTGCTCCTCGCAACCACGCTTATTTTTATTTATTTTTTTTCCAGCTTCTTTCATAAGGGTGCACTATTCTCCCTGAAAACATCTTCGGGTATTACTGTCAATAGCCAGACCACTGAGATTGCCGGAGCAGCCTGATTATTGTCTGGCGGCGTGTGCGAGTGTGCGTGTGTGTGTGTGCACGAGTGTGAGTGTGTGCGCGCCGGCAGAGAGCTCGCTCGGTGAGGGCTCACCAGTTTGGAGATGAATGGAGGGAAGAGCAGCAGTTTGATTTTTGTCTGCTTTCCCAGCGCTGGCTGATGGAGTGGCATCCCCTTTTTTCTTTTTTAGCAGAAATGTGGCATGATTGGCTACACTGTGGATTACTGAGGATGGGGGAATGCTTGGTACTCTCGTAGCCCTTGCAACTGTGGAGTATTGTTAATGAGCACCAGCCCCGCGAAAGCTGAAACTAGGGATTGTTTGGGCGCGGGGTTTTTCCTCTCTTCCACCTCTTTGCGAAGGCTCTGAACTGCCTGGATTCTCTGCCTCTGACTATGTCTTGGATTGTTTTGGGTAGAAGAAGACCTGGAGAAAAGGATCCTCATAGGCTTTCCCAAAGGGAAGAGATGGCTTGCCTGGTGCGGTGAGCTTCAGCCAGCGCCGTGTGCGTGTGTGCGAGCGCTTCTGCCCAAAGTTTGCCTCCGTTGCTGTGGCTGCTGCTCCTCCCGAGGACGCCGCGGTCCGGCTCGCCGCGCACCGGAGGATGGGGGGGCTCCTTAGGGGCAGCTCGGAGCCGGGACCCGCCAGCAGCGGCAGCAGCAGCGCCGGCGGCCGCTTGGCCCTGCTCTGGATAGTCCCGCTCACTCTCAGCGGCCTCCTTGGGGTGGCGTGGGGCGCCTCCAGTTTGGGCGCTCACCACATTCACCATTTCCACGGCAGCAGCAAACATCATTCAGTGCCTATCGCTATCTACAGGTCACCGGCTTCCTTGCGAGGCGGACACGGTGGGTTTGGATGCCGCTCGGTTCCCTGCGCGGTCGGGCGTGCGCCACCCCGTAGAGGTCAGGCGCGGGCTGCGGGACCCCGCGGGCCGGGGTTGCTGCCGCGCTCGGTGGGAGGAAGAGGAGCGCGGCGGAGAGGCGGGAGAAGGGCTGGATTGCGAGGCCGCCCCCGCCGGGAGCTCCGTCGGGCGGGATGTGGGCCCGTCCCGCCTCTCCCGGTTCGGGGANTGGCCACTGGGCATCCCCTCGGGCCGACGGCTTCCCCGTGCTGCGACTCCCGCGGGGTTCCTGCGGGATCGATGGGCGCGGGGCAAGCGTCGGAGAGGAGGCTCTCCCGCACCTCGCCGCTCCCCACCCCGCCGTAGGGGGAGCCGGCTGGAAAGCCCAGTCCGGAGGCGTCTCCGTCTTCCGGAGCCGCGGCCCCTGGGTGGGAGCGCCCTGGCAGCGCTGCCTCTCGCTCCCCCCGTTGTCGCCCCCGTCCCTGCCCCAGCCCGGGGACACGCACTCTGAAGAAAGCCGCCCCCGGCGGGAGGCAGGGCAGGGCAGGGCGCCCGGGGACCCCGACGCGGAGCGAGGGGCGGGGAGGGAGCCAGTGCGTTGCTTAAACCGCTGGTGATGATCGTGCTCCTTCCAGTTCGTTACCTTGGTCGAAAGTCGATGAACTAAAGCAAAGGTCAGCTCATTATGCGGGGGATCAGGGAAGCAGTGAGTACTTGGACACTGAGGAAGGGAAGTGATGCCCACCGTAGCGGGCAGCAAAGAGATAGAGATGAAATTCTTTACAGGTGCAAATACATTTTGTTTAGGAATGGCAGTTCTCCGCTACTTAGTTTCTGAAGTGACAAGAAGCTGCTTCAGTGCCCTTTGAAGAGCCCCGTGCAGTTCTTTCCTTTCTTTTGGCACGCATACTTACGAGAACCTGCACATCAATACATGAAGAATAGGTGTGCATACATATGCTCGGCAGTACCAAAAGCTGTAAAACGAAATACCAGATTGTGTTTTGAGGATTTAAAGCCTCCCTTTGTCTCCGAGGGAGGAAAAAAACCCATAAAGAACCCCCCTTGTTGGCTTCTGATTAGATTATACAGCTTCATTCTTCTTCATTTTCTCATCTTGCCTTGCTTCATTTGCACGATCATTCGATGTCATTTACAAGCTTTGCAAAGTAAAAACCAGATCTTGTACCTAACCTTTCCGTCTCTGTGCAAGATGACCTAGTTGCAGGCACGAGGTATTTAAGAATTATTGGATTTTTTCAGTGATTAACAATGCTGGTGTTAGTGAAAACGGCAACATTGTTTACCTGAAAATTCCCACTGTGTGCAAAATGCTCTTTAACACATAACTGCTAGAAAAGACAAGGTGCACAAAAATGGCTTTTCATAAGCATTTTTTTTTTTTTTGATTATGTGTCTGGTCTAATTAAAAAAAAAATTCAGGCCACCACTCTTTGTAGTGCACTGTGGCAGTGCAAGATTGAGAATGCTGCATGTTCTGTACTGTATGTGCTAAAGGGGAAAATTAAAGATGTGTGTGCACATGTATGTATATGCTTGTTATTCTTTCAATTTCTGTCCATATGGCAATATCATTTAGGGACTTGCTATTTATTTGAGGGAAGGCTAAAAGGGTGAGTGGGAAAAGAAACATGATTGTAGAGGTACCAGAGGTACCAGATTCTTTAGAAAACATTTTAAAATCACACCTTTTGCTAGTTTTTTTAAAAATTACCTTAGACCCAGTCAAAGGGTGATGGTGTAAAAAGGCAGTTGTCTCGGGAGAAATAAGTCTTGTTGAAGAAAATGAAAGGTGAAGTGGTGGAGCTGCCACTTGGGGACTTCATAGGGAAGCCTAGGAACCTCTCCAGAAGTTAGGTAGCTGATTTTATGAAAAGAAGGATGTTCCATGTCATTAAAAGGCATTTCAGAATATTTACTTGATAAATCTAAATGTCTTTGCTTTTCTGTGTTTATGAGAAATTCTGCTATCTGACAGCATTTTAAAACACTTAATGCCTTTCATTATTAATTCTTCAAAGAGGTGTTCCCATTTGCTTCTGTAAGCCTGACAGAAGCATTTCTCTTTCCGGCTGAGCAGGGTTGGACACAGTTCCTGTGGAGCCCATGACTGCATCTCTAAGCATCAGTCAGAGGGAACTGGGTGTGGGATGGGAAGGGCGGTGTGCTTGTTCCTCACCTGCCCTTCTCTGGTGTTCCAGCCCCTGCTGGTTGAGTCAGATGAGAGTGAGAATTGGATTCTCAGGCTTGTATACTGCAGCATTAGCTCTATTCAGTTTTGCAGTTTTGTTTTAGTCTAATAGGTTTGCACGTAAATGTTGGAGTCTTTATGGTGACCTCAAATCAGCTTTTTTGTTACTTTGTCAGCTTTTTGTAGCATTGTACCTGCTAAAAGTGGAAAAGAGCTTTTAGGGCAGGTCAATTAGTCAATCCCAAATGAAAGCATTGCTCTGTAATATTGTGAATTAGAAGTGTCAAAGGAAGGATAAATCATCACTTTGTTAAGACGATAAATGTCACCACAGTCCACAGATATCCACACCCTTCTCCTCTACCCCTGGCACCAGCTAGCCCTGACACCCTTAACCTCTCACTTTTCATTTTTGTATTCTTTCAGTTTTCCTTGAGCCAACCCCATTCCAGCTAGTAGTATAAGCAAAGCCAAAAGCCCAGCATGGTTGGATTTTTTCCACTTCTTTTGAAAAAACAAACCACAGTCTTGCTGCTAACACTCTTGTGAGGTAATTTTGCTGTGATTTTCCTTAATAGTATGATCTCATGTGGTTTTGGTGGACAGTATTATGCCTCACAGAAACATAAACAGACTTCCAACAAAGCAGTTAGCTCACAGTATTAAACAAAAAAATAGTTCACCATACAAGTTTTTAATATACTGAAAGTAAAAAGTAAACATTTTTCAAGCTTGACCAAATGATTTTTCAGTTTGGCTTTCTGACTCTCGTTAAACTTGGAAAGGTGAAAGATGAGTGAAAGATTTCAAAGTCTAAACACAGAAAAAAATAAGAAAATAATTCTGTGGATTATGACATCATCAACATAAAGAGAAGTACAAAGAAGTAAGAGAGAGAAATGTTCACAAAGATATAAGTCCTACACTGTTCAGCACTCACCAGTAGTTTCTGTAGCATGTGTGTTATTTGATGATTTATGTCCTTATCTCCTTGATCCATTTAGAAGGTGGCTATTGCCTTTGTTATAGCTGTATTTACTATGAAGTCTTTCTTCTTTTTTTCTTTTTTTTTTTTTTGAGTAGATAGAGTAGTTCATACTGCAGTGCTTCTAGATTACAGAAGCATGAATGGTCCATGGCAAAGTCCATATAAAAGGAAAGAGTCCACAACCTTCTCAGTAACTTTAAATGAAGAAACTCTCTTTCTTTAAGAATCCAGAAACATGATGGATCACATATGAAGGAAAAATTGCATGTTGAATAAGTTAAAAATGTAGCCATATGGATGGTTGTCATCATCCTCATTCACTCCTGCCTTCCTGCAAACACCTCTTTGGTGTCTACTGGGCTGAAACTTTTGTGGCCCCACAATTTCTCATTCAGTTACCAAATGACAAGCATCGTGTGTCCATTTCTTCTAGTTTTTTTATCTTTCTGTGCTCTTAGTATCTTTTTCAGGCTGCTTTCTGATAAACATAATTTGATTCTGGGTTTTTAAAACTTTCCGGAGAAGGACCCAGAAGGTGAATAATTAAATCCGCATGTTGGTGTGGTATGTGTTTGGAAAGAAAAGGCAAAAATGTGGAGGGAATAGGTCTCACATGCTCATGGGTATGAACAGAAAAAGCTGAGCAGTGTGTGTAGTAGGGCTTGTGCACTTAATGACCTGAGTTAACATGGTGCCAAAAGAGATTTGACTCGATAAGGTTTATGACCAAAATGTAGGCAAATGCTTTAGGGGGAGCAGAGGCAGTCTGAAGTAGAGACAATAGAGTACTGGGACAGTCATTAAGAATTTGGTAGCTTAGGGTGGGGAGGTGCTAGGGACCTCTGTGGTGGAAAAGTAGAGATATTTAAGAGGTTGAGCTTCAGCAGCAAAGTTCCTGAGTAGGAAGAAGGGTTTGTGGAAAATGAGAGTTTTGAGGAATAAAAATTGATCTGTTTTGGAGATGAGAGCTGGGGATGGTGTGTTATCACAGCACATCCCCTCCTCCAGTATTTTCTATCCAGAACATGATGTGGCAGCAGGGACATGCCTATTGATCTCCCACTTCTGAGTTAGGCCAGCTTCTTCCAGTCCTCACCATTGTTGCTGAAGCTCACATGCGTTGGATTGATCCACATTATGTCCATTTATAGAGACTTCTGTAGCAGAATCAGCACCTCACTGTTACTGGAGTAGCTGACAGCAGCTACAGATCAGGCAGCCCTTGTTCAGCAAAGATGCCTGTTGAACTCCACAGGAGTTTTCAACAAATAAAAACAGCAGGACCAGAATTGCAACACTGCAGTGAAATAATTTATACCACCATTGTGAAAAATATGACCAAAACAACTTTGAAATATGTGCATATGATGTATAAAAGCATTTTATTTTTGTAAGAAAAAACAACTTAGTGCAGGTAAGGATATTTACTACTTTGGTTTTTTTTTTAATATACTGAAATTGCTATTTCTACATGTAGTGATAATAAACCAAATTATAAATAAAATGTCATTTTTCTGTTACAATGTGCTTATGTTGCAGAAAAGGGTTATATTTTGACTAAAACATCAAACATAAATGTTTCCAGATGTTCAAGCATTGTTACTCAATGTGCTGTTAGAGAGAGAACTGAAAAAGTCTCATCTTCATCTTAAAATTGCCTTTTTGAATATTTTTTTCAAACCTGTTTGTATATCACAATCTTTAAATGTGTACTTTTCATTCATGAATTTTCAGTTCTCCTGCTCTGAGCACTTCTTACACACAACTGAGACATTTTTATGTTTTAAGACTATAAAGCATAGCAGCATTCTCAATGTCTTTAAATTATATAAATTTTATATCCCTTTTCAAAATTTCCAGTATGCTCCATCAGTTATTATTCCCATCAGCTGCCAAAGTATTAACATCAGTTGGAATAAAATGAATAACAAAGCAATTTCAGTCAGCATAGTGGTTAATTGGCTGTGCAGTTGGATATGCATATTAGGAAGTGGGGTTTCTATATTATTATTTCTGTCAATATGGCTTGTCAAAGAGGCATACAGTCTTCAGCAGTATTACAGACAGTCTGGAGCACTGTAATCAAAAGTGGAATGTTGCTCATGGATTTCTGATAAGCATCTTTATACAAGTCCCACTGCCTTGGTACATGCATAGCTATTGATTGACTGGGGTGCCTTTACAAGAGCTAAATAAATAACAACACTCTGTTGTCACTTATCAGCAATACCACTTTTGCCTCAGCCTGTGGTAACCATGTTTTTCTAGATTTAAAGCATGTTATATTGTCTTTTAATCAAATACTGTTTGAAATTAGTTATCAGAAGAAATTAATTTAACATTCAATGCAGTGTACTTCCTGCTGTTTCTAATTTTCAAAGATAGATTTTTTTCTGAAAGTGAGAAGTTGACTTGGCTTTAAGGGAAATTTCCTTCTATCTCTTCATATTTCTCCAAGGGGGAACTCTGTGGACAAAACTGCTATGCCCAGTGTGCATAAGCACAACCAATTCTGCAGTCCTAATATTTTGTCACCTTTCTCACACAGATAGGCATTACCATGGTTAACCATAGGATAATAGGCTTGATTATTGTATTTTCAATGGGTCATGTAGTGTAGTTCTCTGAAGTTTATCTTTCAACTTCTCCTTGGTCAAGCCTTGCAATAGTTCTTAACCTTTCTGAGTAATCAAGATGACATGACTGACCTCTTTCTTTGTCTTTTCCCTAGACTCAATTTATCTCTTTGCTATTAAGTTTGATGTCCTCAGGTCTGTCACACTATTTGTAGTGCATTTTTCTAAGCTAACAACTTCCTTTCTAATTTGTAAATACAGTGTAGGCAGAGCTGATAGATCTTGCTGTGATAATAAGCTGACTTGTGAATGTAGCTGTGATTATAAGTAGAATGGAATAGTATCATTTGGTGAAGGAAAATTTATTATAAATGAAAACACTGTTCTACAAACTTAAAAGTAACAAACATAAAGAAGGGAGGCCATGTACTTACCATCATTTAGGCATTACTTTCTTCCTGATAGCTACACAGATGTGTGGAGGTAGTTTTCCCACTTTTTCACTTTTTCCGGTGAAATAGAGTGGGAAAGGAAGAGGGAAGAAGTAGTGCTGCTGGATGTCTCTCCATAGGGGTGGGATGAGGTGGTAGGGAGGATGCCATGCTTAGAAGCAGTCACCATCTCTGGTGACTAAATAGCCCAGGTTAAGGGTATGACTGGCACGTGCACTGTAGATAGCATAAAAGTCAAAAAGCCTTATTTCTGGGGCTGGTTGGTTAAAAGAAATGCGTCATATACACCAGGTACATGGTATCTGTGATCCTGAATCTCAGAAGGCCAGACAGGCCAGGTTGAAGCTGAGGCAGGGTTTACCTGAAGGAAAGAGGAATGTGCATAGTCTTTTTGTTGTTGTTGTTGTTCCACATATTCAAACTGTGACACAATTGCAAGTCTTCCTTTAAAATATGTTGATAGGTGTTTCCTGAAGAACTTGCTGATTTGCTCAGATCATTCTGATGTTCTGGGGCTGTATTGGGGGAAGCCCTCAGACACCTACTCCAAAATGACAGAAGTGTTAACTCTTTCTTTAGCTATCTTTTATTGCAGATGCATGTGCAAAGAAACGTTAATGTGCTTCTAAAGCAAGTTGATTGCCTTCTAAATATGTTTCTTTATCCTTGCATATCTGCAACTGAGTTAGAGCTTCTCTAACTTACTTCATTAATTCAGCTCATCTACATTTGTAAAATAGAGAAGAACAGAGAATGACTAGACTTGGAGAAATTTCAAAATTTCAAAAAATGTGAGAAACATTCTCTACCTTGAAGAAGAGTCAGATGTGGTCTTAGTCCATGTTTGCATTGCTGAATCACTGGAGTTGATTGACTTTCTCAGTGACAGCAGCTCTAGAGCACTGGGAAGTAGATGGAGAGGAGATGGGGAGAAATGACTATGGGCTTGGCTCCTCCTGACTGACCAGTGGAGAAGAAGAGGTGTGAAGGAACAGTGCTAAATCTGTATCTAATCATTGACCTAGGCCTGATTTGAATTTACTGCTGTCAACCCCAAAATTTTCACTGCATGACCTGATCTGTTTTGCCTCTGTCAGATACGATGTGTCTCAAGCACACAACACTTCTGCCATGGTCCCCCTCACTAAAACAATTCTGCTTAAACCAGGAACAAAATATTGCAAATAATAATGCAAGCACATGTATTTTTAAAATTGGTTCAGTGCTGTTAGTGGATGTGTTCACTTTATTTCACATGACGAGAGTTATGAGGGAGCTTTTAGCGAATATAATGAATTGCCATATTTATGGAAAACATATGAGCATGAATTGAATCATGCCGTTATTTTGGGTTTGGATGTTCAGTGCCCACAGAGAGGAGTTTAGAAGTTGTGACAAAACAACAGATGTGAGATTAGCCCCTTTGGCTGTGTCTAAATGGATGCGTCCTAAAATCCTGGTGTCCCAGTTGGTCAGAACATGCTGTGGCTCCCATCCAAGCCCCATCCTTCCACTCATCCTCTTCTCAGGCTGGTTTGTTTGCAGTTTGCCTTGCTGTGGATTTTAAATCTGCCTAGGGTATGCACCCCAACCCTGGCATTCAGAGCAGCTTTCAAATACTGCTTTTGATTTTTCTAAAAAACCTAGAAATGCTGTGAATGTCCTTCTTTCTAAATAGTCTGTTATATCAAGTGAGGTTAAATAAAACATTATATGTGCAAGGGAAGGTGAGGGTGAAGACTATAATTATTTTATTGCTTGAAAGTTTTTCCGAGCTACTGCTTATTGCTTGGAAATTCTATGGAAGTTGCAGAAGTATGACTGCTCTCTTTATGCCTTATTAATTAGAAGACTTTATTTTTCAAGTGCTATGTTTAGGAAACATGAAATACAGTTTCATTAAAAACTGTTACCTAGAAGGTGTTATGTTTCATGGTACAAAGGCCAAATTATCATTATGACTGTGCTGACTTCTGACAGAAAACCAGTCATTCACTAAGATTGAAGTTAGAACAATTTTTGTGTTGATGATTTTTAACTTTCGTAGAAATCCTCTCACATCAGTTTGTAAAGCTTGCTTTTCATCACTCAGCATAATTTGACAGCTTTAGCTGTTGTCTGACATGAATATAGTAAAATCCACTGTATGGCATTTAGAGGGAGAAGTTTGTGAAGAAAGAATAGTAGCAACATTATTTTGCAGCAACAACAGCAAAAAAAAAACCACCTCATTTTGAGTTGTTTGACTTTCTTACTGTGCAAGACATTGCAAAACTGTAATTAAGCATGCAAATAAAAGGAGTTACTGGTCTGCTAATAACAGTGGCCTGTAAATACCTAACCTGGACTCTTAAATTTCAGTTAGTAGCTGACAGTGATTTTGTGAGTTGTATGATTATCTAAATGAAAATGGAATTTCCATGTAAGTGTGCAGAAGCTTAGCTTTGAAGAGCTTGAGGTCAGCAAAGGTAAATATTTAAATGGGGAAGAACATATGATACATCTGCTAGATATCAATAGAGGCAGTTACTTTAGATATGGCAGTTATTAATGCTAATATAAATTGCAAGTGACTCACCTGAAGATTCCTGAGATACTATATATTTATTGTTCTTATAAGATAAAATTTGCGTGTCAGGAAATGTACACCTTAGATTTAGGGAATGTGGGTTTCAATGCAATCAGTGTCTTTTACATTGCTTTTGCTGGCACTTGGACTAGGGACAAATGTCAATATTTCAGTACAAGGTCACTGCTGGAGACGTGAGAAAGATTCATCCTAAGCTGGATGTCTCACACAGCAAGTGTGGTGTGAGTAAATCAGTATGTGTTAGCATTTTGCAAATATTTTATTTCAAGTAGTTAACTGGATCTCTACTGGCTATTTGATTACCATCTTGTCCTAATTTCCCTTTTCCAAATGTAATTGCTCGAATTGGAAGAAAAACTAAAGAAATAATTGTATGTAATCTAGGAATAAATTAACATAGGCGTAAGTGTGTGATGGTACTTTTGTCTTCCGTAGGGGTCAGTTAATTGCCAAAGTATAGTTTGCAAAAAAAAAGGAAAATCAGAAGGAGAACAGGAAGAGTCATTATTGCTAAATGAGCTTTAGTGTAAATGAGTTCAACATTGCTAAAAAAATATCCCTGTTTATAGCTGTCATGTCCAAAAGTTACTTACATTAATCCTTGTTCTGCATAGGTGCTGGTGTCTCTCCAGCATAACTGCCTGTGTTGGCAAGAGGCTTGTCTGGAATGGTTATTCCTATTTCACAGAGAGGAGCTGAGACACAGCGAATCAGCTTTGCATACGTTCCCTCTTGAATGATTCAAAGAAATCACACGGTGGTCAGATTGGCCACCTGAAAATTCCCTCTGCGTCTCTTGTGCACTTGCCTGTGATGTAAGAGATGTATCTGGGGCATGGCCAGAGCGTGTAGCACTCTGTTGTCAATTGGCATTGCTTAAAGCGGATCCCATGCTGGTTCAGCGTATGCCATGCCTCAGTCATCCCTCGGTAAGCAGTTCATCGGGCACTGCTTTTCCCACCGCTGCATGTCAAAAAAAAAGTAGCACAGCAGAGGTTAAGGATTATTCTGTTCAGCCTTTGCTTGTGCTTGTTAATGAATAGACATCCGGTTTATTTCAGGAGTACACGCAGCTTTACCTACCTAAATGTGACAAGCATCTAACCATAGGTCACATAGCACCCTGAAATGGGAAAAAGGGTTAGACAAAGACTTGACAAGTGCTGTGTTGCTGTTTCATTCTCTTGTTTTGTGCCAATACTAAGATCCAGGACCAGTAAAACAATGTACTAGTTACTGAACAAATACCATTCTTCCTTCCTTTGCTGTGTATGTCACACTGTGGGATTCATAGAACTGATATGTGAAAAAAAAAATAGAAAAAGGGGGATGCAAAGATGTGGGAGAGAGGAAGGAGAAAAGGAAAATGGGTCAACCAGGCAGAGCATACCTTTGCTTAAGAAAAACAGAAATATTTTCTGACTGACTATTTCTGTGCTTTTTTCCCCCTCCCCCATAAGGACTATTTCTGCAGTTATTTGATTTGATTTTTATTGAGCTATTGTAATTATTGTATATGTAGTAAAGGCATAAAATCATGATCTTTATGTATGCCAGTACACCAAACAGAGCTCTCATGCCTTCATAAATGAGGCTTGCCTTTCTTTTGGTATAAGTCAAATCTTTCCAAGCCCCCCATCTTTGCTCACATTTTTGTGTACATATGCATGCAGTTGCCTTAAATATTGTTCTCCACTTGTCTTGTAATTCCAGACTTCATGATATCTAATGTCTATTAAGTGAGAAGGGCAGTCATAATGCATTGAGTTGAGATTTGAACTGATGGCTTCACCTCATGTCATTTTGCTTTACAGATACTGTTTGCCATTTAAATGTTCCCTCTCCATGTAATTGCTCTGGATGTTTGAATGTTGGCATCAGTAGGCAAGATATTTTCTCTCTATTACATGAGTGAATGTGAATGAAGTGAGGATTTCATTCAATGAAGATAGCTTTGTTGAAAAGGATTAGTTGCTTTCATAACTGTAGGACTGTTAGCATAATTAGCAGTTCATCAGAATGATTTCACAGGCCATTTTTGTGACAATTACTGGGGCAAGGCTTTCTGGATTGCAGTGGGTCTGCCTGATTGACCATATGTAATACCAATAGATGTGAAGACCCAATAGTGCAGAGGGAAGGTCACCATTAACTTTCTTTCATAATTTCATGTTTGTTTGGGTTTTCTGTCGATTTTTTAAAAAAGTAATACATTATGCAGTGTGTCTTTTGTTTCTTATCTTAGTGAATGTTATAGTTTTCAATATTTGTATTATGGTGGCAACTAGAAATTTCAGTCAGAGTTTGTGAGCCCATTGTGCTAAGCAGATGGATTGATTAGAAAAAGATAAGAAAGCTGAGGAAATGATCACTCTTTACTGCTGACAGTGCTCTCCAGGGTAGGTTTCAAAATAGCTCAAGAGCTGTGTAAAATTAATAAGCTGTTCCTCATATACTGAAATCCTCTTTCGTTTTGCATTGGCATGAGGGATCTCTGTAGAGAGGAGGGGCTGCAAATAAGATTCACAAGAGGATAGGATTGAAGATTGTCCCTGAAAGTCCAGATTTTACTGAGTCCAATGAATGAGTGCACACTAACAATATGCATCAAAGTGCTCTTTATGGAATTTGTCCACTACAAAATCTCTATATCAATGAAATCTGTTTAGTCCCTCAGAGCAAGTTTTATTGGGCATAAAATTTGAATCAGTGTCCTTTTAGTTCTTTAGCATCTTTATAATTTTCTTCACTTATAGCAGGAAGAGATGAGAAATCTGGGAGCATTACTCTTATCTAATAGGAACTTAATGTTAATGAGATATTTTAGTAGCTCTTTGAGGTTCTAGGTCAATTTGTATTCTCTGATGTGGAAAGATGTTCCCTCATACTCTAGATTTACAGTATGGCATTAAGTTTTTGATTTTGTTGAGGCATTTTTAAAAGGTTATTTTTTTCATACAGTATATGTTTGGTGCATAAATTCAATAGAAAAACTAAAAATAAACATGTAGCACTGAATCATAATTAGAAAGGAAAAAAAAATTATTATCTGTCATGGAGAAAACCCTGAAATAATAAATACCACCATCACATTTTACTGCTATCATAAATAATTATCCAGCACATGTCCATAGGCTCAACTTGTTGTATCATATTCACTTAAATGTGTTTATGAAGTGATCCTTCCGTGCACACACACACATTTTATCAAATTTTAGATTCCTTGATTAATGGCACAGACCTTTTTTGCTATGTGGCACAGTCTATCATACCTCTAATCCAATTTTGAAATTAAGGTATTCTGACATCTTCTTATAATAAGACTATTTGTCTTTCTACAGTTATACCTTTTTGCTTATTTTCTTATAGAATGGATTAAGATTTAATAGTGATGTATTTCCTAATAAACAGAGCTAGAGGACAGTTTATTCCATTATCTTAGATATACCCTAGTTACATCTTCATCAGAACCCATTAAATATTCTCAGACAGTACTTAACAATATATAAAAGGTTTCTTGGTTTTGATTTCAGCAGAGACATCAATCCAAATGTTCTGAGCTATACTGCATAATTGTCAAGGAGTTAAATATGCACAATGAAGGTACAGTAGTTAAAATGTATTGGCGTACATCTAATGTTTATAGATAATCTTTTTAAAGAAGTCAGGATGTATTGCCATGTTCAGCCATTCTATCTTAATTCTAAATCACTGCCTCTGTGTTTTCTTTTGCAGTCAGTCAGCCAAAGACCCTGCAGAACATTTACCTTGCAGCTTTGTAATTTTAATTATCTGATCAAGTGTATTAAATTGTGGTAGGGGTAAAACCAATTACAATTTCTCACTAAGTTCATATCTTATCAGTAGTTTTCTAGGAAATGGAATCCAAATTTATAGCAGATTTGAGAGGAGAGGACTCTCCAGTTCCCTGCTTGTTCTTTGCGTTTCAGATTTGGATCTTTAGGTAGTGTCTTCTCTGGCACTCGGTGTTGCTGATTCAAAGTGTTGTATTTTGGCCACTAAACTTGTTTTAGGTCTAATTTGAATATACACAGACTGTGGCAGATTCACTAATACAGCAGTATTATGCACAAGACATTCTCTCTGATGTCATTAACTAGATACTCTGAAAATAAAAAAATGGTATATGGGCTAACTTCAATGATGGATGAAGTTTCCACATACTGTGTTTATAGCAGTGGTGGAATGAACCATCATTCTCACTTAACTCATGCTGCTGCCAGCCATGGCTTTCAGGCCACCAGGCTCTTTTCATTGGACCTAGTCATGAGGTTTGTCTGTCCCAGTAGATACAGAGGGACGCTGCTGACTGTGGTCTAGTATTAGATGCCAGAAACATCTAGGTCAAATTCTGTCCTAACAGAAATAGTAGAGGCTGTATTTTGCAGTGTTTAATGGCCATACCTCCCAGGAAGATTGCCAGTTCAGCTTGATATCTAAATCGCTTTTTACACCATTTATACTGGCAGATCTGTTGAAGATACAGGACCCTTCAAATGTCTGTGAGACTTATCCAAGCAAAGGTGATTGAACCAGTGGATAAAACTCTTCTTTGTCACAAACTCTGAACTAGGAGAAAATTACTGATCTGTCTGCCTCCAGCCTGACCAGCATCTCCAGCTGGTAGCTGTGGTGGGAAGCTAATGCCACACAAGATATGGACAGTGCTGTTCTAGAAAGTGGACAAGGGCCCTCACTGCTGCTTGTTTTATGTTCTTGGGAACCATATGTAGCAATATGGTCTTTAGTGTATAAAATTTGTATATGTTAAACACTGTTGCTCAGATAGCCAAATGAATTATCCCTGAAAAGAAAGGTACACATGCTGAAATATTATCCGGGTATTTTAGCAATTTAAAAGATATAATTTTGTATGCTGGGTATTTCTTAAATGTTCCATTAATTTAAGAACCCTCTATATAAATGCTAATTTAATTAAAATGTCTTTGTATCTTAAATATAAGTGAAAACAACAGGCTAGAGACTTGCTGAAAGTTAGCATGGACCTCTACTTATGCATAATTTTCCTTATCTCTTGCAGCATTGTCTCTCTTTTTTCCTTTAAGTGAACAATATGCAAGAACATTTCCTGTCTTGCCTTTTAAGATTTCTCTGAATATTTTTGACAGGCCTCTTTTGCTTTCAGAATTGAAATTTCCCCCACAAATGGTTAGTCAGAATAACAAAACACTGTGTTTTAACTGTGTAAAATGATGATGATACCAGTTGGCATTTAGCTGTCCCATATACTAATTCATGCATGTGAAATAAAATTATTATACTTAGAATTTTTGGTCATTTACTCAGTCCCTACCAGGGAAGATGACTTTAAATTAAAAGCACTTATATTTTTTGTTTTCATTTTACCAATAATTCTTTATTGAGAGAAGAAAGTAATGCTTCTTCTCCTATATAAATATGCTTGTCTAAAGTACACCCACATAAGGGCCAAATCAGACATTTTCAGGTGTGGTAAATAAGTTGTGAGCCCTGAAGAAAGCAAAGTCCACAGAAAAGGCTCGAATTCTTTATGCATGGCATTGTGTGGATGTACCAGATACACCAGTTTCATCAGCAGCGATACCAGTCCCTTGTTAAGAGAGTTCCCTGGTTGTGTTATAAACCTTCATCTGGCTTCAACTGTCAGTTTTGGGAACCTCTACTGGATTCAAAATTATGGTGCTTTAAAGCAGCATAGTCTTCAGTCATGCCCACACATACATGTGTGTGTGTGTGTATATATATATATATATGTATGTATGTATGTATGTACTCCCTGTGTATACTTCTCTTTTAATAAGACATTGTGTCATGGTTTAGCCCCAGCCATCAGCCAAGGCCCACACAACCACTTGCTCACTCCCCACTGGTGGGATGGAGGAGAGAATAGGAAGAGTTAAAGTGAGAAAACTCGTGGGTTGAGATAAACACAGTTTAATAAGTCAAGCAAAAGCCATTCATAAGAGCAAAGCAAATCAAGGAATTTGTTCACCACTTCCCATGAGCAGGCAGGTGTTCAGCTATCACCAGGACAGCATGTAAAGGTGACTTGGGAAGACAAATGCCACCACTCTGAATGTTCCCCCACTTCCTTCTATTTTCCCCAGCTTTATATGCCAAGCATGACACCATATGGTATGGAATATCCCTCTGGTCAGTGGGGGGCAGCTGTCCTGGCTGTGTCCCCTCCAAACTTTTTGTGCACCCCCAGCCTGCTTGCTGTTCAGGTGGGATGCAAAGCAGAAAAGGCCTTGTCTCTGTGTAAGCATTGCTCAGCAATAACCAAAATACCCCTGAATTACCAACACTGTTTCCAGAAAAAATCCAAAACATAGCCCTGTACTAAGTACTAGGAAGAAATTGAACTCTGTCCCAGCCAAAACCAGTACACATTGCAAGCTTTAAGGCAATAACTGAGATAAATTAAAATAACTGAGGTAGCAATTCCAATGAAATGCCAAGTTCTGTTCTCCTGTATCCTTAACAATTAGACTTTATTTGTTTGTGTTTAGAACCTGTTATCTTATCTCAAAGCTGTTCTTGCATATAAAGAGGTGATTTTAGCTGTCTGTGAGTCCCAAGTAATTGCATAATTGTATTCACATAGGGTTTTTGACCAGTGCAGGAGTGGGAAGTTAGTTTTATTGCCATCAGTAAATTAATTGCTCATTGGTAAATTAAAATTTCCTCTCTGCCTCCTGTAGGGCTGGTAGCAATCTTGAATAAAATATTTCATGTATGAATGGATAAGGAATAATATTCTGTAATTATTAATTAAAAAGGGATTTACATATATTGCTCTTAGGTCAGGCAGTTGTAACAGTGTCATCCACTGCTTTAAAATATGGCTAAGCCAAAGGGTCAGTGACAGCATGAGGCTATTATTTCTTCAGAGATTTAAATGTCTTGTTTGACTGTAGCTACAATCTCTCCAGTTGCAACAAGCTTTTTTTTTCTTTCTCTAACAATATAATGTAGTAAAGCATGAATCTGGTTAGTCATGTTTGATCTCTCATGTTTTAGGCATCTGGGAGAATGATGAAGTAGCTGCTCTGTTTATATAATTCCCATTGATACACAGACATGTTTGAGGCAACAGGCTGAATTTAGATCCAGATCTCCTATGGCTGAATTGACTATAGGGAAACTGTAATTGCAACATGGGTTCAGAGGAATAACGGCAAATAATTACTGTTTCCATAAGGGAGACAAAAGTTTATAATTTCATATGCACTATTAGTGCTTGCACTATCGTTGCCTTGTGTACTGTGGTAGGAAGGATCTTTTCATCTTCCTTCATCTAACTTGGGTGTTTCTGAAGTGCCTGTATAACCTGAAATTCTTTTTGACTTCTTTCTACTTCTGTTCACAATCAACTTCTGTTGTAATGGGTATTTACATCTCCATAGAAGACTGGTAGCCATGATATTCATTTAGCAGAAGAAACATGAAAGTGTCGACTGTGTACATTGTTAAAGGCTTGTTTCCATTCTAGGGTCAGAAAAAATGATTTTTCCACAGCAGATAGGATAGAAAGTGCTGTTTCTAGGTCCCATAATCAAGACAAATACAACTGCCTGTTGCCATGCACCATATATTTTCCACATTATAGCAATGGATGCACTGCTGCCACCTGCTTTGTCAGGACTTCCAGCTAATTGGAATAAGTTATGTGCGTTCCAGTTACTCTTACGGTCTATAAAAGGCTGCTTTTGTTCTAAACTAGATAATAATTTTTGATGGATTTCCTTATGGTAGCAGATACTGCTGTACTCTGGTGAGTATCATTGTTTTTCACAAACACAGGTGTTTTCTGTCCATATTAAAGCTTTGGAGAGGATTCCTCCTACTGAGTTTATGCTAAGGCATAGCATTAAGTGTAGGTGATATGACCTGGATCCAGGTGTAGTAAATCCTGGAAGGGACATGAATAGATGTGGTTAAGACTGTACCATCTGCTTCTGGGTGCTGCCTGAAAAACTGCTACATGCCCTGCTGCTTCAACCTATGATCTTTGATAGTTTCATCAAAAGCTGTTACATCCTTCTGTCTCTGGAGAAGGGTTCAGGCCATATGAATCAGAAGTGGGATAACTGCAGGTGTAAGAAGTTCCTCTGAGTGTGCAAGATGGACTCTCTACAGCACAGTCCACTTGACCTGTTTGGAACATGGCAGATCTTCTGCTCTCAGATTCACACAGGTGGAAATTGTCCCCAGGATCTTATAAAATGAGTGACCTTGCTCCTGACTTACTCTGTATTGTTTTTTTCCTCCATATTTGCAATCTCATCTTAAGGTATAGCTGTGACATCAGAAATCTTAAATGAGATACTTTTTAGATTAAGTTAATTTTTTTGATATAAATCCAGCTGAAATTGGTATCTGATGTTTGCAATCTAGGTCTACACTCATTTAACAAGAGCTGGAGCTGTATGACTACCATAGCATAGAATGTACAATTTTCAAGGTATATTTCTCTATAGTAAGTGATTTATTACTTTTGAAATATACCAGACCCCTGTATTTTAATGATACTTTAATACTCAGGGTTGCAGATTTGGCACAACAGAGTAACAAAGGAGATTAATTGTATGTGATCCATTTTTGCTCCTGTGCTCAGTCTGGACAGCATGTATTTCCGCTCTATCAGGAAGCCCGACCTCTTCAGAGAGTAGGAGTTTCTTTTTCCTCTCAGGTGCCTCATTTGGTCACATATATCAGGTCTCAAACCTGCTGAATCTGCAGGTTTCATCCTTCAAATCTTCATCTTCCTTATTTAAAAACTAACTGAAATGGCCTCTTTTCTTGCTCCCTTTTTCTCCCCAGCTCTTTCAATCTACTTTTTTAGATGAAGTGGTAGGTGATAGAGATAAAATCCTCAAGTCTAAAGGCAATTATCATTGTAAAAACCAGGGTAGCTATTTTGTAAAAGAAAAAAAATGAGTATATGATTGTGTGCTACAAAAATGTGAGAATATGTGAATTTGTATTTTATAATGGAATTGTTTAGTACCTCTTAGGACTTGCTGGTGGTGATAAGGGGAAAAAAAGGGACATTACACAGAGCATAAAATGATAGAATTTTTTGTGCTATGAATCTCTTTCATACCCCTCCATGTCCCATATCAACCTCATGACAATGTCATATAGTGTTAGTCATGCCTAAGTAGTGAGGGAAGCTTTCAGAAAGCAATGTCCAATCTTAGAGGCTACTTGTGTCAGGAAGAAAACTTCTGTAGTAACCACTAGAGAAATTATTTGCTGCTTGTTTTGGATATCTCCATCAGTTGGAGAACAGTTTATCCTAAAACTAGTGTAAAGGTTTGAGCCTGGC
>WEIV01030279.1:0-62394 GCA_013390005.1 Calyptomena viridis
GTAACTTTTCCTAGTTGACTCTGGGAGCAAACTCCAGGACTCAAAACGAAGACCTACAAATTCTCAAACACTTTAGCATGTGACAACCAAAAGAATCCTGAGCTACTGAGGGAGGAGCCATCTATGCTTGGCAGTGAGAAATACTGGGGACTGGGCATCCTAAACTCCTAGGGCTGTGCAGATTTTTCAGATTCACCAGCTATGTGAACCATCAAGTGAGACTATGCAGTACATGGTCAGGGTTGTACCCTGATTCTCTTTGCCCTTCTGGACAGAATGAAGCCAGTCAGGCACAGATACTGTTTCCCTTGAGCAGCCAGGCATAATCCAGACTTGTTTACCTGCCTAGTGACAGGTATTAATTACATCCCAGTGAGACAGTGATATATAATCCAGCATTCAGGCTATTGGCATTATCTGATTTGCCTATGTGTTTTGAGTATTAAACATTGCAGAAGAAAAGTACCTGAATTTTTCATGCAGTCTTAGAATTGCTCCTACCTTTACACATCACATTTAAATATTCATGGCATTTATAAATTAAAATGGATTTGGATTGCAAGTAATAATAATAAAGAACTTGGTATGTCCATTTTTTTATCTTGTAAATTGGAAGCAAAACTGATCCCATTTGAAAATCAGCTAGTAGTTTAGTGGTTTTCCTATTTTCCTAATTTAACATTAAAAAAAGTTATGGAGCAAACATGTATTTAAACTTTACTTCATTCAAGTGCCTACTAGTACTAGCTCACAATGGGTTTTTTAATTGGCCGCTCTTTATGGCAAAAGCTTAAATACTGTCCTCATCAATTCTGGATGAGAGGCAAGGGTAAGAGAATACAGACTGAATATAAACAGAGCAAATGCGCCCAAACACTTCCGCATAGTTGTTACAGTTAACAACAGGATAGATAGAAATGGTCAGGGAATTAAATGAGCTTGTGATCCCATATGTTACAGACTTGATCTATGTCAGATCACATCTCTGATCTTTGTGATTGTCTCACCCACTTTACCTCTTTGTAGCCTCCTGCTGCGTACCACGCTGGGTGAGCTGCAGCCTCGCCTGCCTCCCACAGCTCACTTGCTAAGGGCCTGTACTGCCTGCAGCATTCAAACTGGGGGACAAGCACTCTCAAAACATCCCATTCTTTCTGCTGCACTCTCATTCAACTTTTTTGTTGTTGGTGGTGTTGAATTCTATTTTAAAATGCAGCTCATACCATACCTCCTGTATTTTACATTTTACCTCTGCACAGAGCCATCTATTTCTCCATGCTGGTGCCTGCATTGGTAAGGGCCATAGGTTAGGCAGCATTGAAAAGGGTTGGACATTTACATGCATAGTGAAAACATATCACAGCATTAAAAATGTATATGATAAATACAAACCCTCATAATTAAGGGTAAAAGTGATAAGGATAGAAAGACTTTCATCCTTTTATTATCAGTAATAGAGATTTCTTCTGCAGTTTTCTGAATCACCTATTTTTGATGATTGTTGGAAGCAGGTTACAAGACTTAGATCAAACACAAGTTCAAACTGGTTCTAGCACTACAATTCCTGAGTTCATAGGATTTCTAGCCCCAAAAGGTTTAAAAAAAATTATTTACATTAAAAGGTATTTAATAATCAAAACTGACGCAAATCCAAATATTTACATTTTTATGTCTATTTTTATTCTAACTAAGACGTTTTCTTTATATATAACTATGTATGTGAATCAGAATTAGTGGTGACAGATTTTTTTACAAAGATGGTGTGGACACTGGTGCTGCAGAAACTCTGGCCAATACTCAGCAATTACTTCGGCTCATCCAATCTCCAGATCAATCCAATTTACTCCTGTCAGTTCTGCAATTGGTTCTCTAACCAGCCTCTTACAGTTCCCTCTGTCAATGTACCTGCCTGTTTCTTTCTCTTTGAAGGGAGGCTGCAGGTACAGCAAAGATGCTTTCTTTACCTCATTCTGGATGAAGGGAGAGATAGATACACAAATTATTCTTCATGTCTTGACCATTTCAGTATTTTCCCAAAATGAAAGGTTTTAGAGTTTTCTTTTTGTCTGTTTCATATAGTTCTTTACCTCCAAACAAAAAGGAACTCTTTCCCATGACAGATGTAATTTTTTTTCCTGGTAAAGAGGCTACAGCCTTAGTACAACACTCAGAGCACTTGTAACAGACTAGAATTATTACGGTGCTCCTACATGCCCAGTTTGCCCCAGGGTATTTAACACTTTAATGGATATTAGATTCTGGAAACCTTGAGAATAATATTGAGTAGGATAGTTCTCAAACTTTAGGTCCAGAGAAGGAAACCAAAAAGTCTGACTATCCTCAAACAAATAGTAAGTCTATCAAATCCTTTAGTGTTCATTACCTATTTTCATTAGCATAAACAAGCAGTCCTAGGATGAGAATAGTATTTTATGACAAACAGAATGCTCCTGGTGGTGACAACCTCCTCAGGGAGAGTATGTTGTTACTTCTCTGTAGGTGCCGTAGTTTCCGCATTTCCATGATAGCCAACAGAAAATAATTTCCAATGTTCTGTAGTTTGCTCCAACTAGAAATATCCCATTAACTTACAAATCAGATAAAGGGATAATGCCAATAAAGGTTCAGCATGCCTTCTGTGTGGTTAGAAATAGATTAACAGCTCAGAATGCACACCTACTGCATGGAGAATTACACTGATTTGAGAAGTGTCTCATGGACAGAGTGTCTTCCCTATTAAGACAATGGGAAATCAGACTATTATAACTCTCCCATTTCTCTGCAAATGTTTTTGTTTTAGATTTTACAGTAAGATTTTACCATTAAGAATTTTACACCTTTGTGCAAAACAAAAGCCTCTGTCAAGTGTGCAAAAATTCCAGAGTAACTTACTTAAAATATAGATACTAGACAAGCTTTAATCATGAAATTTAAAGACATCAGGTCTAGTCTAGAAGGCAAGTGTGAATAAATCTTGTGGAAGTTGGAGGCACAGCAGAAACACAGCATCAAGCATGGTTTTCACCCTGCAATCTCAGATTACAAGGACAATTAAGTTAATTAATGCAAGCCTTTATGGGTTCTTATGCCAGTCAGTCTAGGTGAACAACCTTTAATTCGGCATTGCTTGATGTCGAAATGCTGAAACTAGTATTTAATTTTATAAGCTTTATAAGCTTCTGTATTAAATGAATTTATATACATACATGGGAATGGGTATGCATGCACGAGTGCATGTGCACATGCACACATTTATGTAGGTGTATTTCCAGGGGTTTCAAGGAATAAAACACTAATCCAGCTGTCAGACAACAACATTCCTCATATGGGGGAACTTGGCTATCATGTTCTGCTTCTCTCATTTGTATTGTGTTATTTAGTACAGGATTAGGAGGTGTTAAATGCAAGTTATAGTAAATGGCATAAATACAAAGATGCAGATAGCTTGAGAAAGCTCAGCCTCCACAACTCCTAAAAGTAGCCTTACTGAAAAGTCTAATATTAAGCGTGTCACGTTGTATGTCCTGTTGTTGGCCTCACAGCATGGCACAAAACTGAAGGCGGAATCAGGGAGTTGGGTTTATAGAAGAGGCATTCTCTGAAGACAGGGGGGAGAGAAGGCAAGGCCCATAGCCTCCCTCCTCTCCAGGGACAGCAGACACTGAGAAAAGGCCCTGCATGTAGGTAAGGGTAGTGTGGGCAAATCTGCTGCTGTGTTACTTTCTTTTTTATGCAGGTTTTCCTGAGTTTGCCATGTGGTTCTGGCCTTTTCCTTTATTGATGGAAAACTTCCAGAAGAGATGTGTAGGGAACAGAATCTACCTGGAGCAGCTTGTGGTGCATACGTCACAGCCAGAGCCGTAAGCTCCAGTGTAAGAGTAGGACAGTGGTGGGTTTCTACCCAGGGAGAGAAGCTTAGGAGCCAACATTGCTGGGAGTGGGCTTGTGAAAATCTTGTGAGGGTTGGGGAGAAGACAGTCCCGAGGCTTTCTAAACTCCCTTTTTAGGCATCACAACCATTAAACCACCATAACCCTTTAAAAAACAATGCTTGTAAAGGAGCCCCTTGAAATAATTTCTTCCAGCTTTGATGCCCACATCTCTTGCAACAGGACCAGCTGTTCCTTTGAAAGTATGATTTCTCATCTCATAGCAGTATTTCAAGCACCATTTCCTACCTTTATAAAACGAGAAGGAGCATTCCTCAGCTGGGTTTATTGACGAGTCTGTATTTCCAGTCATGTGAACACAAAGTCCTCTACAGAATTACAAAACCTGTAAACAAGTATTTCATTTGTACCTACCTCCCTATTGTCATCATGTTTTCCTCCACTGTGGCTATAAGTTTCCAAGGTAGAATACTTATTTAATGATCAAACACACTAACTGGCATTGTTAAGTCCTAGAAGAAAAGCACATCAATAAAACAAGAAGTACTTCAGTTAAGTGATAATAGACCATGCATCACATTTTGCAAATTAATAACCTGTAGAAACCAGAGGATTACAGCAGAAAAGAACTAGATACCCTTTCTGTTAATACTGACAAATAGAAGACAAATTGAGCACCTAGTCTCAATTTACTTGCTGGAATTACATGAGTAATAAAAATGCTCCTCTATTCTGAAAACTGCTGCCTACTTGTCTACCTGAAACTCCAATTCCAATTGGTTTGCAGCCTGGAAATGAAAAGATGAGATATGATGAAAATATGTGTGTGTATGTGTGTCTATCTATCTATCTATCTATCTATCTATCTATCTATCTATCTATCTATCTATCTATCTATCTATCACAGTATATGATATAATATTAGCTATGTATTACAGTTCATAGGTTATATATATATATATATATATATGAGTAAGGTTAGTACTGAACCTTCTCTGTCTGTAAGCAGAGGAACAGGAAAACAATAATTGAGTTGCTCTTATTTTTCTCAACTTTGGAAACAATTAGTAGTGAAAACTGTTTTTACATGATTGTAATCTAAACCCAAGGTATTATTCAGGAGGCAGAAGTGATACACAGCCATCAGTGATCAGTGATGATGCATTTTGATTTGAATGGCGATGTCATAAGCTGAATACTGCCCCAGGTAAGAGGCTGGGCAAGGTCTCTCAGCTGACGAGAATCTCTGCACTTGGACTTACAGCAGGCCCAGGAAACAACTGATAATCTTGTTCCAGCTGCCTTCTGGTGTTACTGAAGTTATCAACTTGCTTATATTGAAATTATAAACTGTGTTTTACACACAGTACATATGGAGAAGCAGTTCACCACCAGGTGGCCGATACAACAACTTGAATTTCAAATGCTAAAGAGACACAAATGGCAGCACTGATTCAGAAAAATCTTGCCCCGCATTGCCCATAAATTTTAGAAAAGCAAACAGACACTCTTCTTGTTTCACAAAATCCAAGAATGTACTGGATGGATGCTACCATGCCCCAAGTTACAGACTATTTATAGTTTAAGAGGTACTGTTTTATAACATATTTTAATTCCCAGGTGAATTCTTGTTGATTAAGAAAAAAATGCCTTTTTGTTTCACTAGAGACTTTGCTGGAGAAAAAGTAAATATCTATCCCAACACTTGTTCATTTATACCTGTACTGTTCTATAGGCTAAACCTTACATGAGGCATTTAATTACCAATTTCAACCATGTTGGTTTAGCATATTGAAATAAAAATAGTTCTCTAGAGAATTTATGAATAAAGGGCAGAAAATGAAAAAGCTACTCAGTCCTTCCTGTAACAGAGAAAAGCACCATGAGCAATTTCCAAATGCTGGGCTTCCTTTGTAATCTGTTAATCTCAGATCAGTACCACAATTTTGTATAATTTGTGTAACATTTTAGACTGCAAATGCCCTGGGGCAAGAACCATTTTTTGTCCCTGCATTTGCAGAGGGTACCAGCATATCTGCATGCTGGTACCCTGACAAAGTACTTAATCAAGTAATAAAAGGTCACTACCACAATAACTCAAGGTGCTTTACAGAATGTTTAATAAGCTTTGAGAAGCAAGTATTTGAACAGGAACAAAGTGAGAGCTGGGAGACAACTATCAAGTGAATGGACTCCTAATGGGTGTATTAACAGCTAACAGTTCTAACATTTCATAGACTCTGTGATATAAATGGACTTGGAAGGCCTGATCCTAGTATTTTTTTAAGACCAGTGTATTTTCATTATTTTTGTAAGCTTTGTCATTACAAACTTTTGCATTTCCACTTATACTTTCCATCATAAAATAAGAAAACAATTGCTTTTCTAGATGATCTACATGGACTAAGATCACTTGGAGCTGCTGATGCCAAGACCTAATCAAGTTATACTGTGTTCTCTATGTTTTATAAGCTTTATTGTTACTTGCTTTGCTGTGCAATTGCAAAATATAAGGAACAAAACTCCTTTGTATTTTACCAAAGTATCTTCCTTAGTAAGTTTCTGAAAATTAAAGCATGGAACTTGTTACTGGACTTTAAGATTAAGCAAAACATACAATGAACACACTCTAATTTCAACCTGTTATCTGATCTGTGTTACTTTGTTCCAATTTCACTTAGTATACGGCTCAGATGTGTTGGATATATTGAGAAATACCTTTCATAAACTATATAACCTGCAAAATCAAATGATGATGTGGCTGGTGATATTACAACAATTAAAAATGCTATTTTAAAGAGGTTTTGCAACATACCCATGTTCTGTTTGTTCAAATATATTTGCTATATTAGAACCACAAATCATCAAACCATCAAACTGTGTTTTGAACATAAAACCAACACAATTAAAGAAACAAACCACTGCAATTTAATAGCAACAATCTCACTTTACAAGATAGTAACGATGGAAACTTTGCAAAGGAATGCGAAAAAAGAATGTAATTATAACTGACAGATTTAAGACAACAGAAAGTTGAAAATTAAATAGCACAATAATTCTAGTATGTGGAAAATTTAACCAGAATGTTTACTTATGCAGCATTCTGATTAATAAGTGACACAGTATTACCAGCATGTACTGACATCTGATATATACTATTCCTTTAAAGTAGTATTTTTCTGTTCAGTGACCTTGCACAAACTGACAATAAGTAACCCAGAGCCCAAAACCAGTTCACAGGTGGTCAGCAGCAAAAAAAACCAGAACAGGAACGAACCTGGAACACACGTGATGAGTAAAACATAATTTACTGCTCATATGGTAATTTCAATATTCAATGCACTCCACAAATATTCTAGATTTCTTTTACAACACATACCACTTGTAAACATGAATCAAAGAAAACAGAAGTGATCTGGATCTGGCTTAGTGGATGGAGAGAAGCACTGGCCTGGGAACTAGGAAATTGTGATTCAGTTCCTGGCTTGAGATCGGACTCCCAGGTAAGACATACAGCAAGATGGAAATTACATTTGTCTCCTAAGAACACACTGAAATCTACTGAAAATAAAGCAGTGAATCTGAGTCGAGGCTTATTATTAAAAATTAATGAGGAACTATATAGTACTTTCTCTAGTCACTTTAGAGATTACTTAATTATTAACTTTATTAAGCATGACTGCTGCTAATGTTGCATAAAAATAATTGAATGAAACGTGATAATCTGAATGTATACGAACAATTCCACAAAAGTGGAAGTCACATACTTTTTCTTCTTTGAACCCAATTCATGAAAAAGTGAGAAGAGTGCAGTAAGTGTGAGTACCCACAGAAATCCCAGAAAGAAAATTGATCCCATAGGAAGTGCGACTCCACAGGGAATTTTGGTGATACCAGGATTTAATTTCTAAAGTCTTCAGTGATACTTAAGCAAATAATTACATATTTATCAAGATATTGAGGATGCTTTTCTGAAAAGGGGTCTAAATTTCAGTATAGATTGAAATTCATGAGAGCATCAAAAGAAAGTCACACAAACATAAATATGCACATGAAAAGTGAAACCAAAGTATTTTTCTTATTAAATAACATAAAATAATGTGACAACCATCAACAGAGGAAAAAATCCACAAAGATATTTTTTGCAGTTTATTTTCAATTATAGTTTTTGGATAACCAAGCAGCTCTGTATGGAGAAAGCACAGAAGAGTAATTCTGGCACTTTTGGATAGTACATTTTTTTTTCCCAAAATTTTTCTAGACACATTCAGTCCACTTGCTCGGTCTATAGTCCATTTTATATGAGCATGATTAGCTCATATGATTCCAGAGGAAACTAACAATATATACAGTCAATGAAACTATCTTCGTGGCTACTCTGGGCCCTTTAAAATGTCTTCTAAGTCTATCCTGGCTAAACAGAATCCACAATATACATGATAGCTACAGAATACACTGTTTTGAAATGAGAAATGCTCAGCACAAAATGGGACTCTTGGCATGCAGCTTAAAATAAAAGGTAAAAGTTCAGAAGTTTATAAAATCTCAAATGGGGTCAATTAAAAGGACTTAGCAAAAGAAGGGACTGTTCATTGTTACTGTAAAAAAGGCACTTTGAGAAAATGGGACCAGAATTGGAGGAATCTTAGTTGACACAAAGTTCAGTTTGGTTTCATAAAAAGGCTTCAATGCTAAGGGATGCTACTCAAGTTTCCTGCAGTTGTACATTAAAATAAATTGCTGAGTAGTTTATAATAAAGGACAAAAAATGTTTACAACCAACTTGTAAAATTAAGAAAAGCATAGTATAAGCAAAATATTACTAAAAGCAGCAATGCATAGCCTTTCATTGAGATAATGCACAATTTTGGACACCATGTGTCAAACTCTTGTTTTTAAGATACTTTCAGTAGCATTATCAACATAAAATTGGCCTACAAAACAAAAGCTTTACCAGCTCCCATTCACAAGGAGATTGAGGTCATAAACCAACCAAAACAACTTGCCAGTATTTTCAACATCCTGGATGACCAATATCAAGTATATGGAATAACAATCACACTCTTTGTTCAGCTATCTCACCAGAGGCAGCCGTTAAATCAGAGGAATGATTTTAATTATTTTCTAACATTTACACAGTAATGCATTTAAGTTCTTTCAAATGTTGCTCACCACAGTTTGTTTTTCTCTTTTCGCTCCACAACAAAAAAAAACCAAGAAGAAACAAAACAAAACAAAACAAAAAATCAAGCACTTCCACAGAAAGAATATTTGGCAATTTTATACTCCACTGAAGGGTGGATTTTTCACAATAGCTCACTTTAGATTGAAAGTCATTAGTGGTCGTTCCTCTCGTTTCTGCCAAGGACTCTTCTTATCTTCACCTTGGTCATCTTCCTCATCCTCCTCATCCTCCTCATCATCTTGAACAGATGTTCCATGTTCAGGACTAGTTAATGGCTCTGGTTTGGTATCCACAGTTCTTGTTTCCTCCTGCAGGCTGGGCAGCTGCACACCACTTCTCTTACTGGTGCCTTCTAGGAGGCATCGGAGAGCATTGTCCTCAGGGCTACAAACTGCTGTTCCACACTCGCTGCCACTTTGGTCCATATCATCCAAGTACACAAGTTGTGTGTAAGCTGTGCTATCTGAAACCTTCCGCTCTCTCTGCTGGTGCTCCTGCACTGGTGGGTGACTCTGTGGTGCAGACAGATGATCTCCTCTTCCCTTTCGGGCAGATTTTGGTTCATTCATGTCAACACCAGAGTCCAAACTGGCATCATTACTTCCATTCCTACCAGCTCTTTGGAGATCGATGTATGAATGTCTAACATGAGCATTTGAACGTCCATCTAGAGAAACAAACCATGCTCGAGGATGAGGCAATGGCTTTCCACCTCCTAGTTCCATCAAAGCCTTTTCTGTAAGAAGTTGTACTTCGCTATTCATTTGAGCCAGGGATGCATCATTAAGTGAGGCAGGAATGGAAATAGATTCAGACATGGAAGCATTTTGCTGACTCCACTCAGCTGCACCTGCATCTTGCAAATGTTGCTGAGATATTGCTTGGGATGCCAACTGCTGGGGTTGCAGCTGCTGGGGTGGATGTGGGAAAAGCCGTGCATGAGGATTAGGAAGCTCAGCCTGAAGTCTTTCTATATCAATCTGCTGGTCAGCTGGGACAACCAGAGGCTGGCTAACAAAAGGGTGTTCTCCAGGCAATTTCATGTAATGACCTGGGATGACCAGGGCAGGCAAAACCTTTCTGTAAACACTGTCATTGACTTGGTCAACAGAATTGCAGCAGATTAACTGACCTGGTCGAGGGAAGGAT
Organism: Calyptomena viridis; assembly: GCA_013390005.1. Classification (NCBI taxonomy): domain Eukaryota; kingdom Metazoa; phylum Chordata; class Aves; order Passeriformes; family Eurylaimidae; genus Calyptomena; species Calyptomena viridis. Next base: position 10,225 of record WEIV01030279.1, read on the forward strand.
GTAGGTCTTTCAAGGTGATCAACTGAACGAGACATCATACAATCAGTAGGTCTGCAGTCCAGCAGCTCTTTTTCAGGGGCTGAAGGTGTGGGGTATATTTGTTCCTGAATATTGTATTTACTTCCAGTAGCAATATGGTTCATAGATACTTGAATTTCTCTCTCCTGCTTTTCAAATAAAGGTTGAGACAGCATAGCATTGTAACTTCTCCTATACTCATCTTTCATAGGGGACTCGTAGCCTTCAGCTGTTTCTGTAGATTTTCTTGTCTTTAAAGGAAAACTATCTGCTGATTTGTGGTAGTCTTTTCTTAGAGAACCACTGGGAGTCAGGTCATCCAAGGAAATCCTGCTCTTGCCTTTCTCCTTGTCAGAGAGCAGTTCCTCTCGGGAGCTAAACTCCTGGGAAGTACTGAAGGAGTGTTTGAGCATAGGTGTATGCATATCTGCTTCTCCACTAGGTGATACCATCTCCATGTGGACAGCACTGATTAATTCCTTTGCCCCTGAGTTTTCAGTGTGTCCATTGCTAGCAACAGACAACCCACCAGGAAATTCTGACTCACGACGTGAAAATATTAAATTTATATGGGACATTGAGGTTGCTTGATCCTTCTTAGAAGTGTCTAATGCTGTTGAAAGTTGCAGTTTCTTATGATGTTGACGTGGTCTTAAACATTTTCTTCTATAAAAGCCAGTAACAAAAAGAAGTTACACATTTATGACTGTTGAACACAGAAACAAAAGCAGCAAGTATGTCTCAACTGAAGATTTTTAGGCAGTGATTAGTATTAGGGGAATTGAGCTCTTATTACATAACCTAACAATTAAAAGCTCAGCAGCAAAGATAAAATTAAAGAATAACTGATGTCAATTGGGAAATATCTCAATTACCAATTAAAATTGGAGCAAATGTCTGGAGAAGGCAAATATAAAATCACTCATTAATAAACACTTGTTGATAAAAGTTTAATGTTAATTTTAATATAAGGATAATATAAAGATCATTTGCAAATGCGTAACAGGTACAAAGACAGAGATCTTGAACCTATACCCATGTTTGATAGGAAGTTACATAGAGAACACAGGTACAGATATGTGTGATTCATTCAACTGCCATCCTGCCAAAGGCAGGGATTGTATATGCTCCATGTAACCAGGAACAGAGGAAATTTGATCTCACTGTTTCTTTTCCAAGTCTTTGCTTGCTTTTTTCCCACCGCCAAAGTAAAAATGTCTCAATTTTTTTTAAATTTCATAAGCACAAAAAAGCTTGTATTTCTAAAATAAACTAAGTAACCGGGATGGCGAATCTTACCTGCAATAATACAAAAGCAGACACAGCAAGACTAGAAGTATGAGAGCCATCCCTCCTAAAATTGCCAAAAGAAACATTGTGTGATAGCTGGTAATGTCGTGTGTTACAATGGGACCTGGAAGACCAGAAAAGCGAATTTAGATCTGTAACAATGTGCAAACAGTAAGAGGAACAACACTTAAACAAGGAGAAGGACATCTTCCCTTGTTATCAGGGTGCTTAAGCAACACTGCCACTCATAGCCCTAGTGCCTCCTGAGCAGACCATCTCTGGAGAAGGGAGCAAGTTGTGGAGAAAGCATGTGCTGGTTTTCATGACTGCAACTCCAACTAGATCATTCTGTGGAAAAGCAGTTAGTTTCAATGGGAACATGCATCAGTGAATGCTGTCTTCCAGGTCCTAATGCTGACACAGTGTGCCAAAGCTCTCATCACTGGAGAAACACCATCACAACACCTTCCAGCACTGTAAAGCATGTAGCAGCACTGTGGGCAACAACTTCTATTTCACATCTGTGGTGCTTCACACTAAGCAGTACAAACAGTGCAGTACAGAACTCATTGGAAGATGTGTTGGTGCTCTGGAGTCTAGGTCAAGCCAAGCCAAGCAGAGCTTCAGAAGCTTTAAAAAACAGGCCACTTGTGAAACAGTGTTGTAACTCCAGGTTTAAATAATGCTCAGTAAATGTTCTAACATACAAAGGAATGCACACGTGTGGAAAACATCTGTTCACAATTATGCATGTGTTACCCTGTTGTAAAATCCTTATCATGATTTTGAAATAAAGACCCAAATTTTCATCTGCAGGCAAGGAGGTACAGCATCAGCTGGCAGACTAACACGTGTACTGTGAAGGACAGCAAACCTGGCCAACTCTAAGGTGCTAGATCATGAGGTTTACAAAACCTCATCTGTGAATCTTGAATGGTCTGTAGAGCCACTGCTAGGAATATAAAGCTCATTTTTGTCAATTTTTTTGAGACAAGACATCAAAGAGATTCAAACAGGAGATAAAATATGCAAAAATACATCATTAAAAATAACATAAATTATATTGCATTTGGGAAATCTAAATATTTATACACTCTGTCCCACCACTACCTTTACATAATTGATAGTTACTGTTGCTTCAGGACATTAAGCAAAAAGAAGATAAGATAAATCACTTGCATATTTCATGAAAATGTTGTTCCCATTGCAATAAAATTTGAGGAGCCCAGATCTAGCCCTCAAAAAGAAGGAAAAGTAAAATACAAGCAGAAATTCTGCCATACAAGTTAAACTGCAAGGAAAAATAAGCTTCTCCTGTTAAGAGTTACAGGCCTTGTAACCTTAGAGTTACAAGCACAAATTCATGACTAGTGTAACTTCCTTGCAATCTAGGACAGAGCTGTACTGGGAAATGTTTGCCTCAGAGCAGTTGCTTTTTTTTAAAGTATGATTATTTCATAAAATTCCATTAAATTCAATATGATAAAGCTCTTTCTTAGATCTGTGCCTGCCTCTAAACTCTGTTCAGCAATGAATCAGCTGAATATTCCAGGCGCTTCATTTAATAGAACCTCAAATAAAAAGCTTGCATATTATGAAACAACTCCATGGCATATACACGTAGACTTTAAAACCTGTCCTCATGTAAGAGTTTCTTTTGTTGGTTAGATACAGTGTATTTAGCTTGCATAGCCAAGGCAAGAATGTTTTCATTTCTACTGAATTACGTTTTCAGCCAGAAAATTTAATAAAGAAAATCTGTAAGAGGAGTTTTGGTTGGTTTGGGGGGGGGGGGGGTTTTTTTTTTTTTTTTATTGATTGGATCTTTTATACACAGAGGTATCTCAGGTTATTGGTGGCTGAAGAACTAATACCAAGAAATCTGAGGCAGCCACAGAGCAAAAAGAAGGAAGAGCAAGTTGCAACATTAATAATCTCCACAGGCACAGAAGCACATGTAATTAATGCCTAGTTCAAAGCCATTTTCTACAGCTCTGCCAAGAGGCTTGCAGATGGAAACCAGTCAGCTCATCTACTAACACCACTCTAATACACTTCCTAGAACTTCTACACTAAATTATTTGTGGTGTAAATTAATCAGTCACTGAGATGATGCAAAGCGTAAGTTCAGGGCAAAATGGGCAACTTCAACACAAAAGGAAAAAACCTGACAATCAGTCAATCAATTATTCTATTAGTAAATTAATCCAGGGTGATGTTGGTTTTAGGTGAATCTGTATCTCTGAGTTTCTGTACAGAAACTTCACGGCACCTACTTTTCTACACTCTGGAACACCAATACATTGATGCTGTAACTGCTCTCATTTTCTAGCAATGGCTCTACCAGGCAGTGGTGACATAAACGCATCAAAGAAGGAACACTTTAAAAAGTTCCTCATTAAAATGACTCAGATATTTTGAGCACAAGTGTTGCCCCCCCACAATCCCAAAAGATTTTAGCCCTTTACTTTCAGATTTCTGTTTTCTAATAATCCATTATTGATCAAGCTGTGGCATCTCAGATGAGGTCATTCTGAAAAATATAAACATTATATATGAATAAATAATTACTCAATGCTGCAAATATCAGTAAAATTCAATTCCATCTTACCTGGGATAGTAGGTGACATAGCTGCAACCCAATAGCCCAGCTGAGGTGCAATATAAGTCCAAGTCAACTGATTTCCTTCTTGTTGTACAATGCCCAAACTACTCTTCAGCCATGTCCCTGTAAATATAAAGGTTGTAGGAAGAGGTTACAGATATACTCACACATTCCTCTTTAAACAAGTGGGCCCTCAAGCGATAACAAAACCCATCAATGGGCTGTAGAGATTGTGTGTGTTCCTGTGAAGTGCGAGATTGTCCCTTCTGTCACTGGCATTTGAGAGCTCTCACAAGCAAGTCATCCCCGTGGCCTTCTCAGAAGCAAAAAACAAAACCAAACTAAAACCATTTAAGATTAAATAAAATGAATAAATCTTCAAAAACTGTTACAAGAAAATATTCATTGTTACATTAGATACCCCTGTTTTGGAAGAAGCATATTCCTGAAGATGATTATACACAGCCCACTTAAAAACTGTATTTCAAGAGACATCACATCTCCCGGACCACATGTGAATTCTGCACACCACCCTTCCACCAGCTCTGGCTATCAACTTCTAGAAGACTGAAGAAAATGTTTCCTCAAAATGTTAGTTTTCTTATACAGAAAACAAGCTTCTGAATGTTACTGCCAATGACTGTAGAATTACATTGCACTATCACTCCGATTCAACTCTGTAAGTCATTCAGACTCTGTGTAGTACTCCCAGAAATACTGTTTGGTAACAGACAATGAGTTTTTTAAAACATGTTTCTTAAAGGAAATAAATTGATATTTTTAGAACTATCAAGTGATAATTTCAAAATAAATAAGACTACCAATTTTAAAGCAGTGTGTTTAAGTTCACATAACTCTTAAATCATCCAGACTGACAATCTGCACTAGTAGAGAGCTGTTCTACTTCCTGAAGATTAATTTTATTTCAAGAATTGGGCTATGAAAAACTTCACAATAATCAGCTGAATACTTTTTTGTAATTCATTAAGACCCCTGATTCTGGGGCTGTAGGAATAAAAAACCACCTTAGTTTCTGGTGTATTAAATGTCCAGAATGGCTTGTAGGCTTCTGTATTCATTCTCTTTGAAAGAAACACAGAATTACTGGCCTGAACACTGACAGAAGTTGCTAAGAAGCCACCCTGGTGTCAGGCAGTGCTTCCCAAAGCTGCAGTCCTGTCTTGGCACCTCCAGTGGGTACCATAACAGAGGGCATGACCTCCTTAAGGAGGTTCTTCACACACTTTGGTGGCCACTACCAGTATGCTGCTCTGTGTAGCCCAGCTCTCTGTTTCTGTGCAGAGGGGGGCAGAATGCTCTATTTCCCTTACTCACTTCAAATGTTCACTTGAAAAGCAAGCTGCATCATGTACTTGTGATTTCCTTTCCTTTAAATAAGTCTCCTGTGTGTAATTCCTGAAATGGTGCTTTTCATCAGATGACACTCGGGACTAAGCAGCAGAATTTGTGGATGCCAGTCATCTGAACAGTTAGCAGTGAGTACAGAACACACAAAAGAGATGCTGCAGTTGTTTTGTTTTTTTAATACCACCAAGATCCTGATGTTTTCTTCTGTGTTCCTTAGATTATCCATCTGTGCAAACCCTGTACATATGAGAATAGCTTTTCTGAGTATTTATTTCCTCCCTGCTACTGATTTTTGCTGTGTAAGACCACTGTCTTAGGCTAAGAATAAACACACTTGAATATAGAGAAAGGTTTAGAAAAATACATGGTTGAGACAATTTCTAGATTGAAGTGACTGCTATTGCCAGATAGGGATCATATTTGCAATCAAACTGAATTTGTGGGCAACAGGGAAAAGGAATTACAGATGCAACTTGAGTTTTCCAAGTAACATAATCTGTTATGTCATAGAGAAAGCCACACAAGACAAGTAATTTTGATTCACAATAGCAAAGGGACTAAAATCTGTGTACAAAGATTTGCACATGTGGTATCTATTGGTGTAGCAGAACACCTTGATGAAGCCACTTGTTTATCTCTTTTAGGGAAACATTTTCAGGAAGAACAAAATGGAATTGTCTGCAGTTCTGTGTGAAGTTTCTGGAAAAACTAGGAAAAGTAGACTTATTTTTCTTCGCTAAAATGGCCACTGGCCCTTCAGCTTTTCAATGTGTGCACTTTTGGAGAAGATGTCATATGAGTAGCCCTGAACCACATAGTGAAAAATAGCCCTTACAGTAAAGAATTTCTTGTATCCTGTCTCTAAAATGGCATCTGTTAAAACTTCTGTAACCTTGAACCTTGTAACTATTTTTTTTCTGCAAGATTCGGATGATGAGAATATACATCAACCATTCAAATACCCAGCAATGTGAAGCAAATTTTAAGAGCTATAAAGTGCTGATTAAAAAAAAAAAATGGCAGGACCTGGACGATGAGTTCATCATGTTTCTTATACTTTTCTTACCATCTTCAAGCCCTTGAAATGCACACAGAAGCAGAATGCAGATGTATGCAATGTATCGAAGTTCATCCTCTTTGTCGTCTATTTTTATAGCTATCTCCTTGAGCAGAAGCTATTACTGATTCCCTCACTAGGGGGAACTTGTGTCCAGCACGCCTTATCCACATTACACCGCATTCCAAAGAACTCAGTCCTTCTGATGCCTCCTTAAAATCCTTTTTCTCAGTAATACTCTGCTTGCATAATGCAGTGATCAAGAAGCTAACAGAGACTGCACTCTTATCGCTGCAAGCAGAGCTCTGCTGCCATCCTGCCAAACAAGCAGCAGCTCAGATTGCTCATATTTTAGCAACGGCAGGAATCCCTGCATTTGCAGTGGAAGCAAACAATAGAGTCTACTGTGCAAGGTCAGTCAGGTTTCACGCTTGTCTTCTGCTCACTTAGGTCACCTGTTTTTGCTAACTACCAAACGCACTCAAGGCAATGTATTGGTCTGTATAAACGAGGGAAAAATCTAATTCCCTGTCTCTGTTATGGAATTCCAAAAGTGCAACAGATACATCCAACATTGGTCATCTTTAAACAAGAGTGATGAAGGTTTTGTTGACCATACCCTACAAATTAGTATATGATGACAGAAAATAATTACTTTTTAAATGGCAGTGTCCCAAGTTCTTTCATTAGAACGACATCAAGTGTGGGTTCCTGGGAACCACGGGCACACAATCCGATTGTCTGCCCTTTTTTAACACTTTCCTGGTCCTACACTTCACTGCTAAACTGGCCTCTTAAACTTTCACCATCTCTTACCAATAATCCACTAATAAAACAGAGCACCCTTCTGCATTGTGAGATAGAGAGAATAAAGAACTCCATCCTTCACAACAGCAGCAACAAAACAGGTTTAAGTGGAAACAGTTGAAACACAAAGTCCTGTATTGTTTCTTTTCTGATCAAACAGCTGAAAGCCAATCAAGTATTACTGGAGGGAACTGACATGTCTCCAATATTCTGCAACTCCATCAGAGCGTTTCCAGGTCTCTCTCATATTTCATCCTTTATAGGTTCTAATATCCCAGTTGCCTTTCAAGTATCATTAATCGAGCAGTGCCTTGCTGTAATGACTGATGTTGGACCTCCTACTGAGCAAAACCAGTACTGACTGGCTATGCTCCTAGCATTTCAAGCTGCCTTAAGTGACCAAGAGTTCATTGCTGTGCAGCCTCGAGAATTCCCTATCCTATACCAGATTCTTCTCTGGAGTGGGAAACAAGATGTTTTCCTGTTCTAAAAATGAAGCTCATTATCTTCTGTGTCCTCACATACTTGCTGCTGTAAGCAAGGGAGGAGACTGAGGGGCAGTGAGTAAAGAACTGTCCATTCTTCCGTCCTTTTCTATACAATAGTCTGCAAATGGAAGAAGGGCAAGAGCATTCTTTTTTTTCTGTGTGGTCAGGATGACAACTGCAAGAGAACTAAGAAGGAGGATTTAGGAGGGAAGAGAGGTCTTACCTCCATACATGGCTGTCTTATAATAATTTAATTTGCTATTCTTCAAATATCCTATAACATCTACTTTCTCCTCCCACCCAAGTCAGCACAATCAACAAGCTTCACTGCTTATTAAATTTTATACTTGATGTGCAATAACTGTTAAGTAACAAGCAATATAGGAATATAATAAAAAAAACCCCCAAACAGTAAAAACAGCTGGATGTAATGGAACTGGTAATTTCTGTTCAAGACAGTGTAGTTCCAAAGAAAACTTGCCAATGCATCTTTGGAGCAGAAATAGCAAGCTCAGTATAGTTTGTAAGCACTGCATGATTTGGGCCAATTTGCCATTAAGTCTTAAAGACTGTCTGGTGCTTCACGGAAAACTTCTATATATAGATACATTCTTGCTTATAGATCATTTTTACATTTTTCTTCCTCTTTTTCCTTTATTACTACTCAGTGGAGCCAACTTGCTGATCCAAGATTCAAGTCAGGGGAGCTGTCTCCTGGCTCACACTAATAACAGGGGAAGAATATAAAAGTTTAACACTTTCCTTGCCAAAAATATATTGCTGTTACTGACTTTTGGAATAAATGGTGTAATTTAACGAATTCATTCTTAATTTCCTCTTTAAAAGCTTATAAAACATGATACACAAATCACAAAACAATCAGATAAAGCTGAGCTCCATCTGGCTGCAAGCAAGTTCAAGATTTCAGCAGAGCAGGAGAAATAAATTCTGTGGGAGAGAAGCATCTTAATACTTTGTAGTAACTTTCTGATGAACATGCTTATTTATCTCAGGCAGCTTTTAGGACTTCCCAATGGGGGCAAGAAAAGGTTATCATGAGTAAATTTAACAGCAAAAATTTGCACATTAAATCTCCATTTCAACACATTCTGCATTAAAAATGCCTTTTTGTAATTTAATTTAGTTTACTTCAGAATCAGATTGAAAAATGGCACTTTTAGCAAGGAGAGTGCCCAGACGGGCAGCTATTGCAGAGCAGCCATTACAGAACAGCTATTCTAAACTGCTTCCCTGCACAATCAGGTCACTGCATGTACGGCTGGTACGGCCCAGAAAAGATGCCAACTATTCAATGTGACAGCTTGCTGGAACCAGGCAGCACAAATGGATCTGCCTCTGAGTAAGACACTGCTTCCATACTTTAAAGCTAGACCTTATTACTTTAAATTAATCTGTAGTGAAATCCAGGGCATCATACATCTCTGTGGCTCCCACGTGTGTGACTGTCCATGCTGACAATCCTGCACGGCTCCAGCTCAAACAAATGGCAAACTTCCTACTGGCCTACATGAGGCAGGACTGTGCTTTGTCCAGGCAGAGCTGCCACACCAGGCCATCCACTCTAGAGAGATGCATATGACTCTTGTTACAGTCAAGAGTTGAGACAAACTCCCCTCTTGCCTTCTGGCTGTGACAGGAGTTTGCTTGCTGGCACCCCACTTGGAACTCTGAGAAGATGTATAATGCTGCTTGCTTGAGGTTTAACTTCCCAAGAGGACCATTCCAGAGCCTCTCAGATCACCACTGCTAAAGGGACTTCTGCTGCCTTTGGGTATGCTTCCTATCACTGATCAAAGCAGTTCTGGTAAATGACTGTCACCGGAGTGTGTTGTAGCCAGCAACTTCCCCTAAGGACAGTCATAAAACCTAAATACTGCTAGTGTTTAAATATATGGCAGCTATGGTGGTTTATTTCCACAAACTTTTATATGTGAGCTTTTGGTAGAAAACTCTTCCATTGATCAAATACTGTTTGCTTTTCATGTAGTTTCTTTTAACTGGAAATAGGATCATCCAATCCCGCTGAAGCAGGGAATCAAAACTGTGCTATTTACAACATGAATTATTTCCAGCCAATAGGTTTGACAAATAAGAAGAGTTAATTAGTCAGAGAGCAAATTAAACATAATCCCATTATATGAATTTATTTTTATTCACAAGATTATCTTCCTTGAACAAAAGAGCTTTGGAAATAAAAGAAAGATACTTTTAACTATACTACATAATAGCATAGATGTTTTAAATAAATATTCCCTAATGAGAAGTGCTTTTCTTTCAGCATGGATCTCTTTTGTGATGTTTACAATGTCCTGTAAGAGTGCTCTGCTAAGGCAGAGATTCACAGTTAAATGGAGATACATGTGTCAAAAGGAATGAGGCAGGTTGTTACCAGATAGTGTGGGACAGCAAAGGATATTCAAAACATACTAACAGTGCTTCTAGAAGTAATTAGTTTAGACACTTCAAATGGCAGCGTTTTTATGAAGAGTTAATCAAGGGCAAGTTTGTGAAAATAACTTCGTAAAGCATGTTCTGACATACATAAATTGTAGCTTTTCGTTCCACCAGTTGAAAGCTGCTTATCAGATTTCCTCTTCCAACCAAAAATCACCTCTAATCTGCATCAGCAGGGGAAGTACAGAAAGATGAGATTTTTGGTTTTACTTTAGTTCATTTTCTAAAAAGTTAAAAGCCACTGAAATTGAAGTTGAAAAATATCTTCTTGAATATTGGTAGAGCTTACTCTCCCCATCACCTCCTCTCAATACACATAGGTTTAAAAATGCATAGTATTTAAGTCAATATTACAATTTTGTTTTGGGGGTTGCTAGGAAACATCAAAAATAACACGTCCCTGCTCTGAGCCCATACCTTCATTATTCTTCCAGTCTTACAGAATTTGTTACAAAAGCCTTTCAAGGTTAAATCCTGCTCCTGTTCTAGCAGCACCAATATTATTTGGTGTACTAGAAGGGAAACGCTTTTGCTATCATACCTTGAAGATTTTGGCAAGGAAGTCTAATAGTTCAATTTATTGCTCATCTCTGAGAAGCTCTGTGGGTATTGCCATCTCTTCTCATTTTCCCCCTTAAATCATCTGTCAAGTGTTTAACAAAAGAACACACCAGTTTTCATTATTTAATAATCTTAATAATGTCTGGGCAGAAGGTAGGGCATGTTGTCCACAGAACTGCTTGTGTTGCTTTGGTCCCCTCAGTATTTCCTTCCAGAATGCCAGAACACAAGAGACTTATTAAAGAAAAATACTTCCATACATAATTACTGATTAACAATTGTATTTTAAAAGGAAAAGCTTAGTTATGCTTGCTGGACAGCCTTATTACTGGTATATGTGAAAGGCACTGCCTTTAAAACTTGCTTTACCACATTATTAATTTCATTCAGTCAGCTATTCACAAAATTATTAGAACAAGTAATAAATAAAAGCAATTCAAAACACTGCATGCCTTTTCCTTCTCTCTGCCTCACATCACACTCATATCCGATTTCTGTTTTCCAAACTGGAAGTAGAAGCAGACGCACTGTTAGATTTTATCTAACATTGCAAGGCTGCAGGGGAAGGTTGTCCCAAGTCCTCCTCAGCCTCTTCCAGCCCCACCCAGACATTTCCCACTTCTGTTCTATGCACTCCTGCTTAAATTTCCACCAATTTCCAAGTCCTCTTCAACTCAGGCAGCTGCAAAAGCACAAAGGTCTCTTCTCCGCTTCTGAAGTTTTGTTGTCCACCTCTCCTGCATGGTTTCTGCAGGTGAAGCTACAGGGCCATCTACCCGATACAACATATAGCACATTATGAAAACCTACTCCCAGAAGCCATGAGTCTTGTTTCCAGTTTTATTTCCTTGACTACATATTAGAACATTGTTTGCACATATCACTACACTTTGGCACCAACCTGATTCCTTCAATGTCCTCTTAAGCCCCACAATCATGACCTATCATGTCTGCTTTGCCATAAATGGAACTCAGATGGTGTACAAGGTGGGGAGAGGATTAAACAACCCATTTACATCACTTTCATGTATTAGCCACAACATCCATTTTAAAAACACACATATTAACAAACAAGAACAACTGTCTCCTATGATCCTCTCCAGAGGAATCATGGTAGTGAGAACATACCTCAGTGAGCTATACTGTGAAGCAAAGCATTCAGAGGAAGAGCTTCTTTTCCTTTCCATGCTGAGGTCTGTCTAATACTCTGCAATTATATCTGCACCTATTATGTAGACTTTGTACATGGTAAAAAGCTAGGCTTGGTAGCTGCCATTTCTATGGCAACACACAAAATATGAAATTCTTGGAGTGCAGTTAGTTAAGAATCTGTATTCCTTAGTGTATTTGGACTTAAAGTATAATTTAACCTTTATGGCTGAGACAAAAAAGGAAGTAAAAATGAAATTGTCAAGGAATCTGTAAACTATACAAAGAGTGCAACTATAATCTTTTGTGGTTTTCTTCTTACAATTTGCAAACAAATCTCCATATTACCAGTGAATCTGGTCTAGAACCATGTATTCTGGATATAATTATATGAAATTCAAACTTTTGGGAATGAGGAATGTGATTTCCTAAGGATATCCATTTCTCATGCATAGAAAACCCAATACAATGCATGGAGAAGTGCATAAAGTCCCAGGCCACGTGTGCAGCTGGATGCAATCCAAATGCAGGCCATCTATCCAAGTTCAGGGGCACACACCCACAGCCAGACTCAGATTAAGTGACAGACTGAGAATATTTCTGTTAAATAATTATTTTCTGTCTCACGCAGGGTATGGATGTGGTGGCAATCAGAAGTTTATAGAATTCACAACAAAGAGAAACAGGTTTTATTTTTAAACTATAAGTCAACTTTTTATTTGGGTGGATTATCATTACTACTTCATGGGAAGCTTAAATCAGAGACTTTTACAAATCATCTTATTTGCAAGCAATGTGCAGTGAACTAGACAGGTAGAGATACAGTAATCTGCTTACATTTCCTGCCTGACAGTAGCTGTTGCTCTCTCCCTATAAACACTGTGAACAAAAAGCAAGTGTCATTTCACCTCCATGAAACACAGGCAAACCATATTGCAGTCAAGTTTAAGTAGGTACTGATACTGTTTTTAAATAAGTATATCTTCATGACTTCTTTAGAGCACAGAAAACATTATCTTCATTTTGCTGAGGAAGGAACATCAGGAAATTCTGACTCTACAAAAATCAATGGAAATTCTACCACTGAAGGCAGGACATCACCTAGAAAAAGCAAGTACCAGACTTTCAAATGTATTTAGAAATCTATTATGGCATTAAATGCAGTCAGAAAGCACTGACCAAGAAGAGCCGAGCACCTAAAGTACTGTGTTTCATAAAGCTATAAAGAGTTTCCCAAGGTACTTTTCTCCATATTCTGCCATCACTTTAATACATGGTTGAAATTTCAGGCACTGGGGAAACATCCTCTTCAAGAAGGAGAAAGAAGCTGGACATTTAAAGATAACAAGGTCACGTCAAACATGTATACCAAGGGCTTAGGGAGAAGGAAGAACAGAGAAAGAGTATTCTGAACTTCATTTACATGTTGTGTGCAAGAAGTAACACATTTTAAGGAAGAGGAACAAAAAGGGAGAGGTTTAACCACTCTACTCTGGAGTCCTTTGGCACACAAAACTGAAAACAGTGTTGAAAATATTTTCCTGTTATTTGGTGGGATCAATAAACTAGGTCATATTAATAGATTGCATTTCTGTATTATCCACTTTGGAATATTTTATAGTATTTTGAAGTCCTTCATACAGCTCCAGATGTGGATCTAGACATCTAAGTGCAACATAAAGCCTCAATACCACGAGGGATGAAACTGAGGACTTAAAATGGAGAACGCTGGACTTAGAGTTTTGCTTACTGAATCCACTGAAAACCAGACACCTAAACATAAAAAATCAAACACTTAAATGGGGGCTAAGGAAAATACATCTGAGCTACTGCTGTGTTATTCAGTCCAGCTGGTGGGAGCTGGAGATGACACAGGAGGTACAGTTTCATTTCTACTGGGATACGTGGTATTTATTTCTGACTGAAGAGGACAAGGCTAGAAAGAAGTCTTGAACAGAAATATGGTGTCCAAGAATAGAGATATTACTTATTTACTGTAAATCCTACTGACACCAAGGCAAATATACATGGAAGTCATGATCCCAACCATCTGTTTATGGATGAAGAAAAAAATGTTTTCCAGTCCCTTCAGATTTTGAAAAAAACTAGACAGCACTTGGAAGGGGAAAAAACCCAAAATCCTAGAAAATCCCACCAAGCAATCCTGATTATAGAAATAAGAATCCATATCTTTGTGTTCAAACCTTTAAGTGTGTACTATGAAATAGAACCACCCTCCCACAGTAGTGTGAAACACAAGAGACATGATATGTCAACCGCATGGAATGACTGAATTGCATTTTAGTGTATATGTCTCTATAACATCAATACATCTGTGTTTATAGCACTAAGAAATGCTGCAAAAATGGTGATGGACTAACACTAACACCAGAACAAGGTTAGATTTACCCTTAACAAGGTTCATTTACCCTTAAAACATCTCCAGGGCATTGATAGCTGATTTTCATTTATTACCTATTCAGAAAGGTATTAAGGCTTTAATTTGCTTGCTGTGCATACAAGGCAGTAAGTTTGTTTCATAATGAAAAAATCTCATTTGGAACAGTATAAAATAGATGCAGCAGATTGTCTTATTTTGATGTCAGGCTATTTTTTCTGTCTGCATGTTTCATCAGTGTCAGTGGAGCCACTCTCAGCCTTAAGCAGACTGTGCTGCTTCTCCCCCTCCTCTCCCAAGGACAGAAATTGTGGTCATGAAAATACAGATTGTTTATGGTAAACATCCTTAAAAGCCATTAGTTATTTTTGGCTGCCATCGTATGCAAATATGCCTCATTTTTGTAGAAACGACAAAAATCTCTGCACATCCAATCAGATGCCTTTGGGTTCATATCAGTACATCATAAGCTCAGCAAAATGTATGAGATTCTAAAGATTAAAACATATTCACAGTATTTCTGTCCCTTCTCCACTCCCTCTAATAGTGAAAAATATTTCTGCTATTTAGAGCAGAAATTGTACTTCATGCAGTAATGATGACAACCACATGGATTCTAAACAAAAACAATGGCTTGCACGAACAAGCACCCACTGTATTGCTAATACATGAGAGAGAAGCGCTGTGTTAGAGCCTGGTAATACAGTCACAGTTTTCCATCCATTTTTGTTATTCAATGTCCAGATACAAGTGTGAAAATTTAAGCCACTGAAAATCTATTAAGGAGAGACCTCAATATAACTAGCGCTGAAAAAAGCAGCCCTGAAATGAAAGACAAAATCAGAATAATAAGATGAGAGGTCCTATCCTCACAAGGCACAGATCTGGTGATGCAAATGGGTTACAACTTATTTGCCAGTTAAGGATTTCCCAAGCATGGAGCCATCCCAGTTATTATCCATCCTCCTCCCTTCACAGTCCAAGCACAACAGGGATGGGGAATGACAGGATACCACCATGTTCAAGCTACATATAAAGTTTGACAGCTTTAGGGTGCTAATGTAGCCCAGACAAGATATTTATCAAATTTATTTATAAATTTATTTATATACTCTATTTATTAAATTAGGCTACTCTAATTCAAATTGGTTGGGATGTGACCAAAATTCTACTAGAAATGGCATGTTGCAGTCAGGGCTTAAAATGCATCTTAGTTCAACATTTTTGATTGCATGGAAAGATGCTTACTTCAGCTCAAGTCTGAGCTGGTGCCTAAGCACAACACCTTCAATACCTTCCTATCCATGGCTTCGTGAAGCTAAAGGGCCTGACAAAGAAGCATTTTGTTTAGTGTCCTCATGCCTTCCCCTCCCCAAAACACAAGTCCTCCAGTAGTTTGCCATGAATCAAACAAGGCTAGACTTGACTCAAGATTGGGAGCCTCAAGCCTGCAACACTAATTAACCAAGCTGTATTGATCTATACTAATATATACTGCACACAATAGAGTAACTAGCTCTTTATATACAAAAGTAAAAATTATATTCCATGCTAAGAGAGAGCTTTTGTGGTCCCACTGCAGGGGCATGGAAATGTGGCCATAAATAAGAAAGCTCCATCATCAAAATCAGAACCATTTTACTAGCAATGAGACAGGCTGCAACTCTAACATAGCTGACAGGAAGAATTGGGGAAGGATTACTGCTTGTGGGGAAAGTAAACATGAGTCAGTCTTCCCTATCTTTTTGAACAGGGGAAAACAAAACAGTTTCTAGAATCACAAATCAAAATCAGTTTCAGGAAGAACATCGTGAAACTTGCTGCCAGGACAGCACAAAAAAAATGTCATTACCATAGTTAAGGGAAATCTCAAATCCATTCATTGTACTTTTTCCACTATTCTGTTTTATATAATATTCAAATTTACTCTTCATTAAATCCTACTGCTTTACTTTCTAATATAGCCAACTTCTGACAAAGATTCATAGACATGTTGTTTGAAAAGACATCACCTTTTTCAGACAACAGAGGTAGGAAGGAAGTAAAAACATCATTTCTCCCCTTCACCTCTCTTCTTCCCTTCCTCCAACATCCTGCTTTCATGCTCCTTGCTCTACTTCTGTATGTGATCAGCAGCTGGCTCGAAACATTTGCCTTGCAGGGACAAAACCCTACCAATTGTCTATACAGATCCGTATTTCTGTCTCCTTTTTCTTCGTCTCTTCCTCACAGCATCTACCTTTCTCACCTTCCACTTTTCTTAGCAACCCTCTGATACATGCTTCAGAAAGCACAATGCAACAGCTGAAGGGGGGTCACCAGGACAAGACTAAGACACTCCTTAATCCTTTACACTTTGAAACTGTAAAGAAGGCCAGTGCAGTATACCAGCTAGCAATAAAATAAAGAAAAGAAATAAAAACCTGAGAGCCTAAACCACGTATTTCTGGGAAAACTGCTGTTCACAATGGCAAACATTATTCTGCAATATGAAAAACAGAGTCCATTTCACAGATTTTATTGATTAGTCATTCTGTCCTTTTAAAATATTACATGAATTTTACTTGCTGCTTTTTTTTTCGTCTTTAATTTTTTTTTATTTAAACTATTTACATATACTTCCCTTGATAGTATTAGTCAATCTCAAAGTGATTTACAAAAGAAGTCAGTACTATGCTTCCTATCTGTCAGGCAGGAAATGGAGCTGGAGACAAGAGAGGGACCTAAGGTCAGATAGCTGGCTGCTGGCAAAGATAAGGCAAGTTTCCATTTCTCCATTCTTCCAATTCAATTCCATAGTGAATATGTCTCTTGGCTTCTCAGTCTGTGGGTGAAATCCAGTTCTCTCATTTAAATAAGATATTAAATAATTGCAAAATGGTACATTTCCAAAAACTTTTGTCTAAAAGCGGCACGAAACACTAGTCAAGTATATTTGCATATATTTTACTTGATCAGTAAAACTCAATCTTCTTTTAGACAGAACATAGATTTCCATACACTGCTGTGAAGACCTTAGTATATTACCATAATAAATGCAGTGAGACACTAGTTTCAGAGAAGTGAAGCCCTCTAGGGAACCACAATGAGATGTTACCTACCAAATTTTTGGTCAAACCTCCATGCTGGAACGTGTGCATTGTGTTTCAAGTTGCTGTTTGTTGGCAGAGGCACTGTTACATAGATGGGGCCATTCACGGGGATGGGAGTCCCATCGCTGCTGAGGAGATGAACGCTGACGGCAGTGACAGGGGTGAGGTCATACCTAGTGCTGTTTCCTACTGAGAGAGTGAATGAACACTGTGACTACAGAATGTACCAGAATTTAAGATACACCCATGTTATTCAACAATGCAGTACTACTTCAACATAATTCTCAAAGGATGGGAGCAGTAATCCTCCATGTCTAACAAAAAAAACCAAACAAAAACCAGGCAACAAACAACCCTCCCCCCATAAAAAAAAAACCCAAACCACAAAACCCAAGAACAAATTTGAAGATAAGAAAACTACAACATAAAAAGTTCCTACATACATTTTCTCATCTCAATTCATCTTAAATAAATCTGTATGAGTAACACAGCCATAATCATGGCAAAAAAAATTATCTTACAAGTCTTTATTATAGCCTCACATACATCTATCATAACTAACAAACACCCAAATAAACAGTGTTGCACTGCAAGAATGATCAGTCACGTGTTTAAGAATGCCAGGCTGCATTTTCTTTGGCCTTTCGCTGCAATGAACCAAGCTATGGAGTATTAGGATATACAATGTTATCTTCTTATCTATGTAAGACTATAATTATTCTTCACGTTTAAACTGCATGCCAATGAACATTACTTCATGACAACACGATTTAAAAAAGCATTATAACCCTTCAATCATTTAACCAAATGAATCAATGACAGGCATAAATACCCCAGATATATCTATGTACTCAGGCAAAAAAACCCCAAACTTGAGGTTTAAAACTGAGGAGATCTGGAGCTCAAAACAATAGTGGGAGTAGTTTATATTGGAAGAGATGGAGCTTCCAGTTTTGCAAGGGGCTTTAGCCCCACAGGCCCATATAGCTGCTAAAAGCAGCATCCTTGCTGCCTCCATCGTGCTGGCTCCCCGGGGCTCTGCAGCTGCTCGTCCTGCTGAGGGCTAATTGGAGAGAAGAAAGAGGGGTCCCTGGCTGGCACAGAAGGGGTACTGCCCCAGCTGTAACCCTGGTGCCTTACATTGCATAAACTGCCTGTGAGAGCGCAGTCGCACCCACAGTGGTGGCACAACAAGGGGTCCTCAGGAACATGCTGTATCTCAGTGACAGTGTTCATTAGGATAAGTACACTTGAAGAAATGGTGGGAAAGCAGTGAGACCTTTATGATTTCCCCTAACAGTGAGTAAGTCTCAAGGAATGGCCTTTACTAAATTTGATGTCTCTGAGTAACAGCTCACCAAGGTTAAGACATCACCAGGAAAGAAGGGGGTGGGGAATGGTAAGGAGAAGGAAAAAAAAAGGCGACAAAACTCCACTGAATTTTAAATTCCTTGGATTTTGCAAGAGGTGCCAAACTGAAGAAATAGAAAATAACTACAAGTAACTGCATGTGCCTTATTTACTAAAGCATCTACTCTGACACACGCTTTCCCCAGATTTTCAGGTGAGTGTCAGTGTTGCACAGCTGACATGCAACTGACACACACGCTGCCTTCATGGGCTGTGAACTGAGAGGCAGATGCTTATCTGAAAGAGGGATTGAAATACTGAGAAAACAGGCNAGCAGTTATCTGCTTCTTAGAGAAGCTTATCTGAAAGAGAGATTGAAATACTGAGAAAACAGGCACTCTGAAGATGGCCATATAAGAGAGCCACGGAGCTAACAGATTAAAAACAGAAACATGAGGTTTGAAAATTCAGCTGGGGTGCAGGGGAAGGTTGCAAGCCTGCTCATGCATCTGTAACATTCCAGGCTCCAATGGTTCACAATATCATCCCTTTAACACCTTAGAATATAAAACAGTGAGACAGTGGAAGGAATTGGTGAAGGAAAACTTGTTCCTCTCTTCGTGGTTGTTCGATACACTGCCTCTGCCATGTACCTGTAACTTCTGTTAAATTGATGCTTGCCCCCAGGATTTGGGCCACTAAGGTTCTCAGGCTGGTATCAGAAAAATAAATTCCTTTTGCTAAGCATTGCAACCTGACCA
This sequence comes from Calyptomena viridis, assembly GCA_013390005.1. Taxonomy (NCBI): domain Eukaryota; kingdom Metazoa; phylum Chordata; class Aves; order Passeriformes; family Eurylaimidae; genus Calyptomena; species Calyptomena viridis. Next base: position 29,644 of record WEIV01030279.1, read on the forward strand.
TATTCTGATGTATACAAATTCCAATTGAAAAAAAAGGTGTAACTTCAGATTTAATCATGCTTTATATTTTACATATTTTTAGATATTAGAAGTTTTGCCTTTTGCTTTTATTACTGTCTTGATAAAGCATGAATCTGTAAAAATGACTTTGCAGTCCCAGAAAAAGTATTCTGACGGTGAAACACTGTTTGCATCTTTTTTACTTAAGAAGCACTGACACTTTGGTCAGTACTGGGCTGAACAAGTTATATTAGAAGATGAAGAAATTTCAGAACTCCACTGACCTCTATCAAGAAGAAATAATTCTTCAGTTTGCCACCTTGTACACTATGTTAATGCTCATTAAAAAGATAAAATGTTTCTCTTTTCTGTTGTGAAGGCAAATTAAAATCAATGCTTATGAAACTTTCTCATCCTATAAAACTAATAAGCACACACAGAGATTAAATGGGAATGGACTTCAATAAATGTCAGGTTTCATTTATTTCATGTCATTTTTGACATCTGGTGACCTGTAAAGAGCTCTGAAAATAATCAGAGGAAAATCCACTGTCACTTTAGACATGACTCTTTATAAGCAGCCTACAAAAACAGGAGGAGTAATGGTTATTAGTCAGCTTGGTCTACTGATACGGATGATGAAAAATTTTGTTTAGTTGGGTCAAAAGGACAAGATCTTGTGAAACCATTCTACTGCTCTCCATTTGCTGATTAATATATAAATAAGCTAACTATATACAGGCTTGTCGTTATTTGCAATTAAATTCTTCAAATGTTTTATGTTTAGAACATGCTGTTTCATGCAATGAATTTTCACTGCTCCATAACACTAATTCAACAGCCAGTTGGGATTTTATGAAAATTGTCAAACTCATAGAGAATAGGTTTTAGCTAAAATTACTATAAAGTCACTCTGGACAAAATTAGCCAGAGAACTGATCTGACTGAAATAAATGGAGGGACCTGTCCAAAACTCTACAGATATGTAAATAAACTGTGAAATAACAGAGGAGTAAGTGGAGGGGGAAGGAGAGGTGGGAGAGAGGGAAGAGGCAGTGTTCTGCCAGATTCCAAAGTTTTCGACGCAAAATTAATGCAAAGCTTTTTTAGAATTCTAAAATTTGTAAATGTTTTTTCTCTTAAGAATAGAAATACTAAAAAAATCCCCAGCAAGTGTTGGCCTAATTGTTTATTCCTTCAACAGTTTTCCAGACGAAGTCTTCACCAAGTCACTTGGAGACGCAGAAAAGGAAGTAAATCCAAATTTAGGATTTTAAAGTTTTGTTTTTTCACATCAGGAGAAACTTCTACTAAAGACAGAGGACTTATACTATAGTGCATATTAAAATAGATTGTATTAGTATTCTGGATTGTATTATATTGAATACTATGGTATACAGAAAACAAGGCTCTTCTCAGTCTCTTAAACCCTATTTCTTTGCCAATCATTTTGGTCTTTGCCAATCATTTGGTCTTTACTTTTACTTGAAGGCCCAAAGTCAAATCCAGGGTCCTCATGCTCAAGTAGAAAAGTTTCTGTTGTGAAAGCATGCAGAAGACTAAAAAACCCAAAGTGCACTAATTGCTTTATTGGGGGACAGGGTGTGAAACAGGAGAAAGACAATGTCCTGCTTGTGCTGTTCCCATGAGATAGGATCATCTGAAGCCTTGGCAATACCTGTGCTCACTAAATAAATGCAAGAATGGGTTGCAGAGTACTAAGGAAAGATTTGGGAAAGAGGAATCCCACACACATTGTCAACCGTTTGTTCAGCTGGTTTAGAGATAAAAAGAAAGGAGATGAAGTAGACAAATGAACAAGATCAAATGCGTTCCTTCATTTTAAAAAAGATAAAGAGATATTTGATCATGTTGGAGTACGAAAAGCCAGAGAAAATTAAAGGTTGAAGACGAGAATAGGGAAGTGACAGAGAGATAGAATGAGATAGGATGAGATGTACTCACTGGAGCAGACAGAAGGATTAGAGTAAGGTAGCAGACACATTTCTTGTAATAGAAAAAGTGATATGCAGATTTGTACAAAGGGAGAAGGGAGAAGCCAGCAAGCTACCATTTACACACATGACCTAGCATTCAAAGTCACTTAGATCAACACATCACAAGTAAATGCATCCTGAGAAACAGCCGGGAGAGACCTCAAGGGAATATTCAGCCTGCTTCAAAGCAGGCTCAGCCATGCCTATGCCATCCTCACAGGTCACTGTATAACTCTGTCCAACACGCTCAAGCAATTGATTCTACATCTTAAACTATCCTCACCATAGCAAAGTTTTCCTAATCACTAGCCTGAATCTCTCTTGCTACACTGCATGGCCACTGATAGCTTTCTAACCCAATATGGGCACAGAGAAAACATTATTCTCCTTTTCCCACCAGCATTTTAAGGATTTGAAAGTTTCTGTGCCTGACTCTGCTATTTTTCTCTTACCTACAAAACACCATTAATTTCAATCAAGACTGAATGAAAAGTTGAAGAAGAGTAACGAGCATTTGCACTCATAAAAATGTATTAAAACTTTGAATTCAACAGTGGTTGTGTTTCTACTATGAATTTTCATGGTTTTCCCTTTGGTGCTAGACAAATTTGCATATTTTGGCTGGAAGCTAGATTCAAAAGTATCAACAAAGCCATTGAAACACACGGTATTAAATCCTTGATATAGAGGCATTTTATTTATTTTTAGAAAAAGAGATTAACAATACTACTATGGCATCCTCAAATTCTCTTCTGTTCCTCCACATTAATCTCCAGTCTTGTATATGCACGTGCAATGCATTTGCAGTCTCAGCTCTGATCTATAAGCAACTTTTCTGATCTTCCAAGGCCATGGAGTTTTCACCTTTGCTGTTCAGTGGTCCCTTTTAAGGGATAGCAGACCTTGTCTTTTTGCTCATTGGAACAGCATTTTGGTAAGGTATTTGAATCTATCATGTCACCCAAATCTGAAAAGATGTTTGCTGGAATGGAGAATGGAAAAAATTGTATGACCAAAAGTCAAGTCCTGGACCAATGTAAAATCAGAGCAAAACCAAAGCAGTGGGTTACCTGTTCCATTTCCATCTAATCCCTGCAAATAAGGGAAACTGTCCACTTCCCAGGGTGAACTGGCTGCAGTTAGATATGCTGTCAAGTCACTGTAGCTAGTGTTCTCTGGTAATTTCACAGATCTTCTCTGAAAGTGAACTTGTGGTTGAGTCCGTGCACCTGAAAATATTAAAAGTGACTTTATATCTAAGGCAGGCAAAACATTTAGGTGTTCATATTTATGGAAGCAGTTTTACATTTTTTCCCATTATAAATTGCAGTAGTTTGAGAAGGAGAGAGACAACAGAAGGCTATTATAAAAGAGAGGGAAAACCAGTATTTTTTTATCTATTTTGAAGTTGCCATTATTTCTCCACAAGTATTACAGACTAAAATTGTGGAGTCACCTAATGTCAGAAGCTTTTCTGACTATGTTATTTCCCCAGATCACCTCCAATTTCATCATATGCTTCTTTTAATATGTATAACTGTAACTAAAACTAAGTTTAGGGGTAGAGCATGTGATATCTTAGAAAGGCATCCAGTTCACCATATTTGTTTAAACTTTGTTTTTCCTGAAATAGCAAGATAAATGTAGTTTATACTCTTTAAAATGCTTTTCTAGGACACAATTCTACCTCTAATTCATGTACCATTAATTCATGTAATTTCTGTGTTTAGTTTTTACAAAGCTTTGGTCATGATAACTATCTCAAGAACTGAGACCAAATCACTCTTTGTTTATATCACTGGATAAAAAAGATTCATTTGAGAAACCTTGAATGAAAAGATTTTCCACATTTTCCCATGCAAAGTACACATCTAAACAGAGCCAGAATACTCGGCATGTAAGATTTCTCTCTTTTCCTCTCTCTTGTACAGTGTTAGCGTTTCTTTCAAGATCACTAGGTGTTAATTGAAGGGTCTTTGCTGAAAGGTGATTTAAGACTGTTTCATGTACTATGGCGTTTCATGTCTCATTTAAATCCCAGCTATAAAGTCAATAGTCTTTTTCAAAGGATACTCACCATTAATACTGTTTAGCAACACACAGCAAGACTCCATCTGCAAGTTCATGTGCACAACATGCAAATTAATTTTTAAATCAAAAGCTATTGTATTCTCCAGAGCTCATTTTGAATACTCACAGAACACTTCCCACAGAGCACAAAATCAAGAGGCAAGCAGGTTTTTTTCATAATTCTCAATGTGAATGTCTTGATTCACATTTGACTATGCGATTCAAAGATGTGAAGTCAATACAATTCTGGATCTTTTTCCCTATTAGTCTCTGGCAACACTTTTAGGTTACCTGTAGCTTCACTGTGAGAAAGAATAAAGAGACTTTCTTCTAAGCTTTATAACTACCAGTGTCATTAGGCTAGAGACAGAAATCTTTTCTTGCATAATTTTCTAGCAGGAACTCTAGCTATGACAAAACATAGAACTCAATAGAAAAAAAACTTTGTATTGGCCAACAAAAATTTTTGTGCGGAGGAGTAAATACCTCAATTTCTTTGATAATTCTGCAAGAAGAAGCTATTATATCACTTTTATTTTTTAATTTCTGAAACATTTAATTATTTACAGCACGCTCTCAAGGCTGGCAGTATCCTTAAGTGTTTAAGAGAGTCATTAAACAATATCCATGTGAAATGGGAAGAAATCTTCCTGATCCAGTTTCTAGACTTAGATGGAAAACAATATAAAACATTAAATAAATTGGCTGCAATGAACTCAGGGAACTCATCTCCTGAGTGCTCTGCAATACTGTATCAGTTTGCTGTACCTCAGGGACAGATCTGCTTAGATACTTGGGAACCTCCGGCTGAACTGCTGAGTGGGCTCCTAAGGCCCATGACGATAAACACCCACAGTAAAAAACAGGGGAAAAAAACCTCAACAGAGAAAACTGGAATTAGGCTTATCACTAACAGTTCAATCTAAAGTTGTAGGACTTTCTGCTATCTAAATCTCTGGTTAAGATGCATTATTCAGGTCACCAAGAAGTGGTATTTTATTTCCAAAGATGTCAACTAATTAAAAATTAAAAGCAGAGTAGCTGGTTTTGAGTTTGCAATACAGTATTTATGGTTTTTTAACTAAAAAAATGGTTGGTTTTTAGCACTGGGAGAGCCATGAGCTGCCAAATTTTAACTAGATAAGGAGGACTCAGAAAGCCAACCTCAATTCCTTGAATCCTACAGGCAGCAAAAACCATTCTTATGGCTGAGCCCCAAACCTGGCAGGAAATGTGCACAGCAATTAACTTGGACACAAACTTTATGGGCAAAAAACCAGCTTCCTCTGTAGATAGTGCATACACATATAATAAATCAGTGCAGAGTAGTTAATTCACACTCTAGATCAACAAACTCCTTGTTGATGTTGTGGCACTCAAAGCCTGCCACTCACCCTGACTCTCCCCTTGGCTCCTCAGCTGGGTCTCCCCACACCCAGCAAGAGACTTCAAAGGGGTAGATGACTGGGAGCCACCAGTGAAAGGCTTGTGAGGGAAGAAGATACCAAGGCTTTCACCTTCTCTCACCACCTTGCCAGAAGATAATCCAATGTACTCCTTTACCAGGGGTCATAGTGGATTTTGGGGCGTATGTTTGGGGATAGACTTATTGAGGGAATTGGAAGTGGTAAACCAGAGACATTTGTGCTGATCAGACTCTTAGAATATTTTCCAACAAGTCATCATTTATCAGTGGGAGTGGATTATTAGTATTGTTTCTATTACTGAGGATACCTAGTTTTAACTTTTAACATCCAAACACATTCAAGTCTAAAATGGGTGCACAACTGAATGCCAGGAGGTAAAGGACTGCTGAGTACTGATCTTATCTTCTTTAAATATCCTCTTCTCAACACATCAGCCATGATTCAAATACTGTCAGCTCCAATTTGCCAGTGCACAGTGAAGATGTAACCTCAAGGAGTCCCTGTAAGGTACCTCTTGTCACGCTGGATGTGTGACATGTGGCACCACACCAGCATTTGAGCTTTAATCTATGTGAAGTAAAATGTGAAGTCTCACTAATTTATTAGGTCTGATGTCTCACAGGTCAGAGGCAGATAGAGGGTTCCCCACACAGCTCCCATTCACTGAATGCTGAAGTTCAGCTCATCACTGTGCTGGTATTAAATAACTTAAATGACCCAGTGGCTGGCAAGCTCCATTCCTCACAATTACTGACAGAGCACAGCAGTGGATTGTAATGCCACAATGAAAATGAAGTTGCCTGCATCAATTCAGACAAACTTCTCAATTGCATAAATTGCTTGCTTGATTAATTATTCAAATGCAATTGGTAACTTACTGTACTAAGACAGGCCTTTCTTTCCCTTTGACTGGTGCTTCAAACACCAGTGTTCCCCGCCTGTTCCTGGTATAATGAGTTCTGGTTTGCTCTCATTTTTGCATTAAGGTAACTCCTGATCAGCTCTTTTGAAGCAGCACGAGGTTACTGGGAAGTAAATTGGAGAAATAACAGAGAAAAACTAGGTCACAAGGATTTTGGATCGAGACTAGAGAGGCTCCATTCAAATACTGGAACAATGTCTAGGCTGTCTTTCATTTAGGCTTTATTACAAGAGAATTCCCAAGAAAAGAAATTTGTATTGGACCCATAAAACAGATTTTACTGGGCAAGATTGAGAGTTGAAATCCCAACCCTTAGAATATCCAGGTACCACTTTCTTCCTCTTGCTCTGCTATCCCAGCAGAATGAGTTATATTACTCTTATTTAAATATATTGGATCAATTCACTGAAGGGAGCAAGAATATGTGGAAAATATTTCTGAGTCTCATTAGCTGTTAAATGTACATCCTTTAACATTCCCCATTTTTTTGAAGGAAGCTATAAACATGAAAATATTGTTCTTTTTCAGTTAATTGTATAATCTTGGCACATTTGCATAAGAATAAGAGTGTTTAATACACCTGCTACTAGAATACTGTTGGTAAACAATGTTTCATGTTTTGCTTAATGGAATCCCTTGTGGTTTAACACAGTTCACCATCCATCTAATTAACCCCATTAGACAATGTCTAAAATGTCTAAAGCTCTCAAATTGCAGAATATATGTACAGCAGCTGTGCTGTTCTCAAGCTCCTTCTGAGCATTCCATCAGCTACCTAATTTGTTTAATGCTTTTTCAGCTCCAGTCACATCTAGTGCTATCATTAATGAAAAGTCTATTGTGTCTAGATGGTTTCTAACTGTAAAAAAATATGTCAGGAAGGCATAATTGTATTATATTCCCTCAGATAAAACAAAGGTATCTTGGAATATTATTGAGGGCAGTATTCCCTTGTTTATTAACTATCCAGTAGAGTTTAAAATTATGGTAAGCATAAGACACATGAATAAAACACCATTTATACACAGTAAGAGTGCTCACAGGAAGGATGTCCCCTTGTTCTGGTTCATCAAGGTATCTTTAAAAGCTTCTGTTCTTTTGTTAACAGACTTACCTCAGATGTGACATCAGTTGGGCTATTTTAGGTCAGATCCCTATGTCAGATGAATATTTTATTCTTTACTGTACAGTTGAGAAAACACTGTTCATCTGACTGATACTACAGTTGCTTTAACATCTGTGTTTGGCCCTACGAAAAGGTTATTCAAACTTTATTTTTCTAATACAGTAAGTTTCATCCTTTAGTATGCAGGTTGGCAAGCAGTCTGACAAGGGGAAATACTTAAGAAAAGCAAGTTTATACAGGGTATACAACAAGATATGATAAATTTTTGGTTTTTCTGTGCCCCAAATTTCTAAATTATTCACACTAGGAAGCAAGAAACAAAATAGAACCAGAGAAAATTCTTAGACAATAAGAACATCAGAAAATGTCTGCTGCAAGGATGGTTAAATAAGGCTAGATGAAAAAACATCCAACAGATAGCACAAGAAATTTAATCTCTAGCTCTCAAGTGGCATACTAAAGTCCAAACTCATTATTACTGTGTAACTTGACTGCCCTAGTCACAGCAGTTAGGGATGAATTCAGCTATAAATTTGGTAAAACCATCCCACAGAGAAGCATTCCTCAGGGAACTCAGAATTCCTCACAGAATACCAGTCTCACCAGGACAGTTAGAAAGTACTGGGTTGTCAGGCTTTTTGTTTAGCATCCATCAAATTTTAATTCCAACTTCCAAAAGCCAGCATACCTTGAAATCCTGAGACTATCTGGACTACATCGTCATAGACCATCAGAGTAGCTGAGCGTTCAGGAAGAAGGCCAAGGCTCAGTGAAGAGAACACTGTGGGAGAGAAGTGGTTTAAGTGGGATATATATAAATTCCTATAAACACAACCCAAAAACAAACTGCACTTAAGTTTCTTCCACATTTTTGCAAGAGCAGGCCACACAAACTATGAAATTCATATTGTATACATGACAGAAACCACATGCATTTTCTAATCCAAACAGTTAAATTGTCAGATTAATTATTATTGAACTAAATAACAAGTTAGTCTTTGCTTTGCCTCCTGCACATCATGAATGGTAGCTCGAAGCACAGAACAGTGCAGTGTAAAGCAGAGTTTCATGCTTTACATGGAGCAATTCTCAGGTCCACAGAAAGACATGCCATTACATAAAGAGGAGTGAAATACTAACTCAGTCTAGCTGATTTATTTTTCTGTGAAACAGCTATACTTCTTACCTCAGAAAGATTTTAATAAAACCTAACTTCTAAGTACTTTGCGCTGCTTACATAAGTCATACAGAAAGGCAAAGTATGATTAATAAGTCTGAATAATGTGGTTTAAAATACAGCACGTCCTTCCTGAGTCACCACCTACACCAGAGAAGTGCTATATATAGCTGAACTGCTGTCATCCTACCAGTGGTGCGAAAGGGGACAGATAAATGGCGTTTGCTGTAAGAAGTCTGCCTGCAAGGACCTCCCTTTCCACTGGGTACTGATGCTCCTTACAGGGGGCTGTGTCTGTATGCACACACATCTTTGCAGAGTGAGAAACAGGATATAATTTCATACCAAGTTCTTCAGATCCAAAAGACCAGAAATATGGAAGGAATTATGCATCAAGCACACCTGACTCCCACATCCATGAAACAGTAAGGAGAATGACTGCCTGCAGTCCACATGTGGCTTTCAAAAACAGGAGAATACTAATGCAGACTAGTAATTTTTGGTAATTGGGTAGCATCCTACATTTGCACCTTGAAAGTGCACTCTGAAGTGACCACAATCTGAGGAAGACATTCCCAGAACTGCTTAACAGAAGAACAATGCAAACTCTTCTGATTTTCTGGAAGTTCATAAATTTCCTCTAAATCAATCCAAGACCCCACGGAGATGTTAGACTACTGTTTTTCTGTTTTAAGAAATACATCCTCTTTTTAAAGATCAGGAGTTCTAGGGTTTGGGAGAAGTACAGGAAAAAGAAGAAACTAGGAGAAACACATTGATAAGAACCGCCATCTAAAATATGGTGTTAACAATATGAATGAACATTAAAATAAATTAAATTAAAATACCATGTTATTGCAAGTACAGCTGAGAATTTTCTTTCCAATGCCCTACACGTGAAACAGATCTACACATCAGGCACCATAAGTAAGAAAGCCTAGTGTAAGTAGAACTAAGGCCACACAATTACAAAATTTGTTTGTCTTTACTCCAATAACTTAATTTGTATGAAGAAAGCTAATACAATTTAGACACCCTGGGGAGCTCAATACAATAAGCCATGCCAACATCTTCTTCCATATATGCCAGACTATAATGAATATATAACTTCTAAACTTCCCTTGGGCTTTTCTGCATAATCTTTTCTCAGCATGACAAAGGCAGAAAGACATAGTTTTCAAGGCGAGAGGATGATTGTGATGATCCAGCCTTATTCCTGCATAACTACAGCCTTAGCTGAATTAATGATTGTTTCAGATTCAATAGCTGTACCTAAACTTGAAAACATGCTGTAGAAAAACCATTTGAATTTCTTCTAAAGGTGTCCAGTGGTGAAGAACACACCAATGAAGAACACATCAATGTTCTAGTAACAGTTTATGAGGGCAGCTAAACTATGTGACTATTTACCCATCAAAATTTATTGAGGTTAGATTTCCAGCCATTTGATCTTATTTTATTCAAGCCTACTAGACAGAAGAATTCTCTCTTACCAGTTTCCTGTTCTCTATGAGTGTATTGACGAATGATGATCAAATTACCCCACTTTCTCTCTAGTGAACAAAGTAAATTAAGCACTTTCAAGTCTTTCCCTGTAAGCCATACTTTCCAATCTTTTAATCACTCCTGATAAAACTGCAGTTTTAAACATTTTTCTTGAAGAGTAGATCCAGACATGGATATCCATGTCCCTGAGTGGCTGCACCAAGGACAAGTCTTGAAATACTATACTACACCTTCTCAGTTTTACCTTATTTCACAGCTAAACTATTCTAGACGAGCTCTCCTCTCCCAGAAATACCTGATGATACCCAATGCATCATCCTCTGCTATGGTTTGCTTTGACTGACTGTCCTGATTTCAGCTGGGATACAGTTAATTTCTTCTCTGTAGCTGGTAGAGTGCAGGGTTTTGGATTTAATATGACAATAATGTTGCTAGCACACTGATGTTTTGGTTGTCGCTGCAGTGCTTACCCTAAGTCAAGGACTTTGCAGTTTCCCATGTTTTGTCAGTGAGGAACTGCACAAGAAGCTGGGAGGGAGCACAGCCAGGACAGCTGATCCAAAGTGGCCAAAGGGATATTCCATACCACACAATGTCATGCCCAGTATATAAACTGGGGGGGAGTTGTCTGGCAAGGGTCGACTGCTGCTCGGGGATGGGATGGGCAATTTTACTGTGCATCATTTGTTTTACCTGGGTTTTACTCTTCACTCTCTTTTTTGTTACGTCTCTTCTCATTATTATTCTTATCATTATCAAATTTTACTTTACCTCAAATATTAAACTGTTCTTATCTCAACCCATGGTTTTTACCCTTTTATGATTCTACTCTCCACCCCACCGAGGCTGGGGGGGAGCGAGCAGATGCCTGGTACTTAGTTAATGACTGGAGTTAAACCACGACACTGACCCTGCCAGCTAGTCTGAACTGTGCTCTCTCAGCAACTGTTTTCTCTTCATTGTACACACTACTCTAGAAAAAGTGTCCTTTTAAATAAGGATTACCAGTCACAAATGTTTTCTTCCTAATTATTTACAAAGAAAATCTATGCATAGTTAAGAGCAGACAGATGAGCACATCTTCCATCAAGATCACTTCAACAACTCAAGTGATGTTAAATTAATGAACTGTTAAAAAGTGGAGTCATAGCTCTGCTGATAAATATTTTAATGGAAAAAAGAGATCTTAATCTTTTCCTCCTACCATTTAACACTATGTAAATAAATAATCCTCCTGCTGAAGTGATAAACAGCTAGAAATTATTTTAGTTAATATAAGAAAAGTTTGTTTCTGCCAAATTATGAGAACAGAAAAACTTCAATGCTTACTCCTGAAGCCATTACAATAATATTACAAGTTCAGTGGCTGCACAGCTTTTCAGCATAAGGTTGTAACTAATGCATATTGACAGTGATGGGAGAATCCTGATCCTTCTGCAAAGTTCTGCCACAGCACTTTCTACATTACCATGCTATAGCTTTCAAACCTACTCCCTGCTTGTGGTTATTTCCACATTTGAAGTAAATATGCCCATAGTTCATTTACTACAGCACACACTGCCATGGGTGGAATGCTCAGAGTGGGGGATCTGCTCTGTGGGGTGACAGCTCCTAGTTAAAAGGCATTTTGGGGAAATGAGGATCCAAATGTATGGGTGTGCCCAGACTGCACATCTTCACTGAAAAATGAAGATTGAGATTGCTGGTTCCCCATCATTCAAACATCTTAAAAATAACCACAAAACAACTTGTGCATTTTTCAGAACTTCTATACTGTGTTGGTTACAAGCATGATAGGCATTTAAATACAGCACATTTAAATACAAACAGTTCTTGGAAAGACTTTTAAAGACCACAGGCATCTTAGTCAATAAAAAAATATAACAGCCTAAGTGTTTTGCGTCTGAGCTTTTATGCCATGTTCCTTTTCAAGAATAACTCGAAGAACAACCCTAATAAATTTACACAGGGTGTATCAAGTTGCAACTTGTTGTTTCTTTAATCAAAGAAAGGATTAAGTTCAAGGTCCAGAAAGCAAGGGAAAGGATACTACTTCCAATTAAATCAATGGCAAACTACCTACTGGTTTCAATGGGGAGAATCAGAGGTGAAAGGAATCTGTTTTCTGAGTTAAGCTCATGTTTCAGCCATGGAAAGAAAGATTTTGTGGAGTCTATACAATTACTGCTCTTTAAACTTCAATGACTTACTAAAACAAAAATTTCCTGTTTCATTCCATTCCCTCAAAATCAATATTTAAAAAAACGCAACAAGCAAAAACCTAACCAAACAAACTCCAGGCTATGGAAGAGTACATTGCATTCAAAAGATCTAGAGTATGAGTCAGAAAGATAAGAGACACAAGGCAAGAAAAGGTTATTGCATGCTTTAATCATTAAAGATTGTGTCTTAAGGAAGCACATGAAGGATGCTGAGGAGCAGCACTTAATCTTATTTAAAGAGAAAAATCCCCAAGGAGATTTCTACAATCACAGAGCAATTACAGCTGAAAGGGACCTCTGGACATCACCTGCTTCCACCAAGCAGAGGAGTGTCCAGTTGAGTTTTGAATGTCTTTAAAGATGGAGATTTCACAATCTTTCTGAGCAACCTGTTCCAACCTTTGACCACTGATGCTGTAAAGAATTTTTGCCTTTTATTTATTTGAAACTCTCTTGGCCGCAACTCATTTCACAACACCCCAAAGAGCCTGGCTTAGTCTTTGCTGTAGCTTCATTAAGTAGCTGAAAAACATGGTGTTATACAGTACAGAAAATGTGAAAGAAGTCAGTCTTATCTGAAGCAAATGAATGCAGATAAGTAAACAGCATGTTGAAATGCCTAAAGCATAATTCTGGGTTTGAAGAGATTCACGTTCCTTTTCCCTTCTGAAAATACATTTGCTACTTGACCTTGCAGCAAGTCCTCCTGGCTATGTTAATATTAATAAATAAAATAGAGCCAAGGCATGGAACTCTGCCCTGGAAATATGTAAACTATTTAATTATAAGTGCACTTAAACCTGGCATGACTTTGGCCCAGGTTAATTATCAAATCTGAGGTGATATTTAGGTGTGATTTGGGTATAATAAAGTCTGGGACCACTCCCAATTTAGTTGGACCCTAATTGTGGCTGGGGATTAGAGGAAAGGCAGATGAAGCTAGGGATATGCCCTTCATACAGAAGTTATATCTCAAGATTAGAAAGCCACCCTCAATCTGTTCTATTTAGCAGTACAGAAATAGGCTTTGTGACTCAGTTTTCCGTCTGATACAACTAATGTAAAGTCTCCCCCTTCCCATACAATTTTGAAGCATTCTGATAAAAATGAACATGCTAGTATTATTGTTATATTTGTTTTCCTCTGGAAGAAACAAACCATGCTAATCAGGTTAGTAAAAATCCTTACATCTGGATAACATAACTGCAGATGAAAACTGTCCTATGGACATGACCAAGAACTAAAAGGGCAGGACTTTTTTGTACACTACAGCCTACAGCGCAACAATTGTTGCTACACCTTGCCAGAGAAGCAAATGAATGCATCGTAGCTGCTGAAACAAAGCTCTTGGAAACAGAGTTTCCATAAAGAAAAAGATCTGGAATAGATTTCTATTTCTCATGGAGCTGTAAGAACACCCAGAGTTGTTTGAAAACTGATGTAGCACTGTATTGAGGACAAGCCAGGAGGAGAGTGAATCTCTGCACAGCCCTGATGCCGCAGTTTAATTGAGGAATAAACATTACTAGTTTTGAAAGGCGCAGATGTTTCTCCTCCCACCCACAATCTCAAGCATTGAAACACATCATACAAAACTGTGTAGCTTCCTTTAGATGCAAAATCTTACCTCAGAACAAAAATAAACATCTCTTACCAGGCAATCTTACAGGTTTCCATGGTGCAGAATTTGGCACATATGCATGTTTACTAGCAGTCACTATCAGCTGATTGCCCAACTTATACTGAAACTTGAGGAAGGCAGTGCCATCTGCTCCTGAGGTTCCAGATGCAATGGAGATCTGGTTGGTAAAAATCTCAATGAAGGCTTCAGTAACTGGCTGATGTGTGCTGGCATCGCTTACATGGACCTTCAGCGTTACTTCTGTAATGACAAACAACCACAGCAATTATCGTCTAAAAGCTTTGGCAGGAGGCAGCAGTTAGAACACGCTGGCACACCAAGGACTGAAAAGACACTGGGCTCTGACACTCTGGGGCTACATACGACCTCTTGTACTGGCCTGCAGTTCTCCATTTTGGGCAGTCATTCTTTATAGACACAAGCAAGACCGGATCCTGAATTATTGCCCGACTGCTAATTTCAGCTGTGGAGGCATCTATATTCCACCTATGACCCACATGTAGCAGGGCAGCACATAATCAGGGGCAGCCAATATTTCCTTTGATGGGCAACATGTCAATCACACAGTATTATTGTAATTCTAAATGTGTGTGCTACCCAAAATCAAATATTAGTCACAGATAGTACGGCGTGGTAACTCTCTGTAAGGTCCCCCCCTTGCTGTGCCTCTGCTCCAGCCAGCCTTCTCCAGCATCAGTAGGGAGAGGGAAATGCTGGAAGTGGGCTGTGCTCCCTCACCCCTTACCCAAAACAATTTCCTCTGTATAGCAAAAACACAGAGGAAATCTACTGTGACAGAAGCCCAGGAAGACAGCGGGCAATGAAGGAGGCTGTGCTACAGTGGAGATTTGGAACTCTGGTAGGAGAGACAGCCCCAGCTGGCACAGGCCTTCCCTGGTGATGTCGAACCAAGGTGGTAAAATCCCACAGGATCAGGTCCATGTCCTCAAAGCACAGGACAACTAGGTGGGATGCAGAGTGCTAGCAGTGAGGAAGAGAGGAACACTTCCCCCTCCCCCCTGTTCAACAGCCCTTTCTTGGTGATATTTTTTCCCAAATGTCAGAGCCCCTAGAGTGTCAGCTTGTCAGCCCTGACACTACTGTATTACCTGCCATCACATACTACTGGTGAACATGAGAAACAAAGAAGTGGTGGTTAAGGCAGTCAGGGGAATCATACATCTTGCAGATATAGAGTCAGAAGCTAGCACAATGCACTACATTCTCCTTGAGCAATGTGCCAGTTTTCCAGAAACTAATTAGTCGTTTAAAAGTTTCCAGATGTACCATATTTGCCCACTCTGGACACTTCTATGACTAAACCATGCATTGTGTCACTAGGCATTTGTTACATAACATGGACTGGTTTGTGCAAGACAGTCTCTCTGGAAGGCATTCCTCTAAATCTATCATTGTTTTCCTGTGCCTGCAACCTCTGCCTCATGCTCTAAAGTAGCAGCTGTTGCCTTTCTGCAATAACTATGACTTAAATGCAATGCTGTGTTGAAAAGTCCCAGCAATGATCCAATGCCTCCACCAAGACACTCCTTGTTTGTTGTTTTTTCATTTCCAGTCACCTTGCTCCCCCAGATGAGTATCTCCCTCTCTCTTTTCTCTTCTCTCCCACTCTCCCGTTTCTCTCATTCCCACCCTAATTTTTGAAAACTCTATTGTTCTTGAATGAGGTCCCCTATGTCAGCTTACTCCAGTCACCAACGTAGTAGAGGTATTTTGCCAACTCCCTTTTGTGCCAGAGATTAAAGCCTCTCACAAGGAAGATCCTCACACTCCATGTGCAACTCGTTTCTGCTTGTGATGCCTAGAAAAGGGAGCATGACCCCTTTTTCACATATATTTAAAACTCATACACTGATTTCTACAGAACAGTATTGGTGGTACAGTTCTGGTCTATTACTACTGTACCTTATGATTTTAGAACTTATATTGGTGTAAGCCATAAGCCAGCAACACATAATACCAAGAAGAACAAAGAATTTAACAAAATCTCTGTTGTAAGTTTCAATAGTGAAATGACACAACTGAATATGCTGACAAACATATTGTAACAACATAAAATTTTAAAAAGATGTCAGAATCTAATACAAAAATATCATCATATCTGTCCTAAGGGCATTTCAGCCAGAAGGATATTGGGTCCTTTTGTAAGCTGAGACTTGCTGTCTGAATCCTACAGTACTGAAAATACAAATATTGGGCAGCCCTTAACAAAAACCCCATTAGAGAAATTCATCATCATCACCGCCCTCGCTTTAAAACTTGGCAATGGAGGATGCCAATTTAGATGGGATCAGCATGAAATACACTCTAGCTATTAAAGATTCTGGACTTCTTCCCAGTTTTGCATTTAGTAGTCAAAGGAAACAATGTATATTGAAAACCAGTGTCCATACACTATGGTGCACACACCCAGAGTACCTCCTTAGAAACCTTGCCTTGGCCACCAAGCAACATGTGAAATCTTATGCATACAAAAGGCAGCCATTAATCAAAGGAGGAACACATGTATTTATGTATTTACAAACTGTATGTGTATTTACAACCATGAGAACAAAAGGCAATATAAATTTTAATTTTCAAGATGTGCAGGAACTATAGGCTTAGATCAAAAGCCAGATAGCTGTGCTTAGTATTTGCCACTTTGAATTGCCTAGCAAAGAATTCTAAAGAACAGATGAGGCTAAGAATAATGGGTGATGCATTAAAGAAAAAGCAAGAAATGGGAAAAGCTGAACATTGCTTGTAACAGTAACATGTAAGTTTACTCTTTTCTAAAACAGCCACATATAAGAAGGAACCAAGGAGCTCTGGCATGTTAAATACTAATTAAGGAAGGGGGATAATTCTTTATAGACATCCAAAATTCTATAATAGAGATTACTACTAAAATTGATCAAGACAAAAACTGATAAAATTTTCATGTATACACAAATCCATGTTTTTCTTCCCAAATTAGAGAGCTAGCCATGGATATCTCCAGTAGGAAATATCTTTATCCTTCATCTTATAGCTATGTAAAGTGTTTTGTCTGCATCCTTCTCTCTTTCTGATAAGGAAGGATAAGGGTTTCCAAAATCCTCTTTCCAAACAGAAATGACAAAGGCCATCATCCAAGATGGGAGACTGATGTCCTGAAAAGGCAACAGACTGGAACTGCTGTTCCAAACCACAGTCCCTAGATCAGATGCTGAGGTTTTTTTCTCCTCCTTTTTGATATTTAGACTTGTTTTTTCCTGTGAAGACAGAAAAAATTCTAGCAGCCCGAACAACTCTAATTCCTTTTCATGTGTTATCTTCCCTGACATATGTGTGAAACGTACACAACTTGCCCAATTCAGGGCTTTCTCCCACACAACAGCTCTTTTTTCTTCTTATCTAATGCAGCAGTAAAGTCACAAACACTAAACCTGCATTATCGCTGTAATTTTCACAGCAATGTAATGATTAAAAGCTTAAAACTGGAGAGAAATTGTTGAAGAAAACATTTTCTCAAACAGCAACATGATGAGAACAACCTATAAGGAGAGACAGCCAGTTTCAGAATTGCTGGGATATATTTAGGCACTGCTTGAATATCAGGAGGACCAGAGAAAAGAAGTAAGAGAGAAGAGTAGGGGCAGGAAGTGACTCAAGATCAGTCCGACCTCAAATTAATATGGAGGTCATAGACTGAAACATTAGGTATACTGAAAGAAATTAATTAGAAAAGGCTGCTTAGAAGACTCATTATTAGGTAAGGAATAGAGTGTTTAAAACATCCAGCAAACTTTTTACTTGGTACTCTCAGCAAAATAGTGGTGCTAAGGCAGATAAATTATTCTTGAGTTTTACAGCCTACCACAGCAAGGAGTTCAAACACTCAGAGAAGGCAGGACATGTGCAGTAAGTGGGGAACACGATGGAGGCAGGGAACTGAAAGCACTGCAGAAGATAAACTCTGAGAACATGAACTGCTGAAGAGAAGCCTCCTTCATTCTTCCACAGGTTTGTCCTACTGTTGTATGTACAGGAGGAATATTTAACTACTAAGTTGTGAAAGAGCTTTGCTCTGTGCTACTAGTGAGATCCTGGAGGGAGGAAGGGGATATAAAGGAGCAGAGTGCTGATGCTTCCTCATCCAACAGCAAAGCAGAGGTAGCTGAGGCTGAGGTGACCTCGGCCTGATGAATTCACCCAGGGCCACTGTAATCTCACTTCTTCAGACAAGCCAGCCACATTCAGGACAGGCAATGCCTGAGCAATAACCCTGTCTAACGTACCTGACTCCTGACTGGTGTGGTGTGACTGTGACTCTTTCAGACCTTGGCTGTCTGGCACGTGCTTCCCCGTTGGCTTGCAGTGTAGCACAGGTGGGCACAGGTAGAGAGCCAGAGTAATTTGCCTGCACCCCTAGCGTGTGCCCTGCTGTTATATTCTTACAGGAAAGACTCATGTCCAAAGCACTTCTGATAACTGTTCATTTCCAGAAGATAAATCACAGGCAAAGAGATTCTGTCTGGAAGGGCAAAAAGCCTGTGTGTCCCTGTCTAGAAGTGCAGGCAGGAATGGGCCACTCACAGATGTTAAATAGTGCAGCCCAGCAACTCCGCTTAAGAATCTCAAAGCAACGCGGGAAGAGGAGGTTAGTAGGAAAACAGCAAATAAAATCAGCAAATCGAGGGGTAAATTCCACAGAGATTGAGGCTGATGTATGTGTATGCTCAAGCAACCAAGTCTCTTCTTTTATAGTTATATTCCTTTGTCTTCTTTCAAGCAATAATATCTTACTCACTTTTCAAACGATTGTAAACCAAAAATACTAGTTAACATGGAAACAGCTGCTAAAGTGTAACTCCCTTCCAGTTTCCTAGTACTAAATTTATTTTAATCTATATAAAAAACTCCAGCATCTTCAAGGTTATCATTTGGGAAAGTGAAAAAAAAGACAAAAAAAATCCTAAATGGTAGCATTCCAATCTAGAATCCCATCTGTCTTCTTAATCTGATTTTTGAGATTTTACTAAGTCTAAACTTTCTCTGAGCAATCCTTCCTGTGCCATCTGCTCTATGAACCCTATTGCCTGCCATGAAATACAATTAACCTCAAGACAACTATTTCTGCAGTTGTAACCCCTTCTTAGAATCACAATTACTTTTGAGATTACTGTGAACTCTCAGTTTGGGAATGGTTTCCTTCAGAACTGGCATCATCAGTGCTGTCTTCTATAACTCAACTCTTGAATAATGAAAAACACTGGTTTTGGGTTGGTTGGTTGTTGGTTTTTTAAGTCAATAATGTAACATGGAAAGAAAAATCCTGAGCAATCTGAGCAAAGACAAACTATCAGATCTCAAATACTGGAATAAACAGAGAAACATTATGACACAGATTGGAAGTCAAAGATCACAATTCTATTTAGATCCAAATCCTGCAATTTGGTTTCTGTGCACACACCCCTCTGTCAGGCAGACTCCCACTGACGTCTGCTGGACAGATGATCTCTTTTGGGAACAGGCTGCCACAGGCAGCCGTTATCACTTAGCTTTTCCTTTGGAGGTCCCTTACCCATGGACAATGTCAGGATATTACCAAAGAAAGAGATATTTAAATTATCTAAGCTTTGATTAGAAAAAGGAAACTTCCTGTTCATTTAAAAAATGCCATTTTAAACTTTTTTTAAAATTGTGTCCTCCACTCTGATTTGGCTTACTGGCAACATGCCTGGCTTTGAATCCTACATGCCAAAGGGATAAGCTGTTCTGCCTCTTAACCTTTCGCCCATGTGTGAGGTCAATCCTCAGCAAAACAATAGGATTTTCATTTATCTAAAGAAAAACATTATACTAGAAAAAAGCGCTCCTCATCCCCTAGACACAGATTCCAACTTGAGCATCTACATATCATCATATTTTTCTAATGTGCTACATCAAGAAGGCTCTACCGACAATCATGCCTCAAATTAGCAGCAGAGTATGTTTATATGAAGAAAAGGAAATATATATGTAACATCCCATCAGAAACACACAAGTAGCACCTCAAATGGCAAAGTAGGCATGCTTGTAGAAGATTCACAGAGGAGATAATGGCATCCTGTCTTCAGAACTGGCTCTGGTCCTTATTACAGGAAAATAAGTGGTGCTACACAACCCTTCCCTCCACCACAGGTGACAGAGTATTCAACTGGGGTGAGCATCTGCCTCTGATTTCTAGGGAACCCAACCCTCTAGAGGGCAGGACACAAGAGGTCTGCTCATTGCCTGTTCAGTAATTCTCTAAATTATATCAAGGCTGCTGCAGTCCCTGGCATCAAGAAGAAAGTTCCTTACTGCACTGGTCAGAACTCTAGTAAGGACCATACAACAGGGCTTGGTTCTCAGTCACAGACTTGGAAAGGATTTAGAAAGCAGAGGGGTTCATAGAAGAACCACAAAAAAAAAACAGGGAACAGGGAAGCAGCCTTGGGACTGGCCATCTGAAGAACCTCATCTCTTATTGCAAGAGAAGGGCTGGATCACTGTGCATACCAGAGAAATTGCAAAAAACAAGTCAGCTGAAGACTTTCAGTCTTGCTGACAGAGACAGCCAACAGCTGTACACTGAACCTAAACAAATTCAGGTGCCATTTCTTAGCAACAAGAGAACAGCTTACTAGATGGTGGATTCACTCAGGCTGTGGGAAGACATTTTCTTTATTGTTAATAACTTTAATTTTAGTTCTAAGTGTTTCATTAAGGCTTACAATTAATGTTAAGAGTTAAGAGCATTAATACTTGATTCTAGAACATTTATGAAGCCAGCTCAAATGGTTGTTTGTGGTGGTTCTTTTGAGCACTGCAATCTGAATTTGCTAAACACTTTTGTGCTTTACAGGTCATGGGGAAGACTATCAGTATGGTCGTTTGCACACTGAGTACTTGCAGTGTAATGTTTATAATTAACCCCTCAGCAGTCAAGAAGGAACTTTCTTCTTCAAATGCACAATTGACTGATTTCTGAGTTTTTCCTTTATTCCTCCCCCTTACTCTTCCTCAGAAACAACAGAGATCTGGTGCAATGGCAGCTGCACAGTCCACTCCCTTAGCTGACACGGAGAAGCCCCCATGTGATGCCTGATCATCAGTGCACCTTGCTCATCTCGTGTCTGCGGACAAGCAGGGTCCAGGATTGTGAAGGAGGCTGCTCTCAGAGGGCATCTGGGGCTTTTTCACCCCTCTTACAGCACAGGTTGATTCATCTGCATTTCTCATCTAATATTCCTTGCTGCTGCAAATGCCTCAGGCATTGTTGGCACTGGTTCCTCTAGTGCACAAGAATTTAATTTCCAGGGGACTGAAATGGTTTATCTTAATTATCCAATAATTAGACTTAATCCTCAGTATTCAAATAAAGCAGTGGTCTATAATATGAAGGTCAGACAGGTGCCCTACTTGCCTCTTTGGGTTTAAAATCTAGTAAACAAAACATTTGGAAATTAAAATGATAAATACATTAGTTTATCTCAAAATACATTCTCTCCTAGGGATAATGCACACAAATTTTAATAAAATGTCACAAAAACAACTCTAGTATATGAACCAGAGCAATTTATCCCATGTACAATAACAATCAGGCTACTACACAATCATGTACTCAAAGAGGAGGGAGGGACAGTTATAGGATAATAAAGACATGCATCATGAAACTGTCTAACATTTGAAAGAAGATTTGCATATTGTGACCTGCTAGAGCCTAGAGCATTACCACCAAAATTAATTTCTTGAGGAAAAAGGTAGGAATTTGCTTTAATTAAAAAAAGTGGGAGCTATATGCATAATGCCCAGATGAGACTCTGATATCCTATTGTCAAGTGATTAAACAAGCATCTATAATTAACTTGAAACTCACAAGGCTATGAAAAGTCATGAATAGCAATAGTTGCATTAACAGGTCTGCCTTTGATCTGTACAGGAACTGTGCATGACACAAAATAATTTCATTTCCAAACCTTGTCTCTTAGACATGGAATTATATAAAATACTGTCATGGAGCACAGAGGGAAATTGAGTTTCAAAGCATTAGCTTGCCACATCCATAATGTATTCTTTACAAGTCATGAAAAAGTAATCCCTGCTTAAAACCCTCCTTTTTTTGTAATAGAGTTCTTTGAAACTCTGTTTGGAGATCAATATGGAATGAAGTTAATGCACTGATATTTTCCAGTTGCTCATCATTAGAGTTCTCCACTGACTCAAACAGGACACAGCTGATTTTGCAACATCAGCTCTGAGGATAACGTGACATCACGCTCAGCCACTGCACAGCTCACAGAGATTTATACCTTTATACCTGCTGCATCATCAGTCTAGTTTGGGGAAGAACAGAAGGGGGAAGATGGGATTGCTTAGCCACAAATGGATGTGTTATATTTTCTCAGAACAACTTTATTCTATCTCTATTAATAAAAGTATGCATCTGATGAAAGCAATTTAAAGCAGATGTTTTCTACGTTTAAGTGATCCAATGTATGTGCAATGGGGAGACAAGCATTTTATATGCTCATTTCCAAACAGCTTTAATCTTAGGTTTAATCTCTACTTAATTCCAAAACATGTTGTGGAAGCAAACCTAGATATAACTTTGGAAGAGTATATTTTTATTTGAGTTTTTTTAAACAAATCCATCTCAAGTGACACTCTACACTCCCATTGCAGCCTGCAGTGCAAACTTCCACTTTCATGTCAGTATTCCACCGACTTGAGTTCATACAGGTATAGAGGCAAACTACTGTGTTAAAATTTTATCTTGCACTTGCACATTCCCTTTTTTCAAATAACTCAATAGTCAACTTATAATCACTTCATTCCTTGAAGAGGTTATCCCCAGCTGGCAATTAAATCAGAGGTGAAGATACACGTGGTAACAACCTGAGCAGAGAGCTCTGCAGGATGAGAAGCACAGCACTACTGTTCAGCTACTCCACAGCAAACCAGGAGCATCCCTTCCCTTCCTACTGCTGTGGCCTGGCTGTGAATTACTGCTCCTTCTCTTGTGCTGTCCTCCTGTTCCTTGGACCTGTCACTATGTTGGTTCCATTTACTAACCAAGCACAGCACCCGCCTAACATATCGAATGGCTCTATACCAGGTTATCAGGTTGGACTGTGAAGCAACACAGCTCTGAGTACCCAACAGGCAGGTGTGGGGGTGCAGAATGGTGGCCAAGTACAACATTGGCAGAGGAAAAGAAGGGATCTGGAAGCATCCCTGCTGGTTCGTGGGCAATTAGGTCACCTCCACTGCACCCCTATGGTCACTTTGGAAGGGAAACCTGTCCATCTCCTACCTAGGCAAGCTTAGGGTCAGTATTTGACATGAAGAGTTGCAGTAGGCCTTTATTCTGCATTAGTCCCAAATCCCAACTGATTCCCAAATACTTCCCAACCTCTACCACTGCATACTGGCACCACAGCAGTTAAATCTCCTGGCTCCATAAGGACCGGATGCTTGTGACAATGCCAGGAAAGGGTTTGATATGGAGCAGTGAGGAGTTCTGCACAGGCACTACACAGTGTTTACAACTGCTCTTGAACACCCAAAACCCTCTACAGTCCTGTTGGTATTTCTGTCTGGCTGGGTGGAGGAGGTAACTGTTGTTTCCTCCTGACCATAAAAAGCTTGCTTTTATTAACATCTCTGCATGCCACTTGCTGTGACTTCCATTTTCTCCTCACTATAGCACCAGAATTTAATTGCCATTCAACTTGTCTATATTGAAACTTCCTTGTTCTCCAAAAATATTTATTATATTTCCAAGGTTTTGAGATTTTTCTTTTCAAAACAATATTTATATTTCCTCATTTGGACTAGCTTCACAATTTAATTAACCTCTGATTTAGGTCTCCTTCTAGATAATGAATAAAAACTTTAAATAAAACAGGATACACTACAGTTTCCTTCATCCTAACACTGTAAAGCATCTGCAGCTCAACACATCACCATTTGTTATTACCCTTTGTTTACTCTTTCATCCAATCTCATTCACACAGAGAAGCCTTCTCATCCAACTCAATTAATTTTTCAATTAATATTTTTTGAACCAGGCTGCTGCACTGTCTATATTTCAGCTATGATGACTGCCTGTATATGCAGAGCATACATAACTGACTCAGCAACCAAAACACACATCAGTTTAAATTACCATAACAGCCATGGTGATCTTAATTCTTGGCAGGGGATTAATTTTAGGGCTGCTAAAATTTCATGAGAAAAAAAATTATAATCAGACTAAAACTGTGAATTTTAAGAAATTACTTTTTATTCCCCTACACTGGAAGTCAATTATGCAAATCAGAAGTTACTGGCTCTTCCACAAATTCACAATCATAATGGGAAGGTACAGTTATAGTCATACTGTTCATCTTTCTTATGGACTCATTGTGCATAAAAACCACAAAGTGAAAATTACCAGGGGTTTGATACACTGTTCAGACACCTTATATTGCTCTCTGTGATGGGAAGGGCACTGGAACATACCTTTGTATTTCTTGGTCACCTCGCAGCTGATTCCTAGTGATGCTTACCACAGTCCCATGACTAGAACTGTAGCTAGAAATGAAGGTTTGGAGGTTCAGGAACCAGTCTTTGGGAATCCATGAAAGTAACTTGGAGAAGCACGTTTGTTTAGGTAGTATATATAATTGCCTTCCTAAGGGGGAGTCTGAAGAGGATGGCATTCTGCTGAAGAACTCTTGGGGTTCACAAACCAAAATGTTGAAAACCAATGAATCACAGCTGATCAAACAAATCAGTGAATTATCTGTTCTGCTTAGAGATCAATCTCAATGTAAAATGTTGTGACTGACCAAAAAATGGCAGAGGAAGGCTGAGAGAAGATGGACAAGAGCAATGTGCCCTGAAGCTCAGGGAATAATGCAGGGTGTGACTGAGCACAGCTGCTGCAAACAGAGCTGACTGTGTCTCAACACAAATGGGACCCGAGGGTGGCCTTTGTATTAGATGAACAGCTATGTCATTTGAGTGAATCAATTGACTACACCACAGCTGAGTGGATCAAACCTTTAGCTAAGTTCATTAAAGGAGTGAGAATGTCTCCCAAACCAGCATGGGGAAGGCATGTATTTGTGGCTCAGACCAGCAGAGAGTATAAAAACTGAACAGCTAGGAACATTAATAAATTTGAAGGCAGCTATGGGCTGGTGTCAACTCATGTATTCCTTCTTGGCAGCTGGTGGTGCCCAGCATTGTGACAGTGAGCATACTACAGAGACCAGCAACCTGTACCACGTGCTAGTAGACTGATTGAACTGTCATTGCTGTTACTGTATTTCCTATTAACAAAATGCAAATTACATTGGTATTCCGATTCCAGTATATTTTGTATCACTGCGCTAATTAAAAAAATCCCATGCAATGTTAAACATCTTCAAATAAGTACATTTGATATTACACATTATACTCTCCACATGTGGCCTACCTAAAAGAGTCTGGTCAGAGCATACAGGACTCTGGCAAATGCTCGCAGTATTTACTAGTTTGTCTACTTGACAACAAAAAGGAGCTACTGCTTATACTCCGGCATAAACTCATTTTAGGGATTTATAGCTGTAAACAGCACTCTGTTCAAGCTTTCTCCCTCAGTACAGAATCTCTCAAATTCTTTCATTTTTCTTATATTCATGTTGCAAAACAGACATCTGCTTATAAGTAACACTATCCCACAGGGCTGCTGTATTTGACAAATACACGTTCCCATTAACAAGCAGATACATAGAACTGAAAACATTCCAGCAGTGTGCTCTGCTTCCATGGCACTGACAGCAACACAAGTATTTTGTAGGCCACTTAGCCTATGCATTAAGCAAGCATTTTAAAGTATTATACTGGTTTAAACAAACAGCTGTATGTTTGGAAAGTGATGTCCTGTGTGCAAGCAATGCTTAAAGAGGAAGGCCTTTCTAAATACCCAAATCATACAGAGGCTAAACTTATACACAAAGCTGCATTAACAGGATGTGTTGGGGGAATTTGCTGGAAAGAAAATGAAAATACAAGACCAATAATCAACTTCTCTATATGCCCACAATAAATACAATATTAGCACTTGAGGATATTGGTGAACATGGCAGTGCTGGGTTAACAATTGGACTTGATGATCTTAGAGGTCTTTTCCAACCTTAAAGATTCTATGATTAGCAGATGAAAGGTTCATGTATGTTATGAATATATATGTATGCTAAGTTAAATTGAAAACACGAGGTACAACTAACTACACTAAAAATTACAGCATTTACTTAAAAGATTCATCACTCCATACTTCTCTGAAATCCATTTGAAAAACAAGTTTAGAGATACTTTCTTGAAATTAAGAAAATGTGTATTTCACGCAGGAATATCATCTCTTTGTTTACAATTAATTCTGTTCTCACACATACCAAAGAACTGCTAAGAAAAATTACAGTGTTCAACAGTTAACCAAGAATTTAAAGGAACCAGCCCAATAAATTTAAAACCTATTCTGCCATATTTAGTCACAAATACAATTCCAGCAAGTATTATGTGAGTGCTAACCATTTGCAAACATATCAGATATACAGAATCCTTATCTTCTCAAATTTAACAGCCATAGGAAATCCATAAATACAAATTTTTAGCAGTATACTCAGTATTATTTCATATCCTGTATTATTTTGACATTAATTTCTCTCAAGTGCTATATACTTAATTTTAAAGTTCACATAATTTCAACACGGGAACATTCCACAATACAAAAATAAGGTATTCTTTCTGCTCTGCTTTTCTGAGCATATGTTCTCCATCAAAGCTGCTCTTCACTTTTTGTCCCATCTTAACATTAGACTGTGGGGAAAAAAACTTAAAACACATAACCCAAAGGATGTGTGTGTACATACACATACTCACAACCAGGCAGTTATACAGGTGTATTTATATCAACAACTGGTCTAATAACCCAAGTGGCTAGTTATTCCCATGAGGTTGCAAAATTACTTAAGTGAAGCATAAAAGGACAGCAGATTGCTATTCCTGCTCAAAGCCAGTCTGAATTCCCAGGTAGTCTTGTGCTCCCACAACAGCACAACTGAGACTTCCAGCCACCAGCTGGCCAACCACAATATGCATCGTTTTAAAGAACATAGAAGGTGGAGAGGTTAGGAAATCCAGAAACTCTCATCCTGTAGGAACCAGAGGTGTACTTCAGGGATGCTGATGATCACCTGAGATGCCTTAGATGTTTACAAAAGAGAAAAAGAATTTGGGCCCACTGCTCTAGTAGAAGATCAGCCAACACAAAGCAAAATAGTGGTAGTTCTGGTTCTATGTAGTTACAATAAAATTATACGGGCACACTAATGTTTTCTACCCCCATACATGTGGATGCAGTATAGGAGAAACAAAATAAAAATCCAATTACCTTAAATGGCAACATAAACCAGTTTATCTGCAGAACCAAGTTTCTCCCAGAAATGGCAGAGTTGCGCTAACACCAAGGTGTTCAATGTGAACAAGAAGGATTTTAACTTCAGGTTTGGACCATTCAATCAGATACTCCCATATGACTTGGTAGATTAATAAAGGAAAATCAAGGCAAGTTAAAATCATTACTAGCTAAAATGAATGCAAAAATCTTTCATATTTCCAGCCATTAAATGAATATTTAAATTAGGCTGAAATTATTTTGTGGTTATATTCACATGGAGTTAAAAAATGCTTGGGGTCACAAATAGCACATAACAGCAAGATAATCACTCAGCTAAGTATAGACACTCAGAGCATATAGATACTCATTTAAAACATGATGATTCTTAAGTTATCTGCAGTACTAAAGCCATGCAAAATACATTTTGTATTCTTTTCAATGAGCATGCTTACATATAAAACACTGCTGCCTACTTTGGAAGCTGTTCTTGAAATTAATTTTTGTCACTGCCATGTTAAAACTGCAGTGAGGTGGGTGGAATTTCTTAAAATCTCTTTTTGACTAGGAACTTCAGTCAAGTGTTTTTGAGAGCCATTGCTCCAATTCCCTTGGTAGAAAGGACTTTTAGAAAATCAAATAGGTAACTGTGAAGCATAACGGGTGAGATTTCATGATCCACTTAGGGATGCAGTGCTAAACTTGCTGTCAACAGAGACAGTGGTAGAAGCAGATGGCTTTGCAGGCCATAAACTACTTTTGCATCACGCCTATCCTTTTCTGTAAATTGCAGGGATTTCCTGGAAAAATGCCCTGGGGACTGCCTTTTACATCAGCTGTAACAAAGCTTGGACTCCGAAGATGTTGCCTTCACCTTGATAGTTCTCTCATTTCTGCTGCCCAGGCTACATCACTTGCAGAAAGGGTCTGGGAAAGGCAGCTGCACTCCAAGCCAAGAAGCCTCTTTGGCAGACAGAGCCATTATAGAGCATCTTCCCAAGCCTGGGTCCCTGGAGCTGCATAAGAAGGTGCTCAAGGCTGATGGTCTCACCCAGGAATCCTGGTCTGGCTTACTTTCTACTCTTGTGCTGAAGACTCATTTGGCTTAAAACCACCACCTCTTTTGCTAACAAGCTATTGCTGAAATAACCTGGGTAAGATGACATGTTTAGTACCTCAGCTGTGAATTTTCAGAGCTGTTTGCGAAACGTCTTGCTGCATATTTAGGTATCTTTGTACTGCTGTCCTCCCATTCCAAGACTCCAACACTTACTAATACAGCTTTTTTTAAAGGAAAAAGAGAAAGCTCTGCTAAAGTTAATCAAATTATTAATTTTAATAACCTCAAATAAATACACTTACACTAGAGCAATATGTCTTGTTTAAACTTCATTTTGTTTAAGTAGCAGTGATAGTAAATATGTTTAAATAGTAAGTCTGCCACAGTTTAAAAAACAAAACAAAAAAACCACATGTATTTTACTTTGGCTGTCTGCAAAAGTAGAGACAAATTTTTGGGACAAAACAGTTTCACACAAGACTGTATAACCTGCAGAGAAAAACAGGCTTTGGAATTTCATTCTACAATATCTACAGAAATTAGAAATTGCTTTTTAAATTAAGATTGTTAATTTTTCAACAGCTTCATTGCAACCTTCGCTACTTTGCTCGAAAAGAGAGTCCTCCTGAAAATATGCATCCTGTTTAGATCACTTACTGCAGTGACAGCAGGCACACTGATTCCAGCAACTGTAGCAGCTCAGTTCTGAGGGTACCAAACCTTTTTCCCAAACTGATTAAATCCAGAGTTAAAAGAAGCCAATTAAATCACATTGCACAATATGTTGAATATCTGGAACACTGTAAAGTTCGGAGCAGTGGGAAGGCCCCTTGGTACACCAGAGTTCTGGAGCTCCTACATCCAGGGCGAAGGAACACAGGTTCCAGCAGACTCAGACAAAACCAGCATCTTCCTCTCATTTTGTGCAGGCAGCCCTAATTGCTCCTGCCCATCACCCCAGGGCAACAGTTAACAGATGTTACTTGACCTACCCCCTTCTGAAGGAAACAATCACCTGCCGGTCTTACCCCCTATGTAGTTTTTTCAGGTGCTGTACAAAGCCCTCAAACAAACAGATTTCATCAAGAGTCACAAATGACATCTGAAAAAGAGCAAGTCATGAGTTTTATGTTATACTGCCATTTTTACTGTTATTGGATTTTTTAATATTTTTTAATAGGATCCATAAAAGCAAAAAGGCTAAAAATTACTGCCAAATGATGAAAGAAGTCTATTAAGATGGCAGTGGGATTGCTTCTTGGTTTAGGGTGTCTTAAAAAACAGTCACAGACTCTATTTAGGAAAAGGAGCTCTGAACTCAGAGAAAGAAAACTAGCACAAAAACAGAGGGTGAAAACGTAACAGAGATAGGGCAGCATCTAGCTTTTGCATGAGTTTAATTATAGCCCATGAATAAATGTATTCTAACAGTTTGTTAGCTTGCAGAGGATCTACAAAACATTTCATGTTCAGTGGCACTTTCCCCTCCTGTTCCATAAAAAAAGATGTGTGAATGTATCCTTGTGAAAGGAAAAGCCTTTGGGCTGTGCTGGGATGAGCAGTAATCAGACTCTAACACCACAGGCACACAGCTAAACACAGCTGGGAACACAGCTGGGAGCCCACCTGGTCACCTGCCATGCCTGTCAGCTTGGGTAGAAAGGGAGGGGACAGAAAAACGTGGGAAGAGGTAGACAACCTCCAGCCACTGCAATGAGAATGAGGAGAGATGCTTATGGGAATGCCATAGCTCCACAGATACTGTTCCTCTGCCTTCCTGGATTTTTCAAAAAACAAAACAAAAAACACAACATAAGGGTTTTTGTCCCCAGATACTGGACTTTCCTTCCTTTACAAGTCTTTATCACATTTCAGTAATTCCCATCAGCTCTAGACTGACACAGTTTGCTTTTACTTGGACTGGCCTTAGAAGTGATCCAAAAATACTAAGAAAAACAAGATGCAGAGAATATTCTTCCTTGGTGCTGTAGTGAAAGAACAATTACATGGTGCCACAGGCCCTGCTTGCTGATACACTCATCACTCACTTTCCTTACCTGCCAAGTTCTTCAGGAGGGAGGTATAAGGCACTAGAGGCATCACACAGCCCTGTTCCCCACTGACAGCCAAGAGCAGCCGGGCTCCCTCTGCTCTGCTGGGGGAGCTGCCCCATCCCCCACTGTTGGGCCTACAGACTTCATTGCCACCATCTCTCTCCCTCCTCTTCCAGCACGCCCACCCCAGATACTGCAAACATCTGCTTTGGACCAGAATACCTTGGCCTTTTGACTCCCATTTCCCCTTTCTCATTGGGATCATTTCCTACATTTTATTTATTACAGCAGCTGGCTGCTCAAGTTTAAGATCCTCCCACGCATGTGGGGTTTGTATATGCAAAGTATCATCTCCTTCTGGATGTGGGAGTGTTGGAGGGGAAGGAGGGAACAAGGAAAACAAAGAGGGAAGTTGAGCATTTCAAGCTGCTCCCTTTGATTTGCAGAGAAGTACATCACTGCTGCATCCTGAGACAGTTCAGTCCAAGGGCTGAACTGGGTCACAGAATAGGGCAGCTCCACAGCCGGAACACGCTCCTGCCTGCTGGGTCACTTTGGTTTCTTATCTCCCACACATACCACCCTCACCCCACCACCTCAGGGCTGTTAGCTACCTGGTAAGGAACTGAGGTGGAGAGGGGAGACCAAATAATCCCAGGCTCTGCCTTCTCCCATTGCAGGTCAGACTAAGAGATACAAACACTTGTTTATGCACACATTGTGCTCTGATGCTGCTCAGGGATTGCAGGACTATTACACGCTTCCCTCCCTACCCTCAGAGGCACAGAGCAACTCACACCAGCACTGACTTCACACCATGCAAGCATCAAAACTAGCAGCAGGGTATTTAGGGAGGGGAAGGTATATCAGTGTGCCCTGAAACCACCTGAGTTGTGCACAAACATCAACTCATCTTCTGCTGTGGGACCCAGGGAAATGACTTGGCTCTCAGATCTGTATGCACTGCTGCGACAGAACCCAGTCCTGTGTTGGGAGGAGACCTAGAAGCATGCCATCCCTCTGACTTCTGCAGCTTGCTTTCCACAAGATGAAATTTTTAAATAGCTGTAACTCATCTGGGTCCCACCCCAGCCAGAACCGCAGAGCACATGGTGGAATTGTTTCTCCCCGAAACTTTGGCATAGCTTGTGTGACAGTACTTAGCATCCAGGAGCTTTCTGCAGTTAGCAAGACAAAACCAGAGGAAATTGCAATGAGAAAGGCATCAGTAACATGGCTCTTGCAAACACTTAAACAAACCATAGGTAAGTAGCAAAGTGAGTGCTAGAAGATGATCTCCACAGTGCCCATTATGGGGGGAAAAAAATGGGAAAAAAAAAAGGAGTCAAATGGAAAAGATTTGTCACTTGGAGAGATGAATGGTGGGAGAGGAGATCTATACACATCAGCAATCAGATACAAAGCAATACCTAAAAACAGCCCAAGTGAAAACCAGTAAAACAGTACGCTTAAATGCAAAATGTGTGTCATAGATGATTTTTATATCCTGCCTTGACTCCAAAAATCTTCTCAGGTTTCTTTGAAGTTAAATAACCACAAATTATTTTTATTTTTTTAATTAATTATGTTCCTCAGGGACAGCAAAATATTTGCTAGCTTTCACACAGGAATTTTCCAGCAGAGTTTTATTTTAAATGCTCACTAGTGTTGCAAATGACAATTGTAGGACTCTCATTTGCAGGATCAGCTACTTCAGAAACCACAAGCTTTAGCAAGTTCAGAAAATGACGTTTTCTGAATAGTCTGTATATGCATCCAAGAATACCACTGTAATAGTAGTTCTAATGTAGAAAAACCACCTGTGAAGTTCACCAAGTGACCAGACTCCTTCAGTTTTCAGCCTAAGTTCTGCCTAGACTTGGATACAGAGTCAGGTAGAAAGGCAACTGGCTAAAGTTTTATAAGGAAGAAAGAATGACAAGCACTCCTGGGTTTGAGGGAATGGGCAGACATGGGAGATGTCTAGGCAAAGTGCTCTTTCCCACATTGCTCCTCCAGGGAAGTGTGACAGAGATGCTACAGTATGACACATGGACCATCAGGTGACTGCAGGGGAATGGATGTTGCTATTAACTTCCTTTTTTTTGGAGGGTGGGTG
>WEIV01030279.1:62419-94336 GCA_013390005.1 Calyptomena viridis
GTTATTTTTTTGGAAAAAAAAAAAAAAAGAGCTTGATACTTTGTGAACTGCGTGGTGACCACATAGAAGTATGTCTTCATTGTGATGAAGGGAAGAAAGACTCCCTTGCAAGTGTGTTCACAATGACTCTTTTATGCAAAGCAAGCTCAAGAGGGCTCACAGAGTGGTGAGTGGGCTGATGATGACAACCTCTTTTTGAGAACATGCAGGAATCTGGTGACACACTAATCACTGCCTTGATTTTTTCACTGCAGAACCCCTCGTGTGCCTGTTTCAGAAGCAAACTCTCACCCTGCTTTGCTGCCACAGCAACACAGAAACCATCATGTGGGAGTGCTGAAAACAGATTTCCTTGTATTACTGAAACCAAGAGACTCAGCAGTAGACAGGCAACCAAGAACCACTTTTCTACCATCTCGTGGACTCACCATACTGAAGTCCCAAAGGCAAGGTACAATCTGAGGCTCTTCACTGTACTCAGCCTTAAAACAACACATGCACACACACTCCTGCCACAGATAATACTAGACAAGAAAAGTACTCTTGACTTTCCTTGTCCTTTGAGATTACATTTTCTTCAGCAGGGCCTTAGGCTGACTCAAAGACATGTAAAACCACGCAGCACCCCAGTGGCAAACAAAGAGTGTTACTGGGGTTTGGGCTTGCTTTGCACAGAGATGCTGCTGCCTCTTTTCACTTCACAGAAAAAAAAACACAGCCAAGGTTTAGCGAAGAATAAAGGCGGTGCAGATGACTGAGACATCTAATTACACTTGTGTTTTTAACTTGTAATAGACTTGGAACTTTTTGACAAGTCTACAATGATACAGTTTTTCATTTTGCATTACAAATGTTCACAGTCAATACCCTGACAGCTACTGAAACAGATAATAGGTTGTGAGAGTTTGTAGAGTAGAAAATTCAGTCTGTGGGTGGTGTTTCAAAAGCAGCAGTTTC
This sequence comes from Calyptomena viridis, assembly GCA_013390005.1. NCBI lineage: Eukaryota > Metazoa > Chordata > Aves > Passeriformes > Eurylaimidae > Calyptomena > Calyptomena viridis. Next base: position 63,377 of record WEIV01030279.1, read on the forward strand.
CCTCCTGTGCTCCTAGGGAGGGGAAGGTAACCGCAGGACATGCACTAAAAGCCCACTGCTGCACACTAAGTGCTTCTGTCACTATGCCAGAGGCAAAGTAAGACATGGCCACCACAGGAATCCAACCTATTTTATTAATATATACCCCCATATAGTTTACAGCTATTAGTAATCCTACCACATTGCCTATCCCGAAGTTCTATTTTTATGCAGGAGAAAGAAACAATGTTTAAGATAAGCCATTTATTAAAATGGAAACAATTAAATAGGAAGTTTCTAATTCCCTTCAGCCAAGTTTGAATGGAAACATCTAAAAATCAGAGATTCACTTAATTTCACTGCCTCAGTGTATTCTTAATTAGATTATTTTCCTACAAAGCTTTGTGGGGTTCATGCATTACACTCCTTATGCATGCCCTCTTTAATACAAGTACTGGTTCAGAGGCACAAAGGAGACTGAGGACTAACTTCTTTGCAGTTAAATCAAGAAACCACAATTTCCATTTCATGTAGGCTTTCTTCAGGGCTGGAATACTCCACCAAATACTCTGTCATATGGTATTAATAACTAGCTAAGAAACCCAACCAGAAAGGCCTTAGTCATACTACAATTTTAGACAAACTTTAGTTCAGCACCATTCAATTTGGTGGTTGTTTAATTGTAAGTGACAAGCACAAACTTACTCTATCTGACATTTTGAAGACTAGAAGGTTCCAGTTGTAGCTCAAACCCAGGAATATTTATTTATCACCATATGAACACAATATGTTTAAGAATTGAAATATGTTACATCTCAAGATGTATCCAGCAATGTGGTGTGGCTCCTGGAATCACAACATCCATGCACAGCATGTCCACTAATAAAAAATAACCTTGATGTAAAATCTTACAGTGACAGAGCCAGAAGTAGAACTCTGAGAATCACAGAATAACAAGGTTGGAAAAAAACCTTTGAGATCATCAAGTCCACCCTACTACCTAACACCATCTTACCAACTAAACCATGGCATTAAGTGCCACATCCTGTCTTTTTTAAAAAACTTCCAGGGACAGTGACTCCACCACGTCCCTGGGCAGCCCATTCCAATGGCGAATCACTCCTCCTGTGAAGAACTTTTTCCTAACATCAAGGCTAAACTTCCCCTGGCGCAGCTTGAGACTATGTCCTCTTGTTCTGTCACTGGTTGCCTGGTTGTCACAGAAGAGACCTGGCTACAACCTCCTTTAAGGTACTTGTAGAGAGTGATAAGGTCTCTCCTGAGCCTCCTCTTCTCCAGGCTAAACAACCCCAGCTCCCTCAGCTGCTTGTGCTCCAGCCCCTTCACCATTCTTGTTGCTCTTCTCTGGACACGTTCGAGCATCTCAACATCTTTCTTAAACTGAAGGGCCCAGAACTGGACACAGAACTCAAGGTGTGGCCTCACCAGTGCTGAGTACAGGGGAAGAATGACTTCCCTGGTCCTGCTGGCCACACTATTCCTGATACAGGCCAGGATGCCATTGGCCTTCTTGTCCACCTGGGCACACTGCTGGCTCATGTTCAGCCAGCTGTTGACTAGTACCCCCAGGTCCCTTCCCGCCTGGCTGCTCTCCAGCCACTCTGTCCCCATCCTGTAGCACTGCAGGGGGTTGTTGTGGCCAAAGTGTAGAATTTGGTACTTAGACTTGTTAAATCTCACGCCATTGGATTCTGCCCATCTATCCAGCCTCTCAAGGTCCCTCTGCACAGCCCTCCTACCCTTTAACAGTCGACACTTGCTCCCAACTTGGTGTCATCTGCAAATGTACTAATGGCGGACTCAATCCCCTCGTCCAGATCACCAATAAAGATATTAAACAGGATTGGGACCAACATCGATCCCTGTGGGACACCACTAGTCACTGGCTGCCAACTGGGTGTGGCACTGTTCACCACCACTCTCTGGGCTCAGCCATCCAGCCAGTTCTTTCCCCCTTGCCAACCAGAGACCACATCCCAGTAGTTGTCAGATACGGCTGTGAGCAGGACAATTGTACCACAATGGTCTTTGGTGATCCTCCAGGTCTACTGAAGTCACTCCCCCTGATTACAGCTCCTCAGGGGCTCATCAACACAAGAAAGCAACAGGATTGTTCCATGCAGGACTGCTACTCCTTGACATTTGACTTGCTTTTCAGATCTTTTATCTTATTGTGACTTCTTTTCTTTGTGGATCAGAAGTGCTACGATTATCAGACCAAGCTCCAAAAGAATAAAAATCCTGCACTGGAGATATAATGAGGTGGTTTTATTTCATCTGTTTCATATTGCCAGAAACATTCAAATCCAACATCTTCAGGAAAGTTCAACATTTCTCCAGGGACAATGCAAAGAGTACAGTATGCTTATTTTGGTATTTCTATTTCAAGTAAGTTGAACGCCCATGTGAGCTTAAAATTGAGATGGAAAAACATTACATGTACTTACATGAAGATGAATGCAGAAAAATCACAAGGCAATTGGAAAAAAGGTTTCTAGTCAAGCTGTCTCTCCAAGAAGTACTTGGTAAGCAAAGGGAAAAGGAGACTGACTGAGCAGCATTCCCTTTAGTTGTTTAAGTTCAGCCCTGTTAACTTAGCAGACATCAAAGACATCATTATTTGTCAGTTTAGAGCAATTTCACAAAGCAATCTCTAACCCTCAGTAGTATTATCTCCTTTTGCTTTCTGACCACTACAAAGTTGCTAAAAACGTATTTAGTTATCAGTATTGATAATACTGATAAAACCATAAGGGTGAAAACAATCCATAAACCCCACATACTTTTCTAGGAAAATTATCCACAACAATGAAATTAAGCAATAGTCTAGTTTTCAAACGTTTCAATTACAGCTTTCCTAGAAGCTTCATGAAGTCAGTCCACAAATACACTGGTAATAAACAAGCCTGCCTACAAAATTAAGACTCCTACATTTGATAGGCTCCCCTCTCCTTTTATTTACACCTAGAAGAGTTGAGATTTTAGTTGAGATGTCCCATATCTCACAACCATATATGTTTTGCCTGCAGTCCACTGTGTTTAAAAGAGAAAGCAGAATAGATGCTGTACAATTCTATATAGCAAAAAAAAAAAAAAAAAGCCTCATTCAAATTGTGCTGTAGTAAATTATCTTACTCTAAACCATGATGAAAGATTGCTCAAAGATTCAAAGATGTCCTTTGAGAAAACAGAGTGAAAGAGGAGTATGGAAAAGACAGAACACTAAAGCAGCCTGGAAACTGGTTTAAAAAGCAATCTGTTTTTTCTCCATACTTAACAAAGAACATTATCTTCATCAAATCACTTTTTAAAATCAATTGCATTGCATTTCTCCTCCGAGTGCTTTCATTCCTGATGTCTCCTAATGACTGTTTGCACCTCAATTTCCTTTGACATTTAATTTAAGGCATTAAATGTTAGTTGAAGGTGAAAGTATTTTACTTAACAGTTCCTATATATGAATATAATGGATGTATCAGCCAATTCCTCTCTCTCAAACAACCAAAACAGCCCAACCACAAGCAGAAGCCAGAGCTGTAACACTGCATTAGTTTACCACAGCATCATAAACAAAGGATAGTAGTGGGCAAGATTTCAAAATACAAATTTTTCTACTGTGAGAGTCCTCCTGTTTTCAATCTGTTCCAGTTAAATGCAAGTGCTCATTAAAAGCATGCTTTGCATAGAAGGCTTAAAGAGCAATGAAAAGTTCACTTTCAAGTAAAAATGTGGTTGCTCACAAGTTAACATGATACAAGCAAGCAAAAAGGCATTGTGATGATGCAAAAGCAGCATCACTCACCTGTCCATATAAATCAAATCCACATTGCTTAATTCTGTTTTTTCCAAATACTACATATAATCGTTCATATTTAGCCAACTTAAACTGGCTTAGATGACTACCTTGGTTTTTGAGGCCTTTTAAAAAAGTTTCTTTTTTAAGGCTGTTAGTTGACTTAAGCATTACAATAAACAACAAAAATTTTGGTAGATTTCCACAATTTTGGTAAATATTTAGGAAAGTTATTTGATGGATGCCTTCACTTAGACTATTTTGCTCAATGTAGAAAAGGCTCACTAACTACATTAGCCTGCATTTATAAACTACACAGTACAGATGACTTCAGACAACCTACTTGTGGAGGAGGGGGAAAAAAGCTACATGAGTGAAGATGGAGCAAATTTAAATCTTCAGAAAATGTCTTCAATTAACTGCATTAATATCTGGCTGAAGGGATGTTTTTTTCGCAGTACACAACATACAAGAATACTGCAGCTCTCAATCCCTTATCCCTTATCTGTTTTTGTACATTGGGCTGGAGAAGGGGACAAAAGGAACAAATGTACAGTTTCCTTCTCCTGAGGACAGGAAGCTCCTATTGGCACACACCACTGGAAAACAGCATTGATGCAATCATCGCATGGAAGCAAGGCATACAGAATTTCAATTTGATTGCAATTTGATTCCTTTCCCATTTTTTTAAAATGGTCACATCTTTTCTCCAAGATAGTAATTTCATGTAAGTACAAGCCCAATTGTTAGCTTGTAATGGTTAACTTGTAATGGACAGGACTCCATATTTGGCTGTATCAGAGCTGTTCTGAGCTCCTTCAGCAATAGCACACGTCCATTTTAGGACTCCGGATTAGGCGACACACATCACAGAAAGGATGAACATCAAGGCAATGAACCACTAAGGCAGTCTAACCATAAAGGAAGCTTGGTTAGAAAGATCTGGAGGGTCTGCAGATCTGTCCATTTAGTGCCTTTTCCTCTGTAACTTTATCAATGCTACCAGAATACAACTGTACTGTCTGGATTGGAGGAGGAAAACTCCATTAAGCATGTTAATATTCATGGCTACTTTTAAGTAAAGACATTTACTCTTTTAGTAGCCTCAAGATCATGTGTAGTGATTCTTCAGCTTTACAGGAAGTAATGCTACAAGGAGAGGCCTACATCTTGGATTCAGGAATGCCAGTTATTACTTTTTCCAAGCCCTGTTTTGTTACCAAAGAGTGAGTGTGAGCATATGTGTATGTAAGGGAGGAGGAAACCTGCTATAAATACTGATGCATGATGACCTTCATGAGGTTCCAGATGAGACCCCAACTTGGTCCAAAGCTACTTCATTTTTTCCAAAGAGAAAGATCTATTTCCTCTCTCTTCTCATGCCCATAAGCTTTTTGCCCCCCTACTTCTTAGCAATATCATTTACATAAAAAAAAAAGCAGAGAGTCTTCCTTGGTTTAAATTGCTGCTTCCCTGGTGTTGATTCTACAAAGACAGTCCAAATTCTGTACACACATTACAAAGAGACTAGATGGGGCTCATACCACTGCCATATCTACCATGTGTTAACCAGGGCTGTAGAAGAGCTGAAGGGTTGCCAAGACAGGCAGATGAACAGTCATTACAATTAACCTCAATAACTGGTTAGCAGAAAGAGAAAAGCCTGAAAAAGTATCTGATGGGCTGAACCTTTGCCAAGCTACACAGATAAAAATGTACCTGTAGTCCTCGCATGTCTACTCTGCAGATTCACATCCATGTTATAAGTCACGATAGCTGTTTTAGTGACTTTAAATATCAACTTTTCCATATTCCACATATCCCAATTATCTTGCCAGTGAATGTATCTGCAGCAGGTTAGATTAGAAAGAGCACAAAATGAACATATTTGCTGGTGTAAGGTGTAGAGGCTGGGTCGTCCAGGGGTTCAGGGAGATAATGAGAAGGCTCAACTCCATNGGAGATAACTAGACATCCCAGTTCCAGTCACTGAGCCAGAGGAAGGTTGTGGCCTCTTCAGCCATAATTTTGAAAAGGGCTTTTTCTCAAGATAAGAAAATCATTTAATCAGAAAACTCTTCCTCAGGCAGTTCTGGGAGCATATGAAGTCAAGTTGCAGGGTAAATTATACCTGGACAGCAAAGGCAACATCTACAACAGAGCATGAATTACCACCGACCTCCTCAAGTAACCACATAAAACCAGATATCCTTTTAACTGGCCAGTTGTTTTATATTTGTAGAGATATCAACAAAAAAGATACAAAATATTAAAAGTGAACCAACTCCACTACTGAATGCTCTTTGAAAAATATTGTCCTCAAAAAACAAACATTTCCCAGTTACTCCCCCACTACAATACAGGGTACAGTGTCCTTTAACTGACAGCAAGCGAGGCAAAGAATTGACTAACCTATTGATTTCTGTGTGTGTGTTTGAGATGGGTTTTAGCCACACAAATTTAGGGTTATCCAGAGCCAGAGGGTAGGTACAGTGCACCTGACAGATCCTCTGTGACAGAACTCAGTCACTGCTCTGACTAAGACCAAGTACCAACGCTGGGAAATGAGGCTGAGCCACTAAAATGTGCCTTCAGGAAGTTTGGGTGGGTTTTTAATGGCAGTTTCAAATATTACTTTACGAATCTGGGACTCCTGGATGATGTCTATGGACTGAACTCAAACCAGTGATCCTACAAACTGCCTTATCTTCTGTTGGGTTCTGCAATTTACTAGTGTGTCTACTGAAATAATTAAACCTATTCACCTATTAAACCATTATATTGACGCTCCCAAAGGCCATATATGCCTTTATACTTTTAGATACAGTTTAATCTACTTTTGAGACTCAGTCTCAAAACACACAATTATTACAAAGCAATCGGCAATATTTCACTGTGGTTTGGATTTAAGTAAATCAGACTTTAAACTAACAAATATTAAAAAAAAATTAAAGAATGGAAATAGGATTTGCCACACTAGATCAGGTCACTGCTCTATCTAACATAGTATTTGCCTTTGGAATTGGCTCATACTGTATAATGGCAAGAAAGTGACCAAGTCCGTTTAATAAAAAAAAAAAAGTTGCAAAAAATACGTATTGAAATTAGAAGAACAAAGGATAGGGCAAAGTGTACTGTCTTATATAAAATCATGTTATAAATTATGCATTCGTCCAAGAGTTAATTCACTGTTCAAGGTTATATCTCTGCAAGCAGTCCAAGTAAAAATTAAGAGCAATGACAAAGTATTCTCACAAGCACTGCAAGTGGGAGCAAATTTAGATAATGGTATAATGACAGATGGGGCTCCGTCTGTCAAGCACTTATATTTGATACAGTCATTTTAAAAGAACTAATGGAGAAAAAAATTTTCCAGTGGGTGCAAGAAGAGATATTCTTCAGATGTGTTTCCAGAACTGTACCCAGGGTACAGTTGCATTTAGAAGGAAAAAACCTTTGTAGACCTTTGATCCACTTCATTTCCCCAGATATATATATATGGGCTGATAAACAGACTTTAGTTAAAAAACTTAATTAAGAAGGAAAGAATAATTTTTTTTCACCCAGATCGAGTCACTGACATGATGTAGTGGGTGGTGATGGTGCTAGTACAGCCAAAAGGTGGTAGATAAGACACATGAGTGGCTGGGGTCAAGAACAGTGGAGTTGTACTCCTATTTTCATGTATGCAGAAACATCAGCATTTTCATTTTTCTTATGCAGTTTTGCATTTTGACAGATGAGAATAGCCCCTCACAACATATAACCTTTAAGATGTTTCACAGTTATCAAGAAACTCCCCATGATGAAATTATTTGGTTAACCAGGAAATAATTTCCATATCCATTCTACCGGGACGAGGAAAAGAAAATCTTTTCCAGGCAAAAAATTGCCCAGTTCAGACTGATTTAGATTAAAAATCCACATTTTTTGTAGACAGATATAGCAGCAAGCAAGCACAAGACAAGTCCCGATAGTAGAAAAAAGAACTTGATCTTGGTATCTACTTTTACTACAATTTCACTTTGGATTGGTTTTCAACTAATATCAAATTCTGTCAAAACTAATGTAAAACCAGAACATTCATTGGCTGAAAAATTGTTAAAACACTAAATATTATTGAAAATAGCTAAACAGTTATTTGCAGTACACTTGGACAGACTTAACTGTGTGGGACTTCCTGAAGAAGGGTATTCCATCACCCAAAGCATTCTTGCAAAATACCTAAAGTATAATTCCCACTAAGAACCATGCAGAAAAAGTGAGATAAAATAAAACATGACATTTTAAATGTGGATGTGAAATAAAGTCAAAGGAGCATGCAAAGGAGATTTAATTTTCCAGTACAAAGGACAGCATTCCAAAGGGAAAGACTGCCATTAGCTGTTCTCCATAGCCAAAATCTAGAGGTCTCGGTTGCTTTCCTCTGAAACTCAGCAACCCAATGTTAGCAAGTTAACCTGTCCCAGGGTCCCATCCTTAACACTATGAATGGCAAAGAAAATATCACCATTTTCTGGAAGTATTACAGGCTTCTTAAAACAAATCAAATCACTTCCTCTCAGAAGCAATCTGATTTGTGTACTAAAAGAGCTGAGCTTTACTAAAACATTATACATTTTGCACACAAAAAACTCTAATGTTTCTACAATTCTAAATTATCACGGTTGCTGGTCAAAATATGAAACTATAGCTAAACATACCATCAATTATTTCTCCATACATAGAGTGTATCTCTGTTTTTATCCAAGTGTTAAGAAAACTTGGATAGTCTTTTTAAAGCTTGAACTTCTGCCACTTTATCACCCAAGTGTTTTACACAACAAATAGGCACACAAAGAAACCCACAGACTTCTGTCTTCAAGCAGATTTGCTGAAAAACACAGGCACCATTACATACATTTCATTCCATCAACTCAAAAGGCAGCACGTGCAGCAGTCACACCCTTGTGTGATGACAGAACAGGCATTTACCAGACATTTAACTTTTCCCAAAATTAGAAGCTGCATTTACAAGTTTGCTTTGGTTTTCATGTTCCTCTTGCTATCCAGTGCTGGTTTTGTATAACTGTTTTAACAACAATCAAACCCACCACAAACAAGAAAGCAAATTCTTCCATATTCAAGTCATTCGCATCAGCCCTAAAATGCAGTTACAGTGTTTGCCTTTCAGTCCCTTATCCAACACATTAATGACTTTCCATATGCACTGGGAATAAAACTGTAACTATTTTCAACAGAGTACTAGTTCTCTTGCAGCAAGAATGGATAAAAATTACTTTGAAAACAGGTAATCTTTATAGAAAGTAATCAGGGAATACTAACATACACAATTAGCTGCAATACAAGTACAAAACGAATTGTAAATCTCAAGAAATTAGAGAGTCACTTTTTCATCTTCTTGTGTTGGTTTTGGTTTTTTATTTAAATACTGAGTCACCTCAGGCCATTTTTAGAGAAGGGGTTTTTTTGTATTCCAGTGAAAAGCAAAAATTAAAAGCAAAGGAAAAATATTTTAGCTGGATCTTCATTGTACTATTCGGGGGACTTTTTGTGTTTATATTCTTTTCACTTGTTCTTAGTAGAAATGTTTTAAATTAGAATAAAGGACATAAAGGAGTCTTGTGGGTAGTCAAATCCAGGCCTCTGTCACCAGAAGAAACAAACATTATAAAATATGCTCAAGCTTTTCAAGTTCCATTCTTGAAAAAGGTAATTACTTATCTTCCACACCTACACATTTGGCTGCTGTGTCAGAACCCCATTCCTCAATGGCTACTTCTTTTACCTGGATATTTTTCTCAAGGCCAAACTGCCAGGTGTTATTCTTCCCTTAAACAGGTCCTTTCTATATCTGTAGAGAGAATCACAGTTCACTTGTCTTTGGTGGCTCATAAAACACTCTGTGATTGACCAATACACTTGTATCTGTTTCTTTCTCTGTAACTAACAGCTTATGAGCCTCCAAGTGAGAAATTAATGTTATTGGTCTCAAAATACACAAACTCATATTGTAATAAAACAATTGTGTTGTAAAGAATGTTATAAAAATCAAAGATTTATTAACGTTCTCATTAGAAATGCGAACAAAAATACACTAATACAAATACTCAGCAACTATCACAGGCTAGTGTGTTTGGTCACACAGGAATACTTCTGCAATGCCAAATGGAAAGTACGATCCTTATGGAATATTATTAACAGCTTTGTTACTGCAGGCACAGAAAGGTTTGGGCTCTGTAATCTTGAATTGTGAATTACTATCCCGTTCAGTATTAACAGAAGTTTATGTGCACTATTAACATGTTAGAGAAAAAAAGACCCAAAATAGCTTTTACAAGAGGATGTCTATCAAAATTTCAGCTTTGTAGGAAACAACTAAACAGTCAGGAATGTTCTTTGTCACAGTGTTTTTCCCACTCTTACAAACAAAGAGCAAAAGTAGTATAAAGTGACAAGTTCCCTAACAAAACAAACCAATAAGAAACACAAACAAAACAATAAAAAACCCAACACCAAAAAAAATCTATTCTTGAAGTAAGGCAGCAAGTCATATGTATCAACCTGGGGATGGCAGTCTGTCCTTCAGACAAACAGTTTAAGTAAGAAATCCCAAGACATCTTCCACAACCCCCGCCCCACTTTTTTTTTTGAAGGATAGAAAGCTGACAGTACTGGAATGCAGCATTAGGTCACAGAAAGCTGGAATTCAAAAAAGAACACAGTAATCTGTACTAGATGAAAACTAAGTTAATTATGCCAGGAGGAAAAAAGCGCGATTGAACAAGCTCATGTGTAGTTCAAAAGGTAGGTAGGAATGGACATTATACAAACAAAAAATAAAGTTTAATAATTAATTTATTATCTCCAATCATCATACACTGATGTTTAGATGATTATCCAAGGCCTGAAGTACCTCTTTCCTCCTTTCTGGGAAAAGAGAAAATATTGAATGTAACGGAGCTATGCTAGGTGGCACAAACAGATATCAAGAGAATAAAAATAGTCCCACGTGTCTTCACCAAGTGTGAGCTCAGGCTAGAAACGGCAACCTTTTCTGTATAGGTAAATAACATTCTCTTCTGATCAGCTGAAAGAGTAAGACTGCTTTTTGAATGGCATCAAATACTGCTGTAACAGCTGCTCACAGCAGATACCAAAGGTGTAGGAAACAGTGGAATTACAAACATCAGTAGCAGATGAAGATGCTCATGCCCAACCAACCTACCTGCCCTCATCTGAATATTATTACTCCTACAGCTGAAGGATTGCAGAGCATTACTTGAGCACACCTCATCTCTACCCAGGTAAAAGCAGCCAAGCAGTGACTCCAGGCACCAATACTGCTGACAGGTTTTAGGTGAAACCAATTGAAATTACCCAAACTGTAGAAGAATGATCTCACAATAACTGCTGACTCTGCCAGACCTGGAAGGATAATATGATCATATTTTAACTGTAAGGAGGAAATAGTATAAGGAATATGTTATTAAATTGCTTATCAAATAAGACATAGATGCCAACACATATGGCACTAAAAGCATATAAGCAGGGCACTACCACAGCTCAGTGTAAATTAAATTCTACATAGCCAGAGCACTGGATAGACAGACGCAGTGTGAAAACATGGTCTTGTGACCAAAGGCAACTGTTAAACATTCAAAATTTCTGGCAGTTCACCTTGTATCTTTGCTGTTCATTTTTAACAGCAAAGTCTATGAAAGCAATATAACTGTACTTGAAATAACCTGGCATACTGTAAACTTCTTGGCTCTGGTATGGAACTAACAATTTTGAGGAAACATGCAAGGCTAGATTTCCAAGACAGTTACCTTCTACTGAATAAAATATTAGTAAAAGTTTGATAATTTTTCAAACACAGAAGTCTTTCCACTCTTTCTGGTCTTAAAGGTAGCAAGAACTTCCAGCCAACTTCAACCTGGAAAACCCAGCTTTAAATGTGGCATAACCATGTTCACAGAATCACAGAATGTGCTGAGTTGGAAGAGACCCACAACAATAGTCGAGTCCAACCCTTAGCCCTGCACAGGATCATCCCCAAGAGTCACACCATGTATCTGAGAGTATAATCCACACGCTTCTTGAACTTTTTCAGGCTTGGTGCTGGGACCACTTCCCTGGGGGGGCTGTTCCAACACCTAACCACCCTCAGGGTGAAGAACCTCTTTCTAATATCCAACCTAAACCTCCCCTGACACAACTTCAGGCCATTCCCTCAGGTCCTGGCGTTGCTCACCACAGAGAAGAGACCAGTGCCTGTCCCTCCTCTTCCCCTCATGAGGAAGTTGTAACTGCAATGAGGTCTCCCCTCAGTCTCTTCTTCTCCAGCTGAACAGAGAAGCGACCTCAGCCACTCCTCATGCGGCTTCCCCTCAAGGCCCTTCACCATCTTCATTGCCCTCCTTTGGACACTCTCTAATACCTTAATATCTTTCTTATATTATGACACCCAAAACTGCACACAACATTCAAGGCGAGGCCCCACCAGTGCAGAGCAGACAGGGGCGATCCCCTCCCTCATCGGGCTGCTGATGCTTTGCCTGATGCCCCTGGGACACAGTTGGCCCTCCTGGCTGCCAGGGCACTGCTGACTCTGATTCAACTTGCCATCAACCAGGATCCCCAGGTCCCTTTCCGTGGCACTGCTTTCCAGCATCTCATTCCCCAGTCTGTACGGACGTCTGGGATTGCCCCATCGCACGTGCAGAATCCAGCACTTCCCTTTGCTGAACTTCATACACTTGGTGATTGCCCAGCCCTCTAAGTTGTTGAGGCCTCTCTGCATCTGTTGATGCCTTCGAGGGAATCAACAGCTCCTCTGAGTTTTGTGTCATCTGCAAACTTGGAAGTTACGCCTTCCAGTACACAGTTTTCCCTCACTTCCTACTTTATTGGAAAGATGATAGAGCCAGGATCTTCTGAATGGTGCTCAGTGACAAGATAAGAGAGAGGGGGCACAAACTGAAATGCAGGAAGTTACTTCATAACATCAGGAAACACTTTTTCACTGTGAGGGTGACTGAGCACTGGTGCAGGCTGCCAAGGGAGGTTGTGGAGCCTCCATCCATGGAGATGCTCAAAATATCTGGAAATATACTCCCTGGAGCCCCAGGCCACCAGCTCTAGGTGGCCCTGCCTAAGCAGGGAGATTGGTTGAGGTTGGAAGGCACCTCTGGTCTATTCTGAGATCCTGGCCCCACACTATTTCAATGCCTTCCTTTCCCCAGTTTGATGGATTAACCATCCTTATTTTTCTCCTTCAACTTGTCTTGGTATTAACAAAATTAAAGTCAGAGCAATTGTACTGAGGTCTGTACAAGTTGGAAAAACAGCTTTGTCAGAGACATGGATAAAATCTTTATGCCTACAAAATTCTCTGCTGTTTTTCAATTCCACAGCACCATGTGCAAGATACTTTCTTTCTACAGTATTGTCTGAATGAATGTATGAGAGATTATCAGGTTCTCCTTAGTTTACCACCAACTGGATAGGAATTGATTGCTTTTTTTTCTGAATAGCTGTGGCTCTGTACTGCTAAGGGTTTTCAGTATCTCTGCTGGCATTGACCCTGTGTGCCCAATTCTTAATTTGTGAAATTTATTTTTTTTTACCTTGTTTCTTGTGGGGTTTTGTTTTGTTTTTTAACATGAGGGTATTTGTACAACTTCAGCTTTCGCCAAACTCAACCGGATGGATCAAGCTGTTGGGTTACAGCCCCATCTACGCACATCCCTGCATGGCAGTGAAGGCCAGAAAAATACCTTATTCCATGAACTATGACTTTACTGCAGTCACGCTAGCAGACAAAAATTATTGAAAAATTTGCACTGCATAGTACAATATTACTAAGAACAGTGAAATGCTTGGAAATATTCTCTCCCAATGGTGAAGCTGAACCCAGTTTTAAGATGACATCATTCACATACAAGAAACGTTCACAAGACACTTGCTACAGAGACGAAAATCCAGTCTGTTCCAGTACCAAACTCCAACACTTCATAGGGCTCATGATTCATATTCAAAACTGTGTTACAAACAACTTCTGTATTTGACCTAAATATAACATATTGCTGCACTTCATTACCTTTGCCTGCCTACAAAGAGGTATGTGGTCTCATCTTGCACACCACCTGTAATTTCTGCAGTACTACATTCACAGATCAGATGGCAGAAGGGCCATTTGGTAGGATCCGCAATATAATAATAAGGAATTTCACCTAGTCCCCACTTCTGTTCACCATACAAGCACCAACTGCAACTGTGCAGACCAACCTACTCACTCTGAAAGCAACATGCAATCATTCTGCACACCAAGAAGGAGAAGTGAGACAGTCTTCCCTTTACATTCAGCTAAGAAATATTTACTTTTCATATTCTGCAGCTAACAATCATCCTGCTCCAGGCTGAAAGCAAAGGAGATAAGCAGACCTATGAAACGAAAGCATAAAAAAATCAGTAATCCAAAAAATCAAGTACGGGCTATTGCTGGTGCCTATAACAGCTTTCAGATAGTCAAATAAACACAGCTTACTAGCAAGGAAATCTGAAGTTTAAGTAATACACAAAGTCTTGAGACTATTAGCAAAAGTTATGAAGTACTCCAAAGTCTATAAATGGCCCCCAAGGAAATAATTTTAAAATAATAATAATAATAAAAAATTAACCAGAAATCACAAATTGCATTTATTCTGGCATAAGACCTTTATATTTCTTGGAATTAAATATCAGTCTTTTTATTAAAAGCATCCATGTCTGTTCATGCTGGGTTTAAAATATGACCGGAAGATATCTGCTAGATTAACACTCTTCCTATCATGTTTTAACTCTTTAAAGAATCACACAATAAAAAGTCAGCATCTGATTCTCATCAGTTCACAATGCTGTCCAACTTTTTTTACAGAAAAAAAAAAATTAACTTTATTTCTCACTCATAATATAAACCAAGAGAGAAAGTAAAGAGTTAAAGCTGTTTGGCAGCTGTTACTTTAAACTCCCTTTGCAGAGCATGTCAGTTCCTCCAGCCTGGAACTTTTTTAATACACCCGAGCAGAACAATGTCACAGCACAATCATCTGCCATCAGTACAATAGTCAAGAGATATGATGCACCAGAGGACCTGCTCCTCCAAATCTGTCGCTTGTAATAAATTATGGTGTAGCCAGGAGCTGACTGAGGCCAGACAGACAAAGAAATCAAAATTAAGAGAGTGTAGAATCAGACATGACCTATATAAAAGTGATGGGTAAGGCTGAAGAGAGCAGTATGATTTCTTAGAGGGAGAAGGTATGTGGAGAGGAAGGACAATGACAGAGCCAATGACACTCCCCAGTGAAAGGGACAAATGAGCATTAAAAACTGGAGCAGTTTGAGGCAGCATTCAAGCACGCAACACACCAGTTTCACATTAAAGGTGCTCAGAAAGTAAACACCAACATATGGCACTAAAACCCAGAAATTGCATATTAGGATCAGAGATGAGGTCAGCAGGCAAGCACCACGTGAGAATCAGAGACTGTCTTTGAAGAGAACACTTAGGACAGAAGGTTTTGCACAAGTAAGAAAAAGAAATGCTTATGTTTATAATTCTTCAAACAAACTCTGTTTTTCCCATAAGCTCAACTTTTCTGCACCTATGGAGAAAGGCTATTGCATCATACAAACATCACATCACTACATTAAGCTCCAATGTCTGGGCAATACAGACATCTCAAAGCAGAGAAACCCAATGTGAATAAAGAAGCTAATATTTAAAGTTAGATAAAATGCTACATCATAATTTCAAAACCTTGCACTAAATTTACTTTTTCTATAAGTATCCACTTCCATCAAATCCAAGCTGTCAACAAGAACTAAGGAACAGTACCCTCAAAGCTTGTACTCAGTATTGCAGGATAGCAGCCCTTAACCAGTTTTGAGCACGTCAGCCTTTGGCATGTGAGGATGGACACATTCTTCTCTTACCAGTTTAGAACAAGCAGCCAAAGCCAGCAAGACACAGATAAGTACCTTTCACATATCCTCTTATATTTTCTTTATCTCTTTCAACTACTTGCCTTTTTGTATGAACTTTTTTCTTCTGTTTCTACCTTACTCGCTTTTCTCTGTTGCACAGCTTACAGCATTAGAAGTCGTCACAAAGCTATTGTGCACAACTAGCTTCTGCTATTTAGCTCTCTGGCAATGGAAAACACTAAAAAAAGCCAAAACTTGACAGATTACAGCCCAGTAGAACCCCCAGTCACAAGCTGGGGCTCTCATGCACTGCTGCTGTTTAGACATCTAACAGCCACGCAAGAAGTTACAGTGGTGGTAGGCAGTGCAATCCCAGCATCTGTAAGAACTGAGAGCAAAACAATGAGACATTTGTTACAAGCTCACGCAGCAAGGCAAAAACAACTGCACAGCAGCCACCATTCTTCTGAACAGAAGCCAAGAAAATGACTGTTTTTTCATCTTCCCTAATGAGTTCACAAAATGTTCATAAGAATCGTCCTTTTATTCTAATTATTGCACAAATCCATGCGATCTGGACACAGAGTTACTCAAAAAGCAGCACCAGCAGGGCTGGGATGGGTGTGAAGACCAGGAGCACAGCCTGCTCACGGCTGTATATTCTGCCATACCAGACCACAGTAAAGAAGCTGCTGTTTAGACTCCTCAGTTGACAGAAAGCGAACACGACAGAGCATCTAAGTCTGGATGCAACGTGCCAAGAAGAAAACAAAAGACTGGCCAATACCACAAGAATTAGCAGCCACAGGACATTGCCATGGCTGTCGAGATAACCAATCTTCTCTCAAGTTTACACACAGAGAAACAGTGCTCACTACAGCCCCATCTCTGCATATCCCTCTGTGGTAGTAGAGGCCAGTGAAATGCCTTATCCACCTACACATTGAGCATCTCTCCAGGAACTACTGAGCAACCAAATCCTCAATCACTTCTGATGGGGATTAAGGATCTGGAGAAGACACACAGATGAGAGTATTTCAGAAGCTGTAATGCAGATGTATTTCAAGCAACTGGAAGGACAGTTTGAAAGACTGCCAAGCTGTCAGGGACAACTCCTTTAAGACATGTAGATGCGGTACTTAGGGACATGGTTTAGTGATGGACTTGGCAGTGCTGGGTTAACAGTTGTGCTGAAGGATCATAAAGGTCTTTTCCAATCTGAATGATTCTATGATTCTTTGCGTGAACACCCAAGTAATATAACTTCTGCAATGCACAGTGGGAAACATGGGTCAGAGGCAAGTTCAAGTGAATCTGACAAAGCATAAAGTATCTCCAGAATTGACAAAAGGATGGACAGCCTTCAGAAACAAAAATCAGGAAATAACTAAGCAACTCTTAGCAAAACTCCCTGATGAACTATTCATCTCCTTCGTATTTTGGCCTGAGTGTGCTCTTTGATCTAAGAAAACCATAGGAGCACATTGAGGAGGACACACATTCATCTCTGAAAGTCAAGGTCATCATTACTATGAAGAAATTATTGGCCACTCCACCAAAGCCATTATCTACATCAGATACAGACTTTTGGCAACAGAAGTCCTGTTGTCAAAAATGACAAGTGTAGCAGAAGATTCAGCCATATTCAGACATATTCTGAAGGGATGGCTTGGAGTGTTTACAAACTATAAAAAAAGATCAATGTATGAGACATCATTTACACTTTTATCTAAATGTGAATAATTTTGATACATTATATTTCTGATAAAGAAAAATTACAGCATATCAGTTCCAAACGAGTATACAGCAGCAGTTAGAAGTCAAGGACCTACTATCCTTACCAAAGAGAAGAACCTACCAGTACTGATTTTCAGTAATGTAGCTTACAAAATAAGACATTATTCTGTCACTTCTATGTGTATTAAGAATATCCATGAAATTCCCATTCTGTAATTGCAAGGTATTGTGGCTTTAATTGAATATCTTGCTTTACTTTGGGGGTAACACTATATGAGAACTATGATTTTTTTTCCTTTGGTTCTAAACCACCACTATGGAATCACACAGGCTCTAGCACAAAGCACCACTGAGTTGGGAAAAAGAAACAGAAATACATGGAATTCACTGTTTCTATGTGAATACATGTAATTCAGCATCTGGTCAATTTTTAGGGTATCTTAACTACCTCTGGAACCCTACTTATCTCAATACAGATAAAAAAGATAAAGAGTAGGTCTGCTCTCTGTTTTAATGCTAAACATATTTGTGTTTCTAGAAAGGATAATTTTTAATACTATCAAAAGCACTAGAGGCTGAATTGGCTTGAGCTACCAGAATGAGAGAAAAAATTCTAAATTATATTGTTTTATGTGAAAAATCTCAAAGTCTAATATTAAATTATAACATTCTAATATTAAAAACCACTTTTTATGATAAAGTGGAAAATTTGTAAGAACTCCTGATAATAGCATGCAAATATAATGAAAAATGCAGGGGAAAAAAACAACCAGAAGCCACTGATGTTTAATTAGAGGCCACAACAGATTGTTTAAAAATCCTGAACATGGAAGTACACATACTCATACACTCAATTAGTTCACGTGCCTTCTATCTGCTAGCAAGGGTTTATTGCAAATCTATTGCCATGAACAAGAAAGAACAAACACATCTGTATGCATTTGCAAGCCAAAACTGCTCTGAACAAAGCCAATGAGAAGAAAAGACGACACAACTTCTGGTGTTATTGAAACAGCCACAGCAATCCAAGGACAAAGTTGAAGCCAAGTATCCTGGAGAACACATTCATTTCATAGAATAATGACCATTTACAAAGGACAATAACTGTAAGTTGTTCAAATACAGAATATCATGCCATGAACACATAACTGAAAATAGTGGAAAATGCATTACAGTTTTACTACTGTGAGGTAAGCTTTGATTCATACCATATGGCCTTACAAGACAAGCACGTGTGCACGTCCGCACATGTGTGCATGAATGCCGAGGTCTCCAAGTCGCAATTCTACACATCCCAGTTTCTTAGCAGAGGTAAGGAGAAGACAGGAGGATTCCAACAAACAATAAATTCATAGTTTTTCCAGTGTCACTCAGGAAAACTAATCCTATCAACTCACTGCTTTTGTCTCAGAAACCTGGTAATTAACACAAACTGAGAGAAACTAAGGTGTGAAGACAATATGTAGTATAAATATAATACCTATTTAGGTTCATATTTGTTCTTCTCTTTACAAAGCTTTAAAAAAACCCCCAAAACCTAACAAAACCAATCACACTTGTATGTGAATAATTCATGACAAGGAAAACGATCAATGGACATATTATTATGTTCTTTTCTTTTTCCCTGTTCTTCTTAATATGGTATAAAACACACAGTCTTTATTTCACTCTCAGGCTAAGAGGTCCAGTGAATGCAGTACAGGGCCACCTCGTAAAAATCACAGGTCATCAGTCTGGGTTTAAAATCACAAAAAAGTTAAACTAAATCCTATACTAGAAGCACAGGGAACATTATTTACAAATGCAACTAGTTATCAGCAAACTTCCTGAAATCAACATTTATCGGCATTACCTCACTCTGAATTAAAATACTTGCTTCCTATGGTATTTTCTGCATTGTAGCTACAGACAAGTATTGACTTTTTAAAAGCACCTTGAATTTGAGGTGTTCTACCCTCCTTCTGCTTCAGAGCGTGGAGGAAAATGAGATCAGAAATGAGGTTCTGATGTTACCTGAAATACCAAATTTGTAAGTACATTTGAAATACAGATTAGTTTACAAATCTAAAAATGCAAGTTGTCTTCCATCAGACGAAAATAAAGTTAAAGATTAAGCTCAACTCTCTGGGGAAGGGAAGGTGAAGGAAAGAGCAAGGGGAAAAAGAAGAAGAATCTTGGTACTTTTAGCTGGAATCCATTCAAACTTCATTTCCTTTACAGGAACTTTAACACACCTTCCTGTCATCTTTATCCTGTTTCTTTTTACCTCCTGTTTTTATCTTTTTACTTTATTTACACATATTGTTCAGAAACCAAGCCTGCCATTCATTCTGGGGGCAAGTGGCTGTGTATGTACTTACCCAAAAAACCAAATCCTCAAATCTGAACATCAGTGTAGCAGGTGGGGACTGCCTGCCTTCCTAGCAGGCTGAAAGCAAGCCCAGACTGCTGACACACCACTGTGCTGCCCACTGCCCGGCAGCTTTCTGGCTCTACCCTCATGCAAGTATGACAAAGAAAAGCATAGAACTGCAAGAAGGTAGTGAATAAATCTCAAAGTATATCAAAAGGGTCCAGGCAGAAACTCCATTGCTGAGTATCAGTAAATTCATTAAGAGTTCCCTAACTGTTAAAGTAAAAATAGCATGAATTAAGACCCACGTCTTGTGTGGGTTTGATCTACTTCCCAGCCCTGACATACACAGCAGATCATCATGGTCACTGCACCTTCTCTTCACTCCTGACCTTATTTTCTGCTCATCCTGCAAATAGAGAGCAAGTAACAAGCATTTCTTCTCCAAGGAAGATACACTCTTTTATTAATTCTAACTTTTACTATGCACTCAAGAGGCTATAAGAATACCTTAAAAATTCAGCTCAGCAAGAGAAAGTGCTATTCCTTTTGGCAAACATATCCATCTCCTTCAAAGCCTTTGGGCTGTTAAAAGCTCTTCTGAATTTTAACAACAGTTGGAGTAATGAAGGCTGCACTTTACTATCTCCACAAAGACACACCAGAAAGTAAGCCATGATCTGCAACCTGATACTGTCAGATACTATGTGTTTATAGCCAGCCCCAGATGTACCAAAGCTCTTCCAGGACAGACTATTTGGATTATATCCTTACTGGCTGTTAACCTGTATAGCAGTAGACAGAACTGCATGAAGTAACAGTGAAGCAATGAGATTTTCTGCCCCATGTCAGCATCACAGTCAGGGAACACTGCTGTGCATTTGCTTTTCCTCCCATTCAATACATTCCTCCTTGGAAATGCTAACATCTCCACAGGCACACAGAATACCTGGACTGAAGAAACACATGAGAGAGTTTGGCCATAAGAATTTCAGCTCTAATATTTTCCCCCATGCATTTAGGCTAGGGGTAAGGGAAGATGACATTTGATCATTCTGAGCAGCTAACTGATGCAAGACTTGATACTCAAATGCATCAGATATTAAAACGCATCTTTGTTTATGTGCAATCATCCATGATAAGCAAAGCTTCTCTATTGCTCTGAAAGAACCTACAAGGCTATCAGTTATTTATGAGTTTAATTCTGAGAACTTACATACACTCTTCTTGGATTTTCCTTCACCACAAAAGAATTTCTGAAAGTACAGCATATTCTTACAAGCATGCATTAACTTGCACATAGGAATAAACATTACCTTTCCAGGATACCACCACAAAAACTGCTCTACTCTATTACCTAGCCGCTCATCCCGCAAAACTCAAGGCTATTTTTCTGTGCACAGAAAGTCAGCTTGTGACATGACATTACTTCAACGTCCTTTCTAATGTCATCTGCTGAGAGGGCTCAATCAGCCCTTTCAAAAGCAATAGTAAACCATGCCTTACAAAAAACAAAAAAACCAAATGAAATAAAAATCACCGAAAGAGTAATTACATACTCACAGCTAAAATTACTAATTAAAACATCTCCACCAAGATTCTGAACATCGATAAAGAATGCCAAGTAGCTTTTGCTATCGTAAATCTTCACAGAGTAGAATTCAAAGTAGCTATTCAAAGCTGAACTAAAGATAGAAGGTCTTATCAAATGTTCCGAAAAAGAATTAGTTTTCAACAAAAATTTTAGTACATCGGGTTCTCTTCCTTCAACTACTGATTTTTAAAGTATTTTTACTAAGTTAATATTCCAAAGCCTACTGCAGTTACAACTCAACAGCTTATAGCAACAAGTAAACTTGAAATTCATGCCATTAGAAGTTCTTGCCCTCATTGCTTCAGGCTGCTTGAAGTAAGTGTATTTTTAATTTTCATGTAGCCTGCTAACACCACCACTTACATTAAGTCTAATGCCATAGTTCCCTCTAAAAAATTTTAACTAGCAGTATGCTAAATAATGAAATAACTATCTCATAAGAACAAAGGAAATTTTAACCTTTGAAGAAAATTAGTGTCTTCAAATTAAGGTTTTTATTATAGGGGAAAAGTAATGCCACACACAGGTACACCACCCCAACAACAAAAATAAAGCTCTCCTTTCAAACATCTTTGTTCCTGGGGACTGTAAATTATACATCATGAGCCTAGAGAGTGGCTCAAACTTATTTGCCAGGACCTCAACTGCAACACCACATGCTGAAATAAGCTGAGTTGCAAGAATATTCTCAGTACTAGCAGTACTGGCTGAAAGAGCAAGTATGTTGCTGTGCTTCACTGTGTCTGTCAATGTTATTAACACAAGTAGCTTTTTAAACTATTGTAATATTTGTCCAGGTCAGCATGCTACTCAGCAGGTTTCAGAACTTGCCAGGAGCACAACTCAGAGGGAAGTAAAGAAAGCATCTGTTGCTCCCATCTTGAGCTGATGTCTCCCATCCTGCAAACACAATGCAACGCCTGGACAAGTCTATCCTCTCCTGCCCGATGGTGTGCTCCTGCTCATGCCCTTGTCCACCTTGCCCCCTGCAGACCATCAGTCCTGTCTCCAGAGCTCCTGGATCCATTTCTTTCCCTAGCAACACTTGCCCGACTCAAACAGAAACAAGAAAAGGCCATGAACACTCCCTGGCAGGCTTTCCTGCCTTCAGCAGCAAAAGCAGTCCGAGCTTTTCAAGACACGAGGGCCAACACAGGGACAGGAGGAAGGGTAGGATTAGGAGTGAAAAATTCCTATCTCTCAGCAGAAACTCTGATCTAGGAGACATCAATGCAGAAGTGCAGTGACTAAGGAAAGCAAGACAATTAGCTGCAGGAAGGTGGGAGTCTCTCCAGCTGACAGACAGATCAGAGAGGAGTGACCAGACACTATGAGGCATCAAGTGCTAATTACACCAAATCATATGTTGATGGATAGCTGGCAAAAGTTACTCTACCAGAGAGTAACTTCTAAAAGTAACTTCTACCAGAAGGCTATGCTAAGTGCCAGTACTGCTCCCCCACACACACATTTTTTTAGCATTCAAATGGGCCAAAATATATAATTTCCTCCTAAGCTATTTAGAACATCCAGAGAAAAGATGATTTGGGTACTACCCCACCCATTACCCTACAACTGAGAGAAACACTCCTGAGCACTACATCTCACAGTTCACTTGAGTTGAAACTGTGGATGAAACTCTGTTTAAACTTCCATGAAGGGTACAAAGTGGAATATCCTAGGCATGAACAAAAAACCTGTTCTCATGGAGACAGAGACATTTGCAGCTGAAAGCATCTCAAATCACCTGCCAGGTCCTGGTCTGCCAGTATTAACTAAATTAATGCAGTTTTTGTCTACCACAGGCAAATCGGTTTTCAAGAAATTCCTTATGCTTTTACTTGAGCAGTGAGGTGGTATCATGTTTTCAGATAATGGCCATTTCCCTTAAGCACTATCTTTTAAAACAGTTAACTTGCTGAATGTTGTGCCTCACATCTTATATTCCAGTTTTACAAAAAAATTTAATCATGCATCAGTGGGCACTGTTGCCATGAAGTCCTTGTTTTCCCTTACCACCTCCTCTCAGCCCTTTCCTCTGCACCAGCAATAGCATTTGTGTAATTTCTGATTAATCCAGTCAGGGAAATGATCCAAGTGAAGACTGAGCTGGTGCATACAGGAGTTTTCACTTGGAAAACTTCCTTGATCTGGTTTACCACATTGCTACACAAATGCTAGTATAAGAAAACAGACAAAGGTGAGAGTAACAATGCAGCTTAATCCAAAATAAATCAAGCCTTGGGAATACAAAACTAATTAAAAACATGGCAAAAACAACTAGACAAGTCCAAACAACTCTGCAAGCCTTCTTACTTGTTTCTAAACCTTTCTTTTTGTTTATTTACTCTTGGGAGTGAAACACTCAGGCTCATAAGCATAGTGCTACAAAGACAAATGGTTTAGAAATGTAAATAGACAATAACTTCTTTGAGTATTGAGAAACATAAAATAACCCAACCAGGTAATCCAAGAGTGTGGTCCTTTACATAGTTTATTACATTGTATATATTCAGTAGCTCAAGGCTAAACCAGAGGGCAACTCGAGCTCATGAAACTTTAGTTACAATATCTGAGAGAGGATTCATCTGACTAAACCAGGGTACAAATGGTGTTGTATAGGCTGCCTTGCTATTCGGTGGAGATTCACACAGCACGACTCCTCTGACCCAATGCACTCAGTCCAGGTGACAGGAATGATACGGATATCCACGCCTGGAAAAGGACCGTGGGTGACTCGCTAGGAAGCAGACACTTACACACTGCAGACACAACCACTGTATATCCCTCACATGAGTCCTGCATCCACGCATCAAGTACGCAGAGATGACATGCTGGGATCTTAACCTTTCACTTTGTACAACTGTTCATGGTATGGTGAAGAGCAAGAGGGCTGGACAAAACTGCTGATATGTTAATTTCTTCCCAGCAGCATTTAGCTTAACTTGGTGCTGTTTTCTTAGCACTTGAGAAATACTTGTTGCAGTATTAATATGTGTCCTTGATTATAAAGGATGAAAGACACCACGTTTTCAATAATGACAATTGCAGAGGTGGGATGAAACAAGAGAGAGAACCCATCACTACTATCTCCTCTGTTCATTACTGCAGGAAGAAGAAAGGGCTATGTTTTCTTCAACAAAGCAGCAGTACTTTATGCCTCTACCTCATATTTATCTCAGCATTTATTGACTGTCAAGGTAAGCACTTTACTGTTAAACATTGCCACTGGATTACTTACACCTACCACATAGTACAGCAGCTCTCAGCATTCCTGCAGCTAGAACTAAACTGGAAGCATTTTGCACCTTATTGGATTCAGCTCCTTTATTGTCCCCAAGTCAAAAGGATGCTGCTACTTCCTTCCCCTTGGCTTCCCCTCCACGCTCCATTTCCTCTTTGCTGACTGCAGCTGCTACTGTGTCTCCTCAAAGCCTGGTTCCCACGGGGCAGAGAAGCTGAGGGTGGCTCCTACAAGTCACCCCAGTTCCATTAAGGCTTATGTGGTGCTACGTGCTCTCGCCTCCCCACCTGAAGAGCAACAATTACAGCAGAAAAGAGACTTCTCCATGGTACAGATTCTTACAGGAACAGGGAGGCTTCACCTCCCAATGCATGAGGTGTACAAATAATGAACCAAGACAGGATTTCACTCCACAGGAAGGTATGCTTCCACAGTATGGCACAGGCAGTCACAGCTCACAGAACTGCAAAAACTAAGAGTAGGAACAACTAAAAGAGAGCTTTGGTGTTGGATTTCCAGAGTCTTTAGTGCCCTGCCTGCAGAAACTGCTTCTATTCAAAACATACTTTTATATCCATGGCAGCACTGTTTAAATACACCCAATCCCCCAAGTAGCAGGGAGCTAAATTTAGAGACTATACTGTACAGAAATTAATTTTTCCTTCAGTTCATCTCAAGATTTATTGCTCTTCAAGCTAGCAAGAGTGGCATGGGTACATCTGAATCAGAACATCAGCATTTTACATGAAATGAAAATGTTGCTCTATGTTGAAATAAATACTCCTTTCAAGGGCTCAGACGACATTATGTCAACTGTGACTTTTTCTTACTATTTTAAAGTGAAAGATTCAAGACAATTAGTAAAAACAGTAAGAAACTACAGTATGCTCACATTCTTATAGCTCTGCATTAACAACTATATACGTATTTTGCAGTTTCTAATAAAACTAAAGATGGTGTTTCTAAAAAGCATGTGTATAATGCTTATTACCCATGCACAGCAAGCCAGATATTAAATTAACCGAAAGCTTAATGTAAAACAGCTTTGAGGAAAACGTTTCTGGAATTTCTGAAGGAAAAAAAAAAGCATGCCATTCTCTTTGGCATTTCCTAAACCAAAATGTTTTAGTGTATATTATTAGTGTGTATTATATTTAGTATTTTTAAACTGATTTGTTTTAGTAAATACAACCATTTACACAGGCTTCTTGTCTCTGTTACTTGTGCTCCCTGGCAGGTAAATGGTAAAACCATTGAGACATGGGGGAGCAGCAGAATACCAACAGCACAGTTCTCTCAGAAGTTGCCTCTCTTCATATCTCAAGACAGAACAGATATATGCTGGAGCAAAGGAAAATTAATCTTAAAAAAATGCAGCTTGCATAAGGTAATGAGTGTATACACCAACAGAAATACTCAAAGTGAACATTTTGATTTCAAGTTGTAGCTGTTTTTGAGAGATTATGTAGTTTGCCTTTGGCTAACTGGAAAAATAACTCTCCTTAAATTACAAGCTTGAGGTATGAAACAACACTATTGATCAAATGTACGAGAGCAATTTGAGATGTAGAAAAGAAGCAGCACTGCCAACCATACTGCTACTCAATGGCCAGACTTCAAGCAGGGTTGTTAAGAAATGTCATTAGAGCTGAACCACCAAGCTGCCAAGTACTGCACAAACCTATACTGACACGGCCTACACCTTGAGTTTCCTGCCATGCATTTTCCTCGCAGTTTTCTTCACGGCTGTCATTGCCCACAGAAAGCAAGAGTAAAAAATTAATCTGAAGTTTGTACTAGCAGGAAGTAGAGTGACATTTCTGTTCCTCCATGCACCAAAACCATTGGTGATTTCTTAAGTTTTCCAGCAAATCTAAATGCACAATCCTTATTCCTCTTCAGCACACAAATACATGTAGCCAGGCTTCTGTTAAACTAACAATTACAAAGAATAATGGTAAAATTGCATTTTATTGCTACCAGAAACCTCTCGTGTAGAAATGGGACTCCTACTTGAAACCATTCACTTGGCCAAAAGTTGGCACAGAAAGCAGCTGTCCCTAAAAATTTCATGAATCACATTCTAGTCTTGAGCAAGAGGCATCAGTGGGAGGTTTAAACTTAAAAAAAAAAAAAGGAAGAAGTGAGGCTGGAGGGAGGTAGTTGTTTTAACCTTTGCATTAGGTAACACACGGCAACTGACACCATCTCGAGACACAAGTGGACAAATGACCACAGAGAAAGCCAGCATGTGAATTTGCCATCACTTGACAAGTGCATACACACATTATTTATGGTAAGCTGGATCACTTACTGCAAGGTATTACAAGTCGAAAGAGTGAACAAAATGTTTAGGAGAAAAAGACTGCAGTTTTAAACCCTCAGATCACCTAGGTAACTTGTTCATCTGTCTGAGAGAAGCCAGTTACTGGCATTTGCAGGCATTGATAGTTCAAGGTAAACATTAAAAAAAAAAACAACCAACAACCAACCAACAATCAAAACCTAGTGCTTATCCGGATCTGATAATTGATAAAACCAAGAAATACCTCATCCTCTTTAAGATTTTACAATACTATCTAGTACTTAGCAAACAAATTGTTCCTCCACTAAAATAAAGCAATGTCTATTGTACTGCTTTAGAGCAATTTAGCTTCTACTCAGACGAGTCCATTTGTGGTCTCAATGAAATAAATGTTTGCATTTGAAGGTCATTAGTAATTTGCTGAGACAATATGGCAGTGCAAGAGGAAAGAGAATGACTTTATTTCTGCATCATCTAAACTCTATCATCATTGCCTAAAACTGCAAGCTTGGGATAACTAGCTTTTAAAACAAACAAAAAAAAATAAATAAAAGCAAAGAACTTGAGGGTCTCCTGACAGCTGCTACTGTGCTGTCCAGAAAAGAAGCCTTTACAGAATGTCCAGCTGAAATGGTTGTGAAGTTAAGCTTCCACAATGTCAGGTACTGTAATGGCTGCTTGCACGCAGGCAATTGCAAACAGCAACAAACATCGACCCTCTTGTGTCCTCCATACACATGGGGGGGGATATATTGCAAATTCTAAAAGTTCAGCTGTTGCTGCTCAGTCATTCACCATCGTATTGGGGAAAAAAGTATCAGCCCAATCTCATTCTGGGATTGTGAAGTGGGGATATCCTAAGCATATTCATCTACCAGTAGACTAGTATTTGAAGTGGGTGCTATTTATTACTCAAATGTTATTTTATTATTCATAACTTCTTCATTTTGAACAACTAATAAAATAGGAAGATCAATTAAGATATGAGTTACAACCAGTACCCACTGCAGCAGACAGAAGCAATACCAGATTTCTGCACTATGACACAATACTCTAGAATTTCTCTTAAAAGAGCCCCCCAGAATCTATAAACGAATGATCTTCATCTTCTACCGAGAAGCAAAGTTTACAAGCAATGAAGAAATTTAATCCCTTCTCAAATTACATGGATTTTGCTTACATTCTCCCTGTGTTCGTGTTACCTCTTCATATAACTCTTAAATTCCTATTTGCCAAGGCTCCCTAAATTTAAAAGGGAACCGTTCATATGAAGACCATGCACTGTGTATTTTGTGTTCTCATCAGACAAATCACCAATGCC
Organism: Calyptomena viridis; assembly: GCA_013390005.1. NCBI lineage: Eukaryota > Metazoa > Chordata > Aves > Passeriformes > Eurylaimidae > Calyptomena > Calyptomena viridis. The sequence continues at coordinate 91,697 of WEIV01030279.1, forward strand.
AGCAGGAATGCAGCTTAAGAGGTGGTTTGAGATTTTCTGTTAATTAAAATGTCTACACATACATTCCAGCTTTCAAACTAATTTAAGTTATGGTATACAGGATAAAACCATTAAAAACCAAACAAAAGCCCAAACCAACCAACCAAACCCTCAAAACCGTCATTTATCCTCATCTGAAATACTTGTCAAGTTTTACGTAATTGAGAGAAGTTACAAAGGTAAAGCATTACCAATCCTAAAGTGTACCTTCATGGATGTCTAACAGACTCGGTGCTGGGGCTCTATGCACCAACACCGACAAAAATGAACAACTCATCTGTGATGATTTTACCATACTAAAGAAAACAAGGTACTGAAACTTAGAGGGTACTTTTGTGACCTTCGGAGGCCACAACAGATCTGCATAATGAATCAAATAAGGTAATAGTTGTGCCAAAGTCATTCAATTTTCTAAATAGGGCGCTAAGTGCAGAGCTTAATTACCAGTACTTTCCATATTCACAAATTACGTAATCAGTCTGGCTGAGAATTTGAAGCCGGGACTGTCTGAACTAAGACAGTCTGAGAGCAATGAAGAAGAGAAATGCTTGCTGCAAAGCATCTCTCCTCATCCCTTTCTTAATCAGAACACTGACTACAAATCCCACCTTCAAACAGCTCCAAATCCAAGACCTATTTATTTGGTCTGTTAACACAAACATGGAACATCTTAACCAAGTCTCATTTAATCTGTCCTACAACAAGAAGGGTTCTCCATCCTAGTTCTGTGCAAACTGGCCAACAATAAATACTGCAGCTGAAGCAATTATTCCCTGATGGCATCCTCTAGCTTTCTCACCTCCACCTTTATTCCAGGCCCCTGGTTCTTAACCACAAAGGGAAAGCCAGCCATCTGCAAACATCCCTGAACTTCCACAACGGCCCTTCACTTGTACCTACAACTATCACCACGGTGCTAAAAGGTCGAAAGGGAAAAACAGTTGTTTTAGGTTTTACAACCTAAAACCTAAAAGTGCTAAAAAAATTTAGCACTTCACTTACTGTGCTGTGTGTATATAAATTAGGACTGTACTTGTACTAAAGATCTTTTCTCCAAAAAATGCTCACACCTGATATTTGGGAACTTATGCAAGGCTACAAGCTGGCATCACATAAACTTTCTAAAAAAAGATTCACAGTAAGTAGCCGGTAACTAGGGAGAAGAATAGACTTTGATATGAGATCAGTTCTCCACAACCTCTTGTACCAATGTACATGACCAAAGAGTAAAGACTGGGCTTGTAATAAGGCTTTGGAAAATGATAATAAGGTACTCTTACATGGAAGATAAAATTAAGACCATTCTGTTCAGATAAAAATGTTCTCTACTCACATAGCTGCTATTACTTAAATAATCAGTCTTGATGTGGATGTGCTATAGAGACAAGCCTTTCCACACCATCTGAACTGAGGTTGACAATAGAAGATGAGATCGACAGGGCAGTTGAAAGGCACTAATTTTGCCAATACCTCACCGTTTTGATCACACACATGAAGGAGATTTTCCATATTACACAGAAATTACAATAGATTTTGATATTACCTTGGTATCTGAAGTGCTAGCTTCATGAGAAAAACACAGCTCTGGTTTTTTGGCACACTTATCAATCAACTCAGTATATCCTGAGTTTATTAGCCTTTGAGTTACAATTCGGTACTTATTCCAAAACTGCTATTGCTTCATCTTTTAAAAAAAAGGCAGAATCTGACATTACATTTGATGTCAAATTGCCTAGCATGGTAGGTTTTTCTACAAGACACCTTTACCTTTTGACTATTCTGTATAGGTGCACAGGCCCACCTAGATTTTACCTAGTGTACTGTAAATACAAACACGAAAGAAAGAGTCCAAAAAGGTTATTTTTTAACGTTTTCCTTCTTGCAGTAGGCATCACTTACTGATTCTTACCGACACGCAAGACGGGCAAGCTTTGAGGAAGCAGGACGTAAGTGCACCCTTCTCGTGGTGCGCTTCCACCCCACGGCAGCGGGAAGGGTGCTGCCGGCCTGCTGCCACGAACGCTCGGCCGGCTGTGCCATCCCAGATGACACATTTAGCCACTTGACGACGCGTGCCCCAAGGCCAACACTGACCACGGGGAAGATGCATTTCCTCTCAGCACGTCTCGCACCCTTACGTACACAAGTTTTCTGCTTCCTAAGTCACCCACGGTCCCGGCAGGCGCGATGCTGCCGCAAGATCCCTGTCGGAGCCCGCCGGGAGGAACCCGACAGAGGGGCTGCCCTCCAGCCACCAAACGCGAGGCCGAGGGCGAACGGGGGTCTCCCCCCATCGCCGAGTTTCCACGGGACTGAGGGCTGGAGGGCAGGTGCAGCTCGCCGGCCGAGGGGCTGCAGCACCACGGCACAGGTGAGCATCGGAGCAGCGCGGCCCACGGCAGGACCCGCAGCCCAGCACAGGAGCACCAGGAGCTGCCCCAGGTACCAGAACCCCCGCGGCCTCTCGGGGCGCTCGGGCACTGGCTCGCTGCGGGTTCTGCTCCCGCCCGGGCGAAGGCGGAGGGGAGGACGACCCTGCCCGGCCGGGGAGCGTCTCTGCCCAGGGGCGGCCGTGACGGACCCCGCCCGGCCGGCAGGAGC
>WEIV01030280.1:0-11431 GCA_013390005.1 Calyptomena viridis
TTCAATTAGCAGGTGCAAAAGTATCTTTGAGATTCTAATAATTATGGATTTTGATCAGAGGTCTTTTGCTTATCTGCTGTTTAAGACCACAGTCCTCCTCTCACTCAGAACTCTACCTGGAAGGAGAGGGAGGGCAGGTTGTGCTTCCAGCACTGTGACCACAGACCTTTGCAGCAGAAAGCAGAAAGTCAGGCAAAGTGGGTGATCTAGGAGCTGCAGGGTTAGCAGAGGCAAAGCCCTCTAACCTCAGATCACCAGCATGTGAAAGGATTCCACCAGCCCTTTACTTCTTGCTTGTAATACCACACAGTCATATACACTATGATTTCAGTGCCGACAGTACCAGATTTTATTGCCAACTCTTCCCCTATGGCCAGCACAACCCACAAATTTGCTACTTTCGTTAGACCAGCATTGTTTTGGGAACCTCGATGCCAAGCATGACCATGCTATTTCGAAGTAGAGATCCTACAGGAAGATATTGTGGAAACTGTTACAGGCATTACTGAGAATGGCAGTGTATGCCACAGGCTGTCAATACACATTGCCTTTTTATTCCCATGCTGGCTTTGAGAAGGCAGAGCAGCAGGAACATTCATTTCCGCACATTGGCAGATCCTATATAGCCTGTTTTGTACTATTCACATCTCTTTGTTCCCCTGCATGTCTTGAATAGGATTAGCAAATGAAGTTTTTTCTTTAAGCTCCAGTGAACTTTACTAAGATACTCAGAAACTGCGTCAGAAGTTCTAAATAGTCTTTCACTTGGCACCATAATTCCTTGTCTTCACAGAGGCACTGACACTTGGTTGGTGGCTGTTCTTGCTCTATATCACCATCAGAGTGTGTGACATATTAACTTTAAAGCAACCTAGAGGTTTTATTTGCTGAAAACAGTTCTCTTTAAATATTGACCTCTTTAAACATTAAACATGATGGACAAACATCCCAGAATTGATGATGTAGGGATTGCAAAATAAATTACTGTTTAAACCATGGAATGTGGAACATGACAATTCAGAGCAGCTGTCAGGGCCACCCCCAGCTACTCTCTGGAAAAGTGCTCTCACCAGCTACGATATTGGTGCTAACAGTAGTTTGAGATTTATTCCAGGAAGCTTTATTTACGAATAAGCATACTGATTAATTGCTTTAATAACTTCTCTTATTGGCTGTCCTCTGATGTGTGGAGTTAGTTCTTTGTGAAAAATAGAGTGACATAGGTCATTTGGGCCCATCAAAAATGAAAGTATACAACTCGAGAGGTTTAAAACTTCAGTAGCGAGTCTTGTATCTCAGTAATTTCCTCTCCAGGTAAAAAATATTGGTCAGTTCTTTGGGAATTCCAATCACTTTCGTATTTGTGTCTGTATTGCCTCAGGCAGCTTGCCCAGGTCCGGTTTTAAATTCTGTGAGTCACTCACTTTGCCATACACCAGATATGTTTTATTTCAGCTCAGAAACAATCTTTTTTCAGGCAATCTTACCTATAATCCAGTAGGAAGACTTTTAACAAGGGAAGAACTTTCAAGACCATACCCAGACTGCACTGACTGCATTATGGAAAACCGATGACCCATCTTCAGGACAGAGTGCTAAACCATCCATCTACACTGTGTTTTAGGTGAGACAAGAAGCACAGCTTTGAAGCAAACCACATGATTTTTCCCACTTACTATGCTGCAGAGATGTCTCAAAGCATATTTTCTGGATTACCTGCAGGTAGCACTAACGCAGATGATGTGCCCTAAGAGTGCTCGAGCCACTAATGAGTCTCTTGTTTAGAGGTCAGACCAGAATCAATCTGAAGTAAAGCCAACTGAAATTAGTACATTGTGGAATACCCAGTCATTTGTTTTTCTTTATAGATCCATTCCTACTGTGTTACCTTACTTGTCAATATATGCAGAGCCCAAATGATCTAGTGAGATTTAGTTACCATTTCAGCTGAAATATCACCTTTGGTATGTGTTGACTAATTCATAAATACACTAACAAATGGAAAAAACCCCAAACACCAAAGCAAAACTAAAGAAATGGTCTCTGGTTCAAAAAAGAAGTGTAACTTCTGTCTAATGCTTTTTCTCCTGTTACTGCAAAGCCTGGGAGAGAAACACTGGGCTTCTAGCCACAGGCAGGATTAAAGCTCAGATGACTTAGGTCACTGTTGCTTCATTGACTTCAGTGGACAAAACCCCTACCTATTTCTAGAGGATGATCTAGATATAAGCACTGACTACAAATTCAAAATCTGATGTAGGTTTTTAGTGACTGCAATAAGAATACTATACCACGATAAATGACAAGATTCACCCAGCTGTTTTCTACTGTTCATTCTAAGCCTCCAATTTTGCTACATTAGCTAGGGCAGACTTGAAGTATCCCTTGTGCCATGGAGAACAACAGCTTCATTCCACAGAGCTCCACAGAATGTAAGCCAAACCCCTACACTCGAGGCTTCCCTGTGGATGTTTGATGTTTCTGTGTTTCTACCTCTATCTATATAAATATATTCTCAACTCGGGCAGCATTTGAAAACTATTTCTGCCTCAAAGTTTACATTTGTCTCCTCCTGCTTAAAGAATCTGGCAATGATCTGCTTTAAATTAAGAACTTGGGTAATACCTCATAATTTTAAGGAAGTTTATCCCAGCCTGCATTCTAACTAGCAGTATTCCCCTCAGCAGAAGCTGCAGACTAGTTCTCCATCTAAAGATTCACATTTGTATCTTAAGTTTCCAGATCCCACTTCTAAATGAAGATTGTTTGAGAAACAGATCCCTCCTTGGCACCTGCATTTTTTTGGATGCCTTTGCTGCGGTGCCTTCCCAGAGGGTTGCTCCTCAAACCCTGCTCCAGCCTCAGCTAGCTGGCATACACCTTGAGGGCAACGAGGCAGATGTCTGGGCACCAGGGCACCAAACGTCCCTCCACAGGAGAGATCGGGCACCCCGGCGACTCAGGAGCCACTAGCCAGGCAGTACGCCCTGCCACACATCCCGCAAGGCCAGTGTGGCCAGTGTGGCCAGTTCGCCTGTCCCTAACTAGTGCTCCAGGAGGAAGGACCTATGGCTACTGCCTACCGAAGGAAGCAGAAAATGACTCTCTGAGTAGGGTAAAACAGACCTCAGTTTGTTGGGGGTCCGACCCCAAGGAGAGCCTACTACAGAGAAAGCTCGGGACCTTTGGGCATGACCTGATAAAGCAACTGAGCGCAACTGAGAGGAGGGGAGAGGAAAAGGACCAACCAGGGATAAGGGAAGGTGGGGTTTGGGGGTGACAAACAGGAGTAGAAGCCAGAGGCCTTCTACTCAAACCTATCAGAGATCAAGTAACTTGGATTGATAGGGAAAGGACTAGAAGAAGGGGAGGAGCCGGGGACAAATATGGGATAGGGGAGGAGGGTTCCGAGAGGGTGGAATACAACTGAGGGAGGAGATAACAATTCCTGGAGCAACCAAGTGGGAAAGGAGAGGGAGACCAGAGCAGTCCATTTACAGATAATATAACTGAGAGGTAACAGAAGTGTACTTAAAACCTTTACAGATGTATAAAACCATAGAAAGCACCGTCACATGCCTTCTCCTTTCCCCATATCCAAAAATTCTTGGTTTCTATCCATCTCATGCATTACCAGTGCCACTAAGTCTTGGTATGTCAGGGAATTTATTTCTTTTAGCAGTGATCATAGAGTTGAAGACCTTCCTACCAAGTTGTGGTGGTTTTAAGTAGCCAGAATTTTTTATTAGCTGGGGGGGCTAGGAGAGAGGCTTCTTTAAGAAGCTGCTAGAGTTTTTCTCTGCTCTAAGCTAGCCAAGGTCAGGCAACAACGCCTCTGTGATAACATATTTAAGAAGGAGTAGAGAAAAAAAGCTGTGCAGAACATCATGGCNTGGGGTGGGACTCTCTCTCTCCTGAGCAGCAGCAAAGAAAACCTCTGATTGTAATCCCCCCCTGCCCCGCCCCACCTGCCTTCCTGAGCTGCTGGGAGAAGGTGAAGGATCTTAAAAGGGAGGGGTGGGGGGAGAAAGGTGTCTGTAACAACTATCAAACTGCTCACCCTTAAACTCTTAAGCTCTGATTTTAGTAGTAGTAATAGTCATAGTAGTAGTAAATTCTTAACATTCTAAGTTAGAGCCTGTTTTGCTTGTGTGAAGTAGTTAATAAACAGTTGCTTGTAATCCTTATCACAAAAGTCGGGGGTTTTTTTTTCCCTCTCTGAGAAATTTTAGATCTGTGTGTGGGCTCTCAGCTTTTAGCCAGAGTCAAACCATGACACAAGTGCATTGTTGAATATACATAAACTGGAATTTTACCAGGGTTAGTTGAATTTTAAAATCTAAGTGAAAGATTACAGTCAGCTGAACTGGTCTGGGGTGACCTACAGCAATGACTGTCCAGAGGGACCTGTTGATCTAACATTAACTGTTGAAAACGTAACAAGTCTATAGTAGACATGGGCATAAACTGGTATTTGAAAGGTGTCAGATGACTGAAGAAAACCAACCCCAAACTGATGTGTGTGAGCACAAAGCTGTTTTTCCTCTAAAAAACACCCCATCTTTCCAACAAAGAGCTAGGACAAAAAGCCTTGGGTTTAATTTTCTCAGAAGAATTTGGACTCCCAGCAACCTCTGAGCAGACTGAGTAGTGGTGCTGCTCTAGAGTCTGTGAGATATTGGATGAGGTGCTAAAAATTTTCCTGCCATCATTGGTGAAAGTTAAAATCCAAGACAATTTAGAATAAAAACAGTAGATAAGTTGGCAGCTTTGCTATTTAATTTAAACAAGTCCGAATATTCCATTTTGCAAGTGTGTTTACACAACTCAGATGAACTGCTCCATTTCTGCCCAAATGCTCTTTATTTAGTCACTGCCTGCAACGTTTTCTGCAATACACATCCATGACACTATCCAATACAGGTGATTATAAACTTACATGTTTGAAAAGCATTTTATTTGTGTGTGTGAGGGAGGCTCTCATTTTCCTACTGACTCTTGAAAGAACTATCTCCCTTTCTTTGCTTCCATCCCTGCTCTCTGCACTTAACACTCAGAAAGCCTTTGCTGCAGTACTAACGACTTGAGTGAGATCACTCAGGAAGAACAAACAAAACATCTCAGAAGCTGCCTAGCATTTCACCAATTTTGAATAGTTCAAATCATCCCTGAATTTAAAGTCGGAGTTATGCTTACATAACTTAGTTGATTTGGGACATTACACAAAAAATTACTTTATCTAACCCTGACTTACCTAATGCTTTCTGCTGGTGCTACCAAAAAGTCAGGCTGAGTCAGACACGGAGTGCATTTAGAATTTAAAAAGGAAACAACACAAACTCAAATGCTTATTCTTCCAGGCAAGGAAATAACTCAGGGTGGGGATTTATTTGGCAGCACTTAGAATGTATCAAATCTGACTAAAGATCTGGAAACTCAGTATCTTCCTAATGCTTTTAAAAGATGAATGCTACTCAAGATGAATACAATGACTGTAAATGCTGCATAATTGTGAATAAAAATGCAACCAACTGACACAGCTAAGAAATTCCTTTCTGAGAGATGTTGCTGCACTGCTGAACTGCCTGATGGTCAAACCTCAGAACACAAGCTTTCCTCTGCCTGATAAAGACCATTCAATTTTTAAGAGTTTATATGGCCAACTTTCTAGTTGCCAAAGGCTGTTGAAGCATTTCAGTTTTGTCTTTTGCTCATTGTCAAAAGATTTTTTGTGTTGGCTTGTGTGCTTTCAAAGGCAGGACAGAAATATTTACAAAGGCACTATTCATGTCCGTATTTAACTGTTGATTGACAACTCTTCTGTGTGCTGGTAAAAGCTGCTGAACTGTAGCTTTGGCTAGAAGGAGCTAAGAGTGAAATTAAACACCTCTTCCTCAACCCCAAATATCTGCAAATCTAAAGGGTCTTTTGTTGAAAGATTACTGAGTTTTCAGAAAGCCAGGTAAGAAAGAAAAATAATTATTTTTTCCAGTTCTTTCCTTCTGCTTATTCCTGCAGAGTCCAACTCTGACCCCTGCATTCAGAGTAGGTATTTCTACCATTCTCATCATCATGCCATCTAAAAAAGAGCTTGTTGGTTTCTGTTAGGTGTTTTGTTTCCTCCCACATCTCTTCAAAGAAAGAAGGACAAAGTTAAAAATGCTTGCTGTTTTTTGTTTAAAAATTCTATGGTAAAAATAAAAAGAAAAGTTGAAGAAATAGCCCTTGCTAAGTAATGAGACCTTGTTTTCTTTATAAGAAAAAAGAACAGACAAATACCCAGAAAAAGTAGGAATGTATTTCAGGTTTTACATCTAGTAACAAAAGGGAATACAATTTTAAGCAGTATTTACACTCTGCTAAAAGAAGTTTCCATGAGACAGCTGCCACTTTACCTTTTTCTAATATTTTGAGTTTTCACTTTTAAATTTCCCCTTTTAAAATAAAATCCTTGAGAAGGCTCAGGGAGGACCTCATTGCTTTCTGCAACTACCTGAAAGGAGGTTGTAGTGAGGCAAGGACCAGTCTCTTCCCCTGTGCCTGCTGTGAGAGGACAAGTGTAAATGTCCTTAAACTGAGACAAGGGAGATTCAGATTGGATATTACAATTTTTTTTTCACTGTTAAGGTGATGAGGCATTGAAATACATTGCTTGGGGAGATAGGTGGTGGAGTCACCATCACTGGAGGTGTTTAAGAGATGTCTGGATCTGACACTGGGTGATATGATTCAGTGGTTTAGGGGTTACAGTGGTAGTACTGGGTTGATTGTTGGACTGGATGATCTTAAAGGTCTCTTCTGACGGTGATGATTCTATTACCATGTGAAAACACTGATCTGAGTATTGCAAGACAAATATGATGGACCTGATCTTTCAAACAACTTGGCATTTATATGGTCCAAAATACTTGGAAGCTTTTCCATTTCAGAGGTGGACTTTCTGAATGCTCATACAGTGAGATAGAGTCTGCTGTAATATAAGAATATACCAGAAATAAATACCAGAAATAAAGGATCTACATCTACATTAGCATTTGAATTGTTCCATTGGTACATTTATCTAATTTAATATTTCCAAATGTTTCTGACACATTAAATAAATGTGAAATAAATGAATGAACTGAAATATAAATTGATTGTTTTTAAAAGACAAAAAGACAGTAAAAAGATGAGAGAAGCAGCAGAAAGAGAATAGCAAGCTGCTCATAAATGTGCTTTTCCAATCCAGCATTTTGACAGAAACTTGTGTCAGATCTTGTTCTCTGGGAGCTCAATACTTTTGCCACACTCCTCAGAGTGTAAATTCTGAAAAAGGGTCACCTTTGTCTCAAGAATTTTCACCTATTCAAGTATTCTTCCATTACTTGACACAAAACAGATCTTCTTGCCCTTCATATTCTTTTAATCTTAAAAATCCATTAGAGAGAAGATGACTCTGTCAGAAAAGCCTTACATCAGCCTTCAAATAGTCTGTCCTAATAAAGGAGGTGTTTCCCCTCATTACTTTCGTTTGTGTCATCAGCCTCTAAACAGAGATGCCTATGGGTCTCTTTGCAACCTTACCATCAAGCTTTCTCTTGTAACTGCTGTTTTATACTATTCTATCAGGCTTTTATCAAGACCTTATAGCCTAACTTTCTCCAATTACTGATTTAGTTCTTGAAAAAAACTTCTATTACCATTGTGGACTTTTTATGCACAAGATTTTGGGAGCACAGTGGAAGAAGGGAACTTTGAGTAGAAGGTATAGATTTAAACAGTAGTTTTGTCTTCCACTATTAAACTCTTTCCTACAAAAAGGCAAATCTTATAAAGGAGAACTATTTCAAGTGCTTTCAGAGGAAAGCCAGGAAAATGATCCTGCCAGAATAAAATGAGAACTCTTCCTATGCAGCCATCACTTTGGTAATGCCTGTGCACATGAAAGATGCTGAGACAAAAAAAATAAAAATCAACTCCACAAAATTTCTTTAAAGGAAATTTTCCCATGTATACAAAAGGAAGCCTCTTCCAGTCCTACCTCCATAAATGGTAATGCCTTACATTACCCTAATCTTTACTTTCTACTTTGTATGCATCTAAGTTTTGCACATACATATCTAAATACTTATGTATAAGCATCTGCATTCTTTCAAATTAATTTTTCCCCAAGGTTTTTTGGAATTCAGGCTATTCCAAAACTTGACTTCCAGGTTGCTACAGGAAAGGACTATTCTAACATCAGAAGCACACTGCTAAATTCAGAGCAAGAGCCTTAAAAATTCATAGTAAACTGCACAAAATGGCTTCAGAAAAGTATACCTGTTTTATCAGCACAGCGTGAGCTGTGTCACAGACATTAGAGATTTTACCTGGACCTATTCTGTGGTGCTTTCAGCACAGCAGTAGCTGTAGTCAGATGAGAAAGGCTGCCTTAGCAATTCATCCAAATTCTTCTCTTCGTGCCAGTGGATGTGATTCCCTTCTTTCCATCATCTGTTCCAGTTCTGCTTCTAGAACTACTTAAAAAGTTGATCTTGATTATCCGACTATTTTCATCTTATTATGGGAGACACAGACACACAATGGCTAAACATAAACCACAAGCTGATCTGAACTACTTTCATTTGTTATTATGTATATTGTTACTCTGCCCTGCACAGTGCTAAATGTTACCCCAAGGAGCAAAACTTGAGTGGAAAAATACTCTAGTGTTTCATCCAAGGACGGTGGGTGAAGGTCCTCAGAATACTACAACCTCTGGTAGCTCTGAACAAATCATTCTTCTTTTTTTACCTAAGATTTTTGTCTCAGCATCTGTAGAGTATTCTTCCTTTCCCCCTGAAATTTTTCTTGTTTTATATTCAGACAGTGTAAGCTTTCAGTACAGGAAATGTTTTGCTGTGCCTTTGACTGGAATCAGAATGAGAAAACTTTGTCTCACCTTCAACCTTCCGTATGGTCTGTTGGAATGACACTAAAATAAGTGCTAAAAAATTTTGGGCTGTTCTGTCGAGACCATTCAAACTAACATTACTTTTACTTGTTTTCAGCCTTTTTCCATTGTGCAAGATGGTGGTTTTAAATATGTTATTGCTAAATTAGTTTAACAGTTCCTGTATAAACATAACTAAGTACCATCTAGACAGCTAAACCACTGTTTTTTGTGAGGTGCCTGGTGAGGGGGAATTTCCAATAAGAACTGATGTAATACTCCTGCTTGTGAAATAGACAGTGTCACCTGTGTCATCCCTGGGCTGCATTGCAAAGGCATATCTTTTTGTCAACAAGGGGATGTGACTTGTCCTCATCACTAATGCAAAAATACTGGCAAGCTGGGAGAACTGCAGTTGGCAAAGTTAGAAGTGAGCTTTGTGATTTTAGGTTGAGGTCAGATGATGGGAACAGACACCTCACTTCAGACAAGCAGAAGAAAACAAGTTTGAAATAGACAATGTCTTTGACATAACCTCTACATCTAGAAAAAAGCAAAGCCTAATACACATTCTGACTGAAGGCCAAACGCTGAGCCTTGGCTGTGAATGCCTAAATTTCATTGTAATCAGCAGGAACTCTGTGTGAGTTGTTGAAGGTCAGAATTGAAGCCCAGGTTGAGCCCAAGTCAATATAATCATGTGATTTCACCAGTTCCATGTAAGTGTAATAAATAGAACTCTAGCTATCATATCACTGATTAATGCACTTCATGTTTAAGCAAAAATACAGAACTTTAAATTAATGTCAGTCCAAGGAAATGGAAGTCAGTGGAAACCAAATCAGTGGCTTGCTGATTTCAAAATGTAAAAAACCCTGATATTTATCAAAGTGTAGCTTAAATATTCTGAGCACAAGAATGTTCTTCTGAAAGAATAAGAGCTGTGCTAAGAAAACAGATATTAAAGCTGCAGAGGAGAAGAAACTGATACATGGATTTAAGTCAAACATGTTACCTCAACTATAGTGAACAGATTTAAAGAACAGGAAGCAATCTGATGAATGCTGCCGAGAACTGAACATTTCCCAATGGATCCAAGAAAAAAGCACAAAAACAATTCTCCAGCCCTTTTTCCACTGAAGGGAGGAGTATTTTCCCTTTTGAGATGTTTACTGCCTTGAATGAGCTTTGCATTTTCTACTTCCTCTGTGCCCATCATGACATCAGACTACAATGAGTCTTTTCCTTCCAAAACATCACAGTTTTCATCTCATGCTCCTTCTTAAGCTGTCCCTTAGCAATATGACTGTATGAAGTGCAGGGTCTGATATACAGCATGGGCTAAACCCCCAGGCTCTCAGCTTTTAGCAATGCAGGGTATGAAGTACAGGACACTCCTAACTCTGTTCCAGCAGAAGCCAAACAGGACTCTTGCTCAAGCTCTAGTNTGAATGCCTAAATTTCATTGTAATCAGCAGGAACTCTGTGTGAGTTGTTGAAGGTCAGAATTGAAGCCCAGGTTGAGCCCAAGTCAATATAATCATGTGATTTCACCAGTTCCATGTAAGTGTAATAAATAGAACTCTAGCTATCATATCACTGATTAATGCACTTCATGTTTAAGCAAAAATACAGAACTTTAAATTAATGTCAGTCCAAGGAAATGGAAGTCAGTGGAAACCAAATCAGTGGCTTGCTGATTTCAAAATGTAAAAAACCCTGATATTTATCAAAGTGTAGCTTAAATATTCTGAGCACAAGAATGTTCTTCTGAAAGAATAAGAGCTGTGCTAAGAAAACAGATATTAAAGCTGCAGAGGAGAAGAAACTGATACATGGATTTAAGTCAAACATGTTACCTCAACTATAGTGAACAGATTTAAAGAACAGGAAGCAATCTGATGAATGCTGCCGAGAACTGAACATTTCCCAATGGATCCAAGAAAAAAGCACAAAAACAATTCTCCAGCCCTTTTTCCACTGAAGGGAGGAGTATTTTCCCTTTTGAGATGTTTACTGCCTTGAATGAGCTTTGCATTTTCTACTTCCTCTGTGCCCATCATGACATCAGACTACAATGAGTCTTTTCCTTCCAAAACATCACAGTTTTCATCTCATGCTCCTTCTTAAGCTGTCCCTTAGCAATATGACTGTATGAAGTGCAGGGTCTGATATACAGCATGGGCTAAACCCCCAGGCTCTCAGCTTTTAGCAATGCAGGGTATGAAGTACAGGACACTCCTAACTCTGTTCCAGCAGAAGCCAAACAGGACTCTTGCTCAAGCTCTAGTAACACTTCTGTGCATCTTATGAAAGCTGACAGATACAAATTGCTGTTTAAATTTAGTTCTTGAAGAAGTAATTCCCATCTCTCACATACAATCCGTAAACACAGATTCGGATACAGTTTTTGGGAGGTGGTTGGTTTATATACACACAGATGCAGTTGGTTGCATATAACAATCTGGCCTAAACTGACACGTCTCATTGTAAGTATCTTTATTAAAAAAAAAAAAA